>OX578238.1:7463542-8063542 GCA_951216915.1 Tetheella fluctuosa
GGAGAGTACAAGCACAGTCTATGTAACTCTTACAGTCGGCCAACGGACACGTCTAGACAGAGCAATCGTGCGGGACTTGCGGGGTGAGAGGGGTGGTAGCGAGCCCAAGCTGCGATACATTCGCTTGGGACACAATGGAGCAATTACGAATGCGTATACAAAGCGGCATTTCGCGTGACTTCAAACGCGATAGACCACTGTATGTAATTACGCTGTGGTCCAAGTAAGGTAGCGATATAAGCGAAAACCCTGTCCCGCACTGAACTAACGGGCGAGAGCGAGAAGGAACAACGGTTTTTTTAGTAAAATTATTAAAAACAAAACTTAAATTGATGCAATGTTGCTTGATTAAGTTAAGTAACGTCCAGTCAGGCCGGTACCTGGATGGGTGACGGCCTAGTGGTAATTCATCATGGGCGTTTCCATGCTTTGGAAGGCACGTAAAGCTGTTGGTCATGGTTATGTATTAATTCTGATAGTCGTTAAGCTAGTTAGAGACCTAGGGACTTGAAAACTCCAACAGTATGTTGACCCTTAGCCTACCTCCACCAATCCGCAGTGGGCATGCGTGGTCGAGTATTTGCCCATGTGAAAGGCACCTTTATTCGTGAAAGGAGGCCTGTGCTCAGCAGTAGGACATATATAAGTAAAGTATCTAAGGTAAGGATCTGAAATAACTAATCAGTTTAATAAAAAAAAAACCCAATTTAGAAACACCGCCAGAACCCATTCTCTGATTTTCTTTGAAACTTATCACATTATCATTTAACAAAATCTCATTAAAACTTATCATCTTATACTGAACTTCATTTTAAGTTAATTAACAATGTTAATTAAGAAGCGATCTTATGTTCATCGAAATAACGTGACATTTAAACATTATTCTATCGAGTACGGTTGTATACAAAAATGAGCAAACATATTGTGTTTATTTTAACATTGCTGGGTAATTGATTTTGAATATTTTTTTTCGTACTTTTATTGCGAATTCTTTTAAAAATTTTAAGGTTCGTGTGGTCCCAATTTGAAATTTGTTCATATTGCTGAGTAGATACTTCCTCTGCAAGTAATGCAAACAACTAAAAAACATCTAGTAAAGGTTAATACCAACATTAATATTAGTTAAACTTCTTAGTATTCTCGTCGCATTTTCTTAGCTTTAAATAGAGATTAACTTTGGTTTACTACTGCGTAAGTTTAACAACGTCGCAAAATAAAGATTCGTCATACCGGTGACAATGATTTAACTAATTTAATTACGATGGATGTTCTTCGAAACTATGTATTTTTGGGACACTTGTTCTCGAACTTATTGTATTGCTTTTACTTATAGCATATAAATTTAGAGTTATGGGATATCAAAAGGAACACGTTGTATAAATACGAGTTTTAATCTTGGTGAATATTTAACTTTTATGATTTATCCATTTTGGCTACAATATTTCTATTGAAATGTGTTGGCGTGGTTGGTAAGATACCCTATCTATCACGCCGCAGGTCGTGGGTTCGATTTCCACTCGGGACAAACATTTGTGTGCATGAACATGTCTGTTTGTCCTGTGTCTGGATGTAATTATCTATATATGTATGTATTTACAAAAGAAAAGTAGTATATCAGTTATCTGGCTTCCATAGTACAAGCTCTGCTTAGTTTGGGGTCAGATGGCCGTGTGTGAGGAATAATGTCCCAGAATATTTATTTATTTATTTATCTATTCTCATTTCTTTTTTTTTATTTCAGGCCACATAATTTATGTTTATTCCCAAAGGAACAAAGCTACAACCACCAGTACCACCTTCATCACAAATCCTACAATAAAACCACATTCTACTTTGGGGGATTTCCCATTCGACGGAGTTGATTACGATATACTGCCGGAACAGTTAAAAAAAAACTATTACAATTGCTATGGAATCCATTTGCATTGTCTACGAATGCAGTAAGTTTATTTATTTAGGGATATAGATTTATATACTGGACAAGCTGTTCCCCAAGGTTTTACTCGCGTTCCCGCGTATAAAAAATACCTATAAAAATAAGTAGGATCTGCCGAGAATTCGAAAAATGAATTGCATTAGCAATATTGCTTGAGCGGCCTTTTTAGAGGGCCAGTACCGCCATATTTTCAATGAACGCATCCCTGTCAGTCAGTGTCAGTTTTTTCTTTTGTTTTCCCTTATTTCGGGAAGGCAAAGGGTTCTAGGCCATACAGCCTAATCATGAGATGACAGTGTCCTCAGTGTGTAAATAAAACTGGCGCCTTTAAGGCCGGGAATACACATCAGATTTTTTCATCCGATAGTCGGATCCGATAGTATTAGTATTTATTTATTTATTTGTAGCATATAACATATAAAAAAAGAAGTTTTTAATTATACTATTCATTAACAATGTTACAAATTGGCCCCAACTCAGCATTTTGCGGGTTGTTAAACCTGCGCTGATCTTCCGTTGGAGCCAGCAGGTGGCGTCACGGTGCGGATACCACATAACATATTAAAAATAAAAAATAAAAATTTAAACTACACGAATGTTGATAATTAATGAAAAATTCAATTTTAAAAATAATGACAAATAAACTTAGTAATGATAAATGGGACAATAACACTAGAAATAGATATAGTCAGTATCATAGTCTGTGAACTAATACAAACCACTACCGATAACTACAAAAATAGTCACATTTCACCCGAGCGAAGCCGGGTTTTCATCTAGTAGAAGGAATATAAGTGGAAGTATAGGAGGAGGTTATTCATTAAACATGTGATCAGCATCGCTAGTTGTTTCTCTACATCACCACCACCCATCGTATATTAAATGGCGACCGTGACGTATATTGAAAAGTTACTCTTTATAACATCAGTTATCTGCCAGTGATAGTCTCATTAAAATCGGTCCAGCCGTTTCGGAAATTAGCCGGAACAAGCAGAAAGACAATTTTTTTTTTTTTTTTCGTTATAAGTACCGTATAGGATATGCATAGTTTCATATAGCTGTTACTTCTAAATTTCAAACTGACACTTAAATTTTATTTATTTGTATGTATAGAAGATTTTATAGATGGGGGAGGGACAAAACGACTGATATCTTTACACCTTTGTACACTCGAGAATCAGCGGTATAACTTAACTATATAACTGAAGAATTTGTTTGTTTGTTTGATTGAACGCGCTTATCTCAGGCACTACTGGTTCGATTTGAAAAATTATTTCAGAGTTCCCATATGTGATAGCCCATTTATCGAGGAAGGCTATAGGCTACTTTTTATCCCGGGAAAACATAAGATCCCTCGTGAACGCGGGTGAAACAGCGGGGTGGAAGCTAGTTACGAAAACTAAAATCCCCTACCACTAAACCAATCAAGGGTTAATTGACTTGCTTGGGTCCCATTTAGCCGTTGAATCCATCCAGCTGAAGCTGAATTCTGAATTCCGGTATAATTTCAATAGCTTCAACATGCATTAGTGCTCTCCTAGGGCCTAAACTGAAAAATGACTTTTCCTATAAATATGATGGAAGATCAGAAAATGGGAGCCTGGAAAATTGACAAACGGCAAATAATCCTACTTAATATTATAAACGCGAAAGGTTGTGAGGATGGATGTTAGTTACACTTTCACGCAAAAACTACTAAACAGATTTGAATGAAATTTGGCACACAGATAGAACATATTCTGGATTAAGATAAAAAATACTTTTTATCACGGGAAAACATAAGATCCCTCGGAAACGAGAGTGACACCGCGGGGTGGAAGCTACTGTTTTATTTTGATCTTTTTTGAGTTTGTGTATCATTTCAGTACATACCTAAGTCCCGTGTGCGGCAACCCATTCGGTGGTGGAGACGTTGTGAATTTTGAAAATGTATGCGAACTTATGCAGCAAAATTGCTTGTATCGAGAAAAACATGGCTATGATATTAAAGGCGCAAATTTTCTTGAAGGTAAGTAAAATATACAACATTTATTTATAACTAACTATTTCAAGCGGTTTCACTCGAATGCCCGAGATACAAAAATAGCCAAAAACATTAAGAATTGGGCTATGAAATGCAAAAATATTTTTTCAAATCTGACTGGTAGTTCTAGAGATAAGCGCCTTTAAACAAACAAACAAAAAAACTCTACTCCTTTATACTATTTCTTTTTCTTCTAATTTCATTAAAATATATTGCCATAATATAACTATTTTTACTCTTTTATTAAATTAGTATAGACTAGTTATCCCCGGCATGCGTTGCAGTGTCCGCTTTATATTTTTTGTCAGAAACCGTTGCGGGCGTGGTAATGTAATATTTATTTAGTTGTCTAGCTCCTATAGTACAAGTTCTGATTAGCTTGGATTAGATGCCCAAATTGTTACAATAAAAAAAACAACTGTGTGTAAAGTAATCCCAGTATTTATTTACATTTAATATGTTTATTATCATTTAATTTATAATTTTAGCATTCCTAATTAATAAATTTGGTTTATTTTTACATTTCAGATACATATTATATGAATGGTGAATACTACGGATGCAAGTTTAGTTTACGGCGACTTTTTAATAATAAAAATGGCAATTTAATATTGAATATAATAATTAACAATGCGCTTGATAATCCTAAAAATAAATTACAAAAAAAATATAATAATAATAATAAGATCGGCAGCGATTTGGGGCATTTGTTTAATTTATTAGTAGTTTAGTTTTTAATTTTAATTTTACCATGGGTCCGTGGGGGTTCGAGGCACGCCGATTTGCTCGGATTTTATCATCCAAGCTCATCGAGGCTTCGGGAGACCGACGGGCTGGGAGCTTTCTCCGCCAACGCATAAGCTTGGCCATCCAAAAAGGGAACGCTGCCAGGCTGTTGGGAACCTTGCCTATCGACAGCAGCGAGGGCTTTGAGGGTGTTTTCTATATATCATAGTTTGTATTTTATACATTGATTGTAAATATTTGTTTTAAATAAACATACATAATAATATTTAAGAATATATTAAGATTATTATATAATGTTTTCATTATTTACACATAATTGTACATTTAGTCTATACATTTTTCATGTACATAGGATAAGTTGTAATGTAACAACAAATAATCGAACTAAATAAATTCAATTAATAAATTATCAATATATAAATAAACAGATAAATATATTTATTGGTATTATTCAGAACAAATTACAAGTCATGTCCAAATTGAAAAAATATTAGTAAATAGTACATAAATTGATACGAGTAAGTCCACAAAAAATTAAAAAAAAAAAAACAAACAAAGACAATTATTAAAAAAATAATAACTTATTTGTCAGGCAAGTTTTATCTACTTATAAATCTGTAGAATTGGCGTGTTATTTTTGAAGTGAAACTTCTTTATCGACGTATGGGAGAAATTTTTGTAGCAAATCGTCACGTTTTTCGGTTACGCGCCATGTTGCTTTTATTATGTTTTCCCGTATTTTGGAAGGCAAAGGGTTCTAGCTCATACAGCCTAGCCATTTATCTTATTTATCTTCTTAGTTTTGAATTAATGTCTGACATCTTAAAATATAAAGGTATGAAGTTAGCTAGCGAAAAACATTGGTTGCCATGGCAACCAATGTTTTTTAGTAAGAGTTACTTCCGTCAGAATTTTAATCAGGGACTTTTCAGAAGTTTCACTTCTACCATGTGTGACTTGCACACACACACACACTTTTTTTTTTTTTGTGAAAAAAAGTTTTATTTTTCTTGTCTGTCTGTCTATGCTAATTTTCGAAACCACACAAAAGATTTTCTTGGAGTTTTTACAGTTAACATTGGCGCTTCAAAGCTTCGCAGTATAATAATCTTCTTACGATATATGGATAACTTATTACATATTTTATAGAGTGTAGGTAGGTGAGGTGAAAGCCATTACACTATTTTAAAATAAAATACAATAAATAAAAAAACCTAAATGAAATAGTAGATAATACATCACATAACTTACCAACTGTAACTTAACGAAAACCTCCACTGATGCTATAATATTACCTGTAAAAAGACAATATTTTTTTATTTTATTTAGTTTTTGAAGGGTTACACGGTTTTTAGTGGTAAAAAAAAAATGAAAATAGGAAACAGTTACAATTTTAAATGTGTTCAAACTCCTTTTCATTTATATCTAATATATACAATTCTCGTGTCACAGTGTTTGTCTGCAAACTCCTCCGAAACGGCTTGGCCGACGAAAATTTTTGTGTATATTTGGTAGGTCTGAGAATAGGTCGTAGGCTATTTTTTATACCGCTACGCGGGTGAAACCGCGGGGGAAAGCTAGTTTTATCTATAAAACAGTAGAATCCGGTGCATCTGTGCATTGAAGAAAAGTATTAAAAATAGTAAGGTGTTAACTAAAGAGTAGTAACATAAACCAGCGATTTTCAGAATTATTTTCTGTCTGTGTGTCTCTCTGTTTGTTCGTTAGCCTTGCATAGTAGACAAAGATTAATTTGAAACAGAATATAAGTTTTGTTTCATTAAAATATAATGTTGCAAAGAAAAGTTATCGTCATTAAAAGATGTTTGGAATTTAATTTTATACAGTTAGATTAGACCTACATGGCAAATACTAACGGATTTTCAAGGAGTCTCTACTGGTTAATACTAGAAATACTGGAAATGAAGAAGAGATATTTTATAAAGTCTGCGCGAGCAAAGCCTCGGGCGAATTTGCTAGTCATACCTTCTTCTTCTTGTATAATTATATAAAATGATAAACTGACTGGGTGATATATCAACGCACAGCCTAAACCACTGGATCTAGAGACTTAAAATTTTGCACATAGAGACCTTATGCAGTGTAGGAAGGATTTTTGGAAATTCAAAAATGGGTTAAAATATGCGGGTGAAACTGCGGGGCTGAAGACTAGTAATATATTACTCTATCTAGACCTGACAAGGCTTTACTGTGGTACAATTTAAACCTCGCAACATGCTTAGAATTTCCCGCTCGCGTGGGAACTTAGGGATAAAATGTATATAAGAACATTATTCTATAGAAATGCAAGTTTTATTAAATTTTAATTAATACATCTATGTTTTGGAAATTTACCAAAATATGGGCGGATCTGAATACTTCACCAAAATTGGGAGAACTTCCGTAAAATCTGAAGGTCTGGCAATAGTCAGGGAGTAGGCGTAATAGCATACGTGCCATAAAGAGATTATTTTATAATTTATTTACCAAAACATCATTTTAAGAAAAATTATTCCGTCAGACCGTTGTAAAGAGCGTTTTGATTTTTCCAATTACTGTAGGTAATGACTCGTGATAATTTAACGAAGGCAATTCAGGGGGTTATTTTTGATCTACATGTTCTCCTGCTCTTTCGATTTATTATAGAGAGAATGAAAAAGTGTATCAATATGTAACATGCATAAATACAAAAGGATCAAATTGTTCTTCTACTAAATGAAAAGTCCATCTGGCGCTAAAATACGCTGAAACAAGTATAAAGTAGCTGAATAAGATAACTTTAGCGAAATTAAACTAATAAAGAACAGCCGCCGTCTCTCGAACTAATGTACATAAATCTCGAGATTATTAATTTCTTCAGGAAAACTTTAAGATCCGCTGAAATCAAGTTTTTACTGCACTTTTTTCATGTGCTGTATTTGACTTGGGCAATATTTTAATGGGTCCTAGTAACCTTCAATTTGTAAAAAAATGTATGTCTTATTATGCGCTCAAAATTGTGGACCATAGTCTTGATGGCAACTATATGTAATACTTATCTATATATTGTTTTGACATATGTAACCTTGCTGAGTTTCTTGCCGGTTCTTCTCAGTTGAAGGCTGACTTCCGAACCGGTGGTAACTTCAGTAAATTCGGCCTTCATAAGTGCCCTCCTAGGGCCTAAACTGAATAAACGGCTTTGACTATGACTGTAACGTATTATGACGGTATTATGTCTTTATGAAAATAAAAAATATATAATTTCGGAAATATATTCCTGAACCTCAAATTCCACATCAAAGTCAGCTCATATAATAAGGAGTCATATGATTTGAAGCTGATATCAAATAACAAGAAATGTTTTTAGAAAAGCACTTGACGTTGCCTGTCAAATAACAAAAACTAACAAGCACTAAGGGTGTGGCCACAATAAAAGCGGTGGAAGAGCGTTAGTGTAGCGGTGCCAGAGCGGGCAAAAATATTTAGCAGTTTATATTGGAAGTGGATGGGCAGGCCACAGGCCCGATATCCAATAGGAAAGAAAGGTTCTCGAGTGGCGACTACGTAGAGGTAAGTGCCGAGCTAGTCGGTTTCCCGCGGTGGACTTATGACCTCGTCAGAGTTGCTGGGAGCCGCTGGATGCAACTGACCCAAAACCGTTCCATGTGGAAATCAATATGGGAGGCCTATGATGCGCAGTGGACATCCTCAGACTGAATATCATAATGATTAAAAACTTTATCGACGAAAGATAAACTCATAATTCAATGAGATAATGCATAATAGTAATCATCACTTAGACTATTTTATCTTCTAAATTTTTTGAGTACTGTTGCGGATAGATGATGAAATTAGTCGAACTTAGCTCAAAATGTATAAAATAGAAATATGATATCGCTTTCTCCTTCTATTGTTCTATTCTTTATATAGTACATCATATATCGGTCTCACTTAGAGGCTGTCATGGCCGATTTTGGCATTAACCAATCACAGATTAGACGATAGTGTGAAAGGGAAACAAGACGACTTTCTCCTTTTAACTTGGTTTATGATATGTTTATTTTCTGTGTATTTGGGTTATTTCCTACAATTGACAGTACGTAAGAATATGTTTTTATTTGAGTTAATTGTTTGTATTATGTATGTGTATATACATCTAACCCGATAGAATAGGGATATCGGAGAAAAAGGGTTTTCCGATGAAAACTTTATGTTGTTTTGACTATTTTGTGTATAAAACATTTTATAGCTTTAAGGTAGATTAAGCTGGTATCGACAACGTAGATTCATTGGAAAGACCTAGTTGCAGGCAATGTTTAAGGATAAAATCACTTTGGTACAGATAGTAGATTATAGATAAATAATGTGAAATGATGTAAATTCATAGTCCAAATCTAATCCATAGTAAAGTCAGAATCGGAAAATTATGTATGGCTCTCGATAAGGTAACACGTCGATATTTAAGTATTTTTGGACTTTTTACTCATTAATTCAGATAAATACAGTAAAGTAGAATTCACGTTGAAAAGTAGTAATTTTGTATCTAGTCGGCCAGTGTTCACGAGTTTACGAGTTATTAAATAAGTGATCAAGATACAAAGTGAAATAAATATAGTATACAGTCCATTTGAAGATAAGTTTTTTATTGAAGGGAATCCAGATACCGCACAAGTTTGGTACTTCGAGGACGGATCAAGATCAGTGAATTGTGGTTGCTGTGACACATTGTGAATTGGGGCTGCTGGTACATCAGATCCTCAAGTCAATAAACGTATCTAAACGTATGACTTGGTGTGATAGGATCAGTTTCTAATGACACATTGGATGAGTTTCTAGTGACACATATTGGTATGATCAGTGAATTGGGGCTGCAGGTACATCAGATCCTCAAGTCAATAAACGTATCTAAACATATGACTTGGTGTGATAGGATCAGTTTCTAATGACACATTGGATGAGTTTCTAGTGACACATATTGGTATGATCAGTGAATTGGGGCTGCAGGTACATCAGATCCTCAAGTCAATAAACGTATCTAAACGTATGGCTTGGTGTGATAGGATCAGTTTCTAATGACACATATTGGTATGATCAGTGAATTGGGGCTGCAGGTATATCAGATCCTCAAGTCAATAAACGTATCTAAACGTATGACTTGGTGCGATAGGATCAGTTTCTAATGACACATTGGATCAGAGCCAGTAAATTGGGGCGACGAGGTCATCTAAGGACCAACAACGCATAGGTGCAACGAGACCGTCGAGTGAAGAAAACCGAACGGTGCGACGAGATCGTCGGCACATCGTCGAGCGAAGAACACCGAACGGTGCAACAAGTTCGTCTCGAGATCGCCGAACGCGAGAAAAGGACGACGCAACATCACCCAACGGTGCGACGAATTAGTCTCGAGGCGCCCAGTGAAGAGGTCGTCGTGAGAAAAACACCGAACGGTGCATCGAGTGCGTCTCAACATTTCGAACGTGCGAAAAGGACGACGCAACATCACCCAACGGTGCGACGAGTTCGTCTCGACAGGAACAAAGTGTGGCGAGTTTGTCACCAACGTCGTTAAGCGTGTGACGAGCTCGTCTTGACTACAGGTATATAGTCAAACGTGTGACGAATTCGTCTTAACATCTCGGAACGGGTGACGAGTTCGTCTCGATATCCTGAACGAGTGACGAGTTCGTCGCTATATCATAGAACGAGTGAAGAGGACGACGCAACATCACCCAACGGTGCGACAAACGATAACGCGGCTCATCCGCGGCCCTTGAACGCCGGTCACCTAACGGTGCCAAACGATCGGTGTCTCGGGTTTTAAGTATTGTGTAGAATAGTGTGGTGTTGTGAAGGTGTACCACGTTAGGTAGAGTCTATATATAGGCATCTGCGCCTAAAGATGTCGACATCTAGAAGCCCCGTCCGCACTCGTAAGGCGGCTGAGAGGCTACGGTTACTTGAAAAACCTCCCGCGTCTGTGTCTGCGTTAAACGCACCTGTAAATCCGCAGCTTAGTCACAGGCGCGCTTCGATTAGTGAGTCGGGCGTGACCGTACTATCCGCGACTGAACCATCCGTGATCGACACGATACCACCGCGACTATCCACGCTGCGCGCTACCGTTAAAAGGTCACGGGCTTCACCCGTACATTCTCATCGCTCTTCCGCCAGCTCTACAACGCGTCTTAGGTTAGCTGAACTTGAAGCAGAAGAAAGATTAGCCGAGATTCATACAAATCTTATCAAGGATAGACAAGCCGCAGAAGAACGCCAAGCAAAGGATAGACGAGCCGCAGAGGAACGCCAAGCGAAGGATAGACAAGCCGCAGAAGAACGCCAAGCAAAACGACTGGCTGAGATTCAAGTAAAGCTCGTTGAAAAAAGACTTGCTGTCAACGTAGCAATGATACACGAGGAATCGGGAAGCGTATGCGCACAAAAGACAGTGGATACAGAACGTACAGTCACTGACTGGCTTCAGCGTTGTGCTGTACGGGGGGAGCTCGAAGAGCTCAAAAGCATCGGTACGGAAAACCATGCGAAGTACCACTCACAATTACGAGAGAAGGCTGCAGATCCACCTTCTCCGCCAGCGTCGAATCATATCACAATGGATACACCAAGTCGTACTAGATCACCAACTCCGACACGATCAGGAGACAGAGCGATTGATCGACTAGCAGATATCTTAGGACAAATGACCAAAAGTAGACCGATACCCAGGCGTGCGCCAGATTTGCCTATCTTTAGCGGCGCTAAGGGAGAATGGCTACCATTTAAAGCGGCCATGAAGGAGTCTGCTAGCCTCTACGGATTCACACCGGCAGAAAATCTTGCTAGATTGAGAACATGTTTACGAGGAGATGCACGTGAAGCAGTGTTAGCATTAATGTATACAGCGACCGATTCAACGATAATCATGGAAACATTAGAACAATGTTTTGGTTGCCCAGAGATGATCATTAATCATGCGTTTGAAGAGCTGAAGAAGTTGCCGCGACCAGGTGGAACATCTGACGAACTAAACAGGTTTGCGATCAAGTTGCAGAACATTGTGACAATGATAAGCTGTGTAGATAAAAAAGGATATCTACAGAATCCCATGCTTGCGCAGCAAGTAGTAGATAAACTGAGCCCACACCTCAAATCGAATTGGTGCAACTACGCAGAGGAATCTGGATCTCAATTAGAACCAGAAATTGTTACATTGTCACGATTCTTTATGCGGGAAGCGAAGCACGCCATAAAACATGCATACACGTCCAAGGATACGTTGGAACCAATACGTACTGGCCCAAAACAGGAACCTCGACATGGAGCATTAGGTCGTAACCGCAAAGCTCCCGTATATGCTACAACAGAAACATTACCAAAAAAGAACGAATGTTACTGTTGCGGAGCCGAACACGACACAACTAAATGCGCTAAGCTTACGGCTATGCCCGTTTCAGAACGATGGAAATGGGCGAAGGATGCACACGTCTGCTTCCAGTGTATAAATAATAAACACAGACGATCCGTATGTAAAGCAAAGAAATGCGGAGTAGACGAGTGCCGTGATACACATCACGCGCTGTTACATGTGCAGAGGGATAACGAGCCACTAAGCGAACCGACTCAGAACGAGCATTTCGTAAATACGGCTTCGGCACATGTAACCACTGATAACCAAGTGCTATTGAAAGTGTGTCCTATTATAATTAAGACACAGAACGGCCAGGAACTAAATACGTACGCGTTATTCGACGAGGCATCGACTATAACACTGATCGATGAAGGAATTGCCGGGATGGTCGGAGCGAAAGGCCCGACCAGAGCGTTACATATCCACGCAGTCACATCGAGTCAGAGAGTTTTGGATAGTCAGATTGTAAACATCGAGTTACGTGGAAAAGGCCAAACTGACTTTCATATGATTAAAGCACGGACAGTGAAGAATTTACCATTTGATAGTCAGGTGATAAGTTCAGAAATATTAGAACAAAAACATCTATGTAAGCTCCGATCAGAGGACGTATGTTATGAATACGCCAGACCACATTTACTTATTGGAGCTGATAACTGGAAGCTAATAGTGACACGAAAATTGTTGACTGGAAAAGCAAATCAACCAGCTGCGTCACTCACACGATTGGGATGGGTTATACACGGATCCATACCCAGAAGCGTTGTAACAAATGAAAACGAAACAGTGTTACAAGTACAAACAGCTCAAGAGATCGAGAAAAGCTCAGTAACGAATAACCGAAATGACGAACTGAATGAACTCGTCAAGGAGAATTTCAATATTGATGCAGTAGGGGTCTCCTTGAACAGAAAGCCTGACGCAAAGGATGAACGCGCCAAGCAAGTGAGCAGTCGAATCAACGTGGCTATGGTTCCAGACTGCATGAAGGATCCACCAATACTGGACGAAGCACACCCGTTAACACGGTTGATGATTCAACACGAACATAAGAATCAAAACCACGTAGGTAGGAAACAGATGGTCAAAAACCTACGACAGAAATACTGGGTGCTTCGATTACGTCCAGCAGTAAGAGCTATTCTACAGCAGTGTACTTGGTGTAAGATACGGAAAGCTAATCCAACAATACCTGTTAAAGGCAATCTGCCACAGCTCCGTCTACGAACGTACACCAGACCATTCTCACACTGCCGGATAGATTGTTTCGGCCCGATGTGGGTAACCATAGGGCAACGGAAGAAAAAACGTTGGAGAATACTTTAAAGAGTACCTGCCTACATTGGCACCACGTGGCGACGCCCAAAGATCTTTGCGGAATGCGGAGGTGGGTGATATCGTGGTAATTGCGGATGGATTATTACTTCGCAATGTATGGCCACGGGGTCTAATAGAACGTGTGTACACATGACGGTGTAGTACAAAGCACAGATGTGTAGACGTGAGGGGAAATTTCTTGACGGCCAGTTAGGCGTCTCATCATCCTCCCAATTAGTAAGGAAGGCTGCGAAGATCTGCGCCGAGGGGAGAATGTTGCGGATAGATGATGAAATTAGTCGAACTTAGCTCAAAATGTATAAAATAGAAATATGATATCGCTTTCTCCTTCTATTGTTCTATTCTTTATATAGTACATCATATATCGGTCTCACTTAGAGGCTGTCATGGCCGATTTTGGCATTAACCAATCACAGATTAGACGATAGTGTGAAAGGGAAACAAGACGACTTTCTCCTTTTAACTTGGTTTATGATATGTTTATTTTCTGTGTATTTGGGTTATTTCCTACAATTGACAGTACGTAAGAATATGTTTTTATTTGAGTTAATTGTTTGTATTATGTATGTGTATATACATCTAACCCGATAGAATAGGGATATCGGAGAAAAAGGGTTTTCCGATGAAAACTTTATGTTGTTTTGACTATTTTGTGTATAAAACATTTTATAGCTTTAAGGTAGATTAAGCTGGTATCGACAACGTAGATTCATTGGAAAGACCTAGTTGCAGGCAATGTTTAAGGATAAAATCACTTTGGTACAGATAGTAGATTATAGATAAATAATGTGAAATGATGTAAATTCATAGTCCAAATCTAATCCATAGTAAAGTCAGAATCGGAAAATTATGTATGGCTCTCGATAAGGTAACACGTCGATATTTAAGTATTTTTGGACTTTTTACTCATTAATTCAGATAAATACAGTAAAGTAGAATTCACGTTGAAAAGTAGTAATTTTGTATCTAGTCGGCCAGTGTTCACGAGTTTACGAGTTATTAAATAAGTGATCAAGATACAAAGTGAAATAAATATAGTATACAGTCCATTTGAAGATAAGTTTTTTATTGAAGGGAATCCAGATACCGCACAAGTACATTGCATAATTTTCAAAGTATGAAAATAATAATAACAACAAATGTAAATATTTGTATTAATGTATAAAATACAAACTATGATATATAGAAAACATCCTCAAAGCCCTCGCTGCTGTCGATAGGCAAGGTTCCCAACAGGCTGGCAGCGTTCCCTTTTTGGATGGCCAAGCTTATACGTTGCCGGAAAAAGCTCCCAGCCCGTCGGTCTCCCGAAACCTCGATAAGCTTAGAGGATAAAATCCAAGCAAATCGGCGAGCCTCTTCTTAATTAATTTAGCGACCTAAACAATTTTTAGTGATCATTGTACCCTACAAAATATTTTTGTTTGTCACATTATGTTGCTGTCAAATCTATAATAATTTTATTAACTCACTTCTGCTGAATTTGTTTTTTTTTCTGATTTCATTGTAGATACTAACTGATTACTTATCTACATCATTACCTTTATAATTATTGCATTATTTACAGTACCTACATTTTAATATAATTTTTGTAAATGTAGGTAGTTTTACTTACTTTACGACGTAAGAATTGAGATGTCTATCTATTTAAGGCGATGATAGCTCAGTGGTAATGACGTCGGACGCCGCGGCGAAGGTCGTGGGTTCGAATCCTACAATGAGCTTTAGCTTTCGGTGAAGGAAAACATCGTGAGGAAACCATAGCACGGTGGTAGGGTACTTTGTAGTACCCGCCTGGCTGGCTACCACCCTCAAGTTGAAAATCTGTCGCCAAACACCTATTGGTGTGTTCCGGCAGCTGCACTTGAGAGCCAGATCCTTCTAGGCTTTGTGTGCTTACCACCTTCGGCCACATCATCAACTACCATAGTGAGATTGTGGTCAAACACAATCCTATACTAAGTGAAAAAAAAAAAAAACTATTCCCGCTCCGCTCTGCTCCGCTACCGCTATCAATTGGCCGCACATGGAAAACCCATATAATGAGACAGAGATACTTTCTTTAGGGATCCAACAAATAACTACATCCATTATAATGGAGAAAAGAAATGCTGTTTACTTCTTTTGTTGATTAACTTTTAATTACTATGATTATGAAAGACAAAATTGGATATAATTGAATGAAGTTTGTCGTTGGAGGATTAACTCTTGAGGCAGTGGAGGAACAAGACCTAAATTTAATGTGGGCAAAATAAATAATGTAAGTATAAGGTAATGCAAAAAGATAGATTTGAAAACAATTGAAACTGATAATTAATGTCCGATCGAAGTTTTGCCTTCGGCTTTGGCTTAGGTCACCTTAGTTAAAAAATACACATTCGGCGAAACCTTCAGCTTCGACCAAAAGCAAATTGACAAGCAGGCAGGCTGTTCACCTGATGGTAAGTGGCTACTATTACCACTACAACACATCTGCAAGTCCCTCGGTATTGCTAATGTAGGCGACGGTAGCCACTTACCATCAGGCGAACTGCCACCTTGCTTGTCAATTTGCTGACATAAAAAGTAGGTTTTCACTAGTCAAGTCAAAGCCATTTATTCAGTTAAGGCCCTAGAAGGGCACTTATGTACGTCGAAGCTACTGAAGTTACCACCGATTCGGAAGTCGCCTTCAACTGAGAAGAACTGAAAGTTTTATAGAAGACAAGAATGCAGTTAAATGAAATGTTCGCTACACAAACTATTTCATTAAAATTTTATAAACTTTGTTATTAGTAATTAAATTTTTACATAAATAAAAAAGAACAAAGATCTATAAAAAATGTCCCTTGTTGAGTTTCTTGCCGGAGTCTTCTCAGTCCAAGTGTATTCCGAACCGGTGGTAGAATCATTTGTAACGTTCATAAGTGCCTTATTAGGGCCTAAACTGAATAAATGATTTTTGAATTTGAATTTGAACTGGCAAAAAGTAAACGTCGTAAAGTAAACTAAAAAAATATAATAACGATGTTTGAATTCGTTTTTAAATTTATGGGATAGCAACAGTCTTAAACTAGAAATTTATACATAGTTTGAACTTAAAAATAAGAGACCAAGTACAGCTATCCACGTTCTAAAATGGAGAATAAAACTTTATTATAATAAGATAACACTCGATTGAAGCAAACAGCTTACTTAACAAAAAAATCGGTGGTGACACACGGACTGACGGACAGGAAAGTGATCTTCTAATTCGATCTTCCTTTTTTTACCTTATTTATTCATTATTTATTTATCATTATTATTTTCTTTTTAAGTTAGTACGTCCTAATGGGTTTTTTCAGTTTTTTTTATAATAATATGCCATATATTTATGTGTGTGTATATGAGGGTGTGTAGGGGTGTATATGTGAGATGGTGTGTGGTGTGTGTATAATATAATATAATAAATATAATATATTAATAAATTCAGCGAAAGAATTTGAAATTCTGGAACACGTGTTTCGCTTTCGGTGACTTCAAAACGAAATATAACATCATAATTTTATACTTTTTAGTGCAAACCCACTTCGAAGTCGTTTTTAGGTTTTGTTAAAAGTTAATTTTATTTTTCCATTTTAAGTTTCTTGTGTATTGAATTGAATACTTATCAAGTAATCATAAGTAGCGGTATATACGAGCCTATAATATTTAAAGATTATTCACTAACTTCTAATAGTTATGGAGTTATATTTTCCATCATCAGCTCAGCAACATGAAATGATGAGTACTAGACGCAAATACTTGAATAGTTTTATAAAGTATATAAATATAAAACACATTATGCGTTCCTATAAAACTTGAGGGTTGCCCTCGATTTTTCTGGGTCATCATCAGATCCTGACTTGGTGCCAATGAGACCTGGGAAGTATACCTTTTCAAACAAAAAAAAGAATATTCAGGCGTCTTCGAGTAATCGGAGAACACACTTAAAAAATAAAAAAGGTTCCGACGAATTGAGAACCTCCTTTTTTGAAGTCGTTTAAACAATAACATATTAATGTTTAATTCCCAGGAATAAGATCTCCATTGAATGGAGGTAAAATAGCAGAGCGGAAGTTAGTTTAAAATATCATTGCTGTTATATAAATCCGTAATTATAATCTTATGCCCAATTACAAGTAACATAAAGGTTATCTCAGACGAGATCTGAGGCATTCTAAGTTAATAATAGACGATCCTTCTTAAAAGGTAGTGTATAATTAAGTTTAGACGGTGTATATCATTTATCTTGCCACGTCAGGGACTTGTGGTTTGTATGCTCGCTCGTTAGGACAGGTTAAATGTACTGGAATGACTTTCATAAGTAGTTTCCTCTGAAGTCTTGTATTCAACTATTTTTAATCGTATTAAATACCTTCCGCGTTTTCAACTGGATTATGAACACTTATTTCCAGGCAATTCTCGTCGTAAATTAATCTGCCTTGCAAATTCGTATTATAAATTGTTTAGATAGAATTCCTGTTTTAAAATCCCTAAAATTTTCATTGATATCCGTAGAGCCGTTTTAGAGGCTATAAGATACAAACTTTTAGACTTTTTTTGATTGCAGTTGGGATAATGATTAGTTTTGATTTTTTTTCTCCACAAAAAGTTTTAATTTAATACAAACGATCAAAGCGGCTCGAAGATATAACAATGATCTCGACTTTAGCAAGCGTTGCGATGATAGAATGGTGATGATGGCACTAGGTGAAAAAGTCATCACTGAGGGGAGAAGGAATGTATTTCTATAGGTAGGTACATACTTTACCTTCTGTTTAAGCCTGCCAGATTAATCACTAAAGTTCGAATACCATAGTAACTATTGTTTGAGTAACAATCAATCAATACTTGAGTAAATTTGCGAGTTTCGAAATGGTAATGAGTTCCTTTATCGGCCGCTCGGTGAACGGCGGCATGATTTTATCAATTAAAATTTCAATATTTATGCTTTCTTTTGTTTTCTGTATTTACCTTTACAGTGAATTTTGGTTGTATTGTAATTGAATTGTTTTAAATGCTTTTACATACAATTTTAAATCTGTATTGGTTAAAAAAAGAGTTTAATAAAGGATATAAGAATGATTTTTGAATTTGATACCTATTAGAAAAGACCTGGGATCTAGTACTTTGTCTGTATGAATTGGGCTTTCTTAACGTGGAGGTGTAGGTACTACTTACGAAATTCAACTTAAACATTGATTACTTGTGTCGACCACGAGTGGCTGTTAAGCGCATCTGCTATTGCGAGTGGCCTGTGTAAGACGAGAGATAAAATAGGAGATCGCGGAATTAAAATGTCATGCCAGTCTGTCAAGCGTGACGCTGTGACGTGCCGTGACGGTCACTGATGTGTGGGGATGATACCCCACAACTTCTACAAAAGTATATTTCTTGACGTGATATTTCTTGTCCGAGTACTGACTTATCAGTGACTCACGTATGCATGAATGCAAGTGCAATATACTCGTCCACTTGATCGGCATCAATAATTTTTTATGATATTTTAGAAAAACCAGTTAATTTATTAATTGCAAAAAGTAAATCACTGACCTTATTAAATATACCTAAGAAAAGATAAAACAACTAAGATAAAAAGAACCTTAATCACAATCCAAGATTTTTCTCATTATAGTATAAGCATAAAATCTAAATTCCACTATAGGCAATGCGAGTGTACACCTTACTATGAAAAACTCATTTTGTAGTCACATTAAAAAAAAAAGATGAAATCGTAAAATAATTAGTATTTACACGCTATGCAAATTTGTTATTTAATAACTTATAATAAAACCAAGCATAAATTTAAGTTAATAAACAGTAAACATAATAAATGTAACATAACTTAGCACTAAAAATAATAAGATTAAGTAATTGCGACACCAGCACCATTAACTAATCTGTAGTTACATTAAAGTTTGAGTAACAATGGTAGTACATAAAAAGAACTTAACAAAAATAACATTGATTTTTTTTACTCAAGATAGCAAAAGCAGATGAAAATAAATAAAAACTTAATAGTATTTAGACAGCGTAAGAAAATGTAAAGGTACCTAATGAGCGTATTTTTTCCTCTTAGGTTTATTAATTGAAAGAGAAAAAAAACATTGCAAAAGTGCGGCAACGCAGTTACCTAGGAATCTTAAAATAGTGCAATGAATAAATTACCACAATAATAAGAAGTTAATCTTCTTTAAGAGCTTGAAACATTTCTTTTTTGAACGTCAATACGTGTGCTTAAAATATCAATTGAGTTAAAGTAAGCAGTTCAATATAAAGGAAGCCACCAATCAATTAATCGGTGAACGTTTACCAGCATTGCAGCATTGGTACGACTTGGGGTGGTAGCAAATAACTGATATGTATACTCTTTTCGAGATACTTTCGAGAACTCATAGTTAAAAACAAGTTAAGCATATAAAAAGAAAAATTCAATCGTACAACAATGCTCCGAGCGCAAAGTTTGCTATAATAAGTGAAATATATTCCTTACTTTGCATGTTTGAACGGAGGCGATAAATCTCGAGTAAATCTCTTTTATTTTAATGAACGTTTACAAAGGTAATGGTAACTTGATAATAAATCTCATTTGTAACTATTTGTTGGTAATGAAAAAGTTTGTTGGTTTTTCTGTGAAGAGTTGACTTGTCTATATTCCTTACTAGCTTCCGCCCCGCGGTTTCACCCGCGTTCTCGAGGGATAAAAAGTATCCTATATGTTAATCCAGGGTGTCAGCTACCTCCATACCAATTATCATCAAAATTGGACCAACCGTTGGAGCGTGAAGAAGTAACAAACATACACACACACACACACACTCACAAACTTTCGCATTTATAATATTAGTGTGATAATAGGATTAGGCCGACTTATGCTTCTCTACTTAGATGAAGAATAAATAATATAGAGGATTCTTTGTTAGTTAATTAATTAAATAATTAGTTAATAATAGTAAATAATAATTAGTTAATTCGGGAAAAGTATATTATAATGAATGCTATGAACATAGAAATAAAAAAAATAATAGAAGCCTATTAAGTATTTTATTTATATTCTTTATGTTTTTATTTTACTTTTTTATTATATATATATATGTTTTTTGTAATATGTTGTAAGTTGTTATAAGTTGTTTATATATTTGAGAATTGAAGCGGTACTAACATAATTATGTAATTCGAGGACGCTATTGCTAAAGCGGTTATTACATGGTAAGATGTAATAGTTAGATTCCGATTTAGTGCGATTGGAGGATGCCAACCGCACTACTTCCTAAATTGTTTACAATTTAGAGTTTCTACAAATAAAATTTATTTATTTATTGCAGGAAACCAACAGCATTTTCCATTATTATTTTACAGAGTGAACTTAGTATAAACTTAAGGCCAATTAGCCAATTACAGGTAACCTTATTTTAATATAGTAGATCTGTGCTTATAACATTGAAGTATGGAGTGTGGGATGTATGAGTGAGAGTGTGTGTGTGTGGGGGGGGGGTGTTTGTGAGTGTATGTATTTAGGTATAGGTACGTGTTTATGAATGTAAATTATTCATTGTCATCGCCATCAGTAGTACAGATTAGATACAGAAGCGCGGGCGCCTAGGTGTGACGGAAATCGTTTTTAGTCATTAATTTTAATGTTTTTTTTTAATTTAATAAAATTATAGATAGTGAAGATAACCTAACTATTCAATATTTGCTCAATTTACTAAAATATGTGCGAGGAGAGCGATGGCTGCACATGCGTCATACTTGTGAACATGTGCTTCTTGCGGCGGCTGGTCTGCTTGAGTTTGCTATCTATTTATTTGTTTATGAGCTAAGTCACTCATATTTTTTATTATTATAACACACATATTGTCAGTGAGACTAGATAAATACTTAATTTATGTAATAAATCTGAGTTGGTTTTGAAAAGAGTATTTGCTAAGTTTCTTGCCGGTTCTTCTCAGCAGATGCATCCTTTCGAAACTTGCGTTAGATTCAGACTATTCATAAGAGCTTGTGAAGGCCTATTTGAACAAAAAATATTTTCATTTTTATTTTCCATTTTATTCCTGAAAAAACAGCATCAACCTGGCCAATGTTTTATTCTAGATATGCCAAAGCAATCTAGAAGAAAATACAAGAACATGTGCATTTTTAATAATTTTTTTTATTTGCAAAGATAGCCGAGATAATAAGCAAGAATTGTTTAATATTACGGAGCGAGAGAACCGCTGACGTCACGCAACAATCGCGCGCTATCTTGAAAATTTTTAATGCTCAAAACTTCTCACGGTCATAACTTCCGTAATATTGCATAGAATTACGTGAAATAAAGACGTAATAATGTACGCAATCTAAACTTTACTGTTAAGTAGATTTTAGTGCAATATTCAGTTAGTAACCCTGATTGAGTTTTTAAGCCAATGTAATTATAAAACTACTGAAATTTGTTTATAAAATTTCATTGAGTATTATTCCTAGATATACTTAGTTTTGAATGGAGCCATCTCGCGGCATGAAAAAAACATTTTACCCGTTGCTGACCAAGCTCACATATAAAAAATAACAATGCAAAATACTACTATTTTATTCAGAACACCTTTTTCAATGAATTCACAGCACGCGCTGAAATGTGGCGCCACACATCCGCCACGCGTCGGTCTCAGTTATTACACTGATGCGTGTGTAAAAAAACCTATAAATATCTATACTCGGCAAGTTGTGTGACGTGACTTTGTTTTTTTTTTTAAATGCAACAGACTCTAAATCTGAAAACTTTAGTTAAATATAATTAATGAATGTCTGGGATTTAGATTGGTGAAAATATATTACTTAGTTAACTAGGACAGGCAGTCCCAGCCACGCATTGCGGTGGCACACGTATTCGTTAATTTTTCAATAAAAAAGGAAATAATCGGAATAAAAACTATTCTATCTTTAAAGTTGGAATAGATAGTAGTTTCGGAATTCATCGCGGACAAACTTCATGACACGGGGATTTTATATATCAAGGTAAGTATTTTAGGTAGTTTAACATAAATTTAAAATCAGGTGAAAATATTTTATAAATTAATCAAATTTCATCGAATTTACTACTGGGTGACTTTTTAGTCACTGGCAATACTTGCAGGGGTGGAAGTATTCATCAATATTAACAACTTTTATTATGAGAGTAACTGTGAAATCACGAAAAAATATCAGCTGTTCCATACAAAAGTTCAATACCTACTCGACCAAAATGTATGAAGCAACCATTTTATTTTACCCGATATCAGAGTTGGTCCTATAATAAAAGTTGTTTATATTGACGAGTACTTCCAAAAACTCATCCTGTATAATTAATTAATTGATAAGAACAAAAGTTAAGCCCCAAAAATATCGACCCCTAGTAACAAATCGAGGCTCGCCGATTTGCTCGGATTTTATCATCCAAGCTCATCGAGGCTTCGGGAGACCGACGGGCTGGGAGCTTTTTCCGCCAACGCATAAGCTTGGCCATCCAAAAAGGGAACGCTGCCAGCCTGTTGGGAACCTTGCCTATCGACAGCAGCGAGGGCTTTGAGGATGTTTTCTATATATCATAGTTTGTATTTTTTACTTTAATTGTAAATATGTAAGTAACAAATTAATATATTGAAAATGGAATTATACCTACATACATACAAAATTCAATTATGGTCCATTCAAAGTAGGTTCCGCTATCAAGATAATATTATAAAAGTATTTGTACAAATACAATTTAATTATAAGAAAAGATGTTCATTTATTTTCATTATGAATTCATATTTTTATATTGTTTAATAAAACAGGACGAACGAATATTATTTATTGACCCACGACACAAGTAGAAGAGGCTCTGATCAAACTGAAAAACATCTCCCAATGCATTGCGATTATAACTCTTGGTGAGGAGAAAAAAGAGATGAATATCGCGGGAGCCGTTTGAACTTAGATTGTTATTTTTTATTTTTATTTACACATTTTGATCATCATATTCAGCCAAGAATATTACCAGCTAATAGGCCCTTTAACTTTAAGATAGACTCAGTCACAGTGACTGAGTCGTCGAACCACCTGGGTTGGCAGGCCAGGGTAACACCGGTATGTCGCCACTCAAGAGACTGTCTTCCCCCATCAACCCAAGACCAATTTTCCTACTATCCATTTTGCGTAAAGTCCTATTCACAACTTGAGATAAACCATTATCCCAACCTACATAATAATGATGAAAATATGTCTTTATAATAAACTAGCTATCCCGCGCGGTTTCACCCGAGTTCCCGAGGGAACTTGAGGTTTTCGGGATACAAAGTAGCCTATAGCCTTTCTCGATAAATGGGCTATCCAACACTGAAAGAATTTGTCAAATCGAACCATTAGTTCTAGATTAGTTAGCTAGTTAGTTTAGTTAGCGCGTTCAAACAAACAAACAAACTCTTCAGCTTTATAATATTAGTATAGATGTACATTTAATAGGAGCGACTCGAAGGTGATTTATTTCGAGTAGATTAAAATACGTCGAGAATATTATTCTCTATTTTGCGAGTCGTTTCGAAAAGTAGAAAAAAAATACAAATTAATTACATAATTTCTCTTATTACATGTTTTTAATATATACTCATTATTTTTAGGGTTCTTCACAAATTATAAGTTTTTCCATTTTTTTTGTCGGCCTATTTAGGCTAGGTAGTACTAGCTTCCGACCCGCGGTGTCACCCACGTTCCCGAAGGATCTCATGTTTTCCAGGAATAAAAGTCCTTAATGTTATTCATGGGTAAGATTTATCTATGAGCTAAGTTTCATCCAATTGACAGGTTTATGCGTCACAAATATCTATACATACAAATTTTCACATCCTTTCCTAATCCTAACCCTAATCCTAACTAATATTATAAGTGCGAATGTGAGTTTGTTTGTTTGTTTATTTGTTTGCTTGTTACCTTTTCACGCCTAAACTGCTGATTCGATCGCGATGAAATTTGGTACGCAGATCCTACTATACACCTTAATATTATAAATGTGAAAGTTTGGATGGATGGATGGATGTTTGTTACTTAATCACGCCAGAACGGATCTGGATGAAATTTGGCACAGGGATAGATTATAGTCTGGAATAGTACATAGGCTACTTTTTATTCCGGGAAAACATAAGATCTCTCAGGAATGCGTGTGAAACCGCGGGGCGGCAGCTAGTAGCCTATATGGTATGGAGAAGGACATAGGCTACTTTTTTTTCTTGAGAACGCGGGTGAAACCGCTTGGTACAGCTAGTTTATAATATTATTAGGACTTGCTATGTCCGGTGTGCGTCGCAATACTTTTTTTTTCAGAAACATTAAACATTATAACGGTCCACGACGCTACTAAAAACAGATTTTGTATAATTTAACCCCTGCATGTAACGGAACCCACTTAAGTGAGTCGTAAAGTATTTGAAGCATCATAATTGGATAACCACTTGAAATATCCGCTCATTAAATCTGAAACTGTCTTAATAAAGGCGGTTTAGTCTTAAACTAATAATAAATCTTTTGGGGATGAAAGCAATTTTCCCTTGGAATTCTTTCCAAGCCAACCCTTTCGTTTTAAAATAACAAAAGATATCAATTATTATATTGGATGTTTCGAAGTTTCTAGGTGCTCTTTGAGATTCGAGGCTCGAAGAGGGTTCGAGTTCAGTTTATTTATTGCTTACAAAGAGGTAGTTTTGAATAAAATTACTGTTATTGAAGTATTCAAATGAATTAAGTATCGAATTTGTAAATGAATAACCAATTTAAATTTCTAATAACACAAAATATACAGGTTGATTTTTTTATTCGTTGGCAATACTTGCAGGGGTGGAAGTACTAAAATGTCGCGTAAAATAAAACAGTTGCTTCATACATTTTGGTCCAGTAGGTATTGAACTTTTGTATGGAACAGCTGATGTTTTTTTCGTGATTTCATAGTTAGTCCCGTAGTAAAAGTTATTCATATTGATGAGTACTTTTACCCCTGCAAGTATTGCCATGCCAAAGACAAAAATAAAACACCTGTAGGTATTTTAAGAATTTTCTGTCGCTAAGCACCTCCTGGTGTGTTCCGCCACTTGAGAGCCAGTTACCTTCTAGGCTTCATAAAGGCCGGCAACACATTAGCAATCCCCCTGGTATTGCTTTTGTCCATAGGCGATGGTAGCCACTTATCATCAGGTGGACTGTCTGTTGCCTTGTCATCCTTCTGATATAAAAAAAAACAATTTAGTGACTATCAGTAGGTAATGTAGTCGTGTAAAATATAATATAATATATCTGTGGTTTTGGACTGTGTACCTACTGTTTTTTATTGTGGTTAAAATTACATAGAACCCAATAAATCCAACTAATCCTACTTTATCCTAACTATCCTTAATATATAATATTATGAATGCGAATGAGAGTTTGTCTGTTTATTTGTTTGTTACCTTTTCACGCCTAATAAATAAATGCGTAAGTTTGGATGGATGGATGTTTCTTACTCAATCACGCTAGAACGGCTGAATGGATCTGATTGAAATTTGGCACAGAGATAGATTATAGTCTGGAATAGAACATATGCTACTTTTATCCTGGGAAAACATAAGATCACTCGGGACCGCGGTTGATATCGCAGGGCGGAACCTAGTATAAAATAAGTAAGTGAAATTTTGTATGTTTGGATGTTTGGCTGTGTGACTTGTTGTGACTCAATTACCCATAAACGGCTGAATGGATTAAGATGAAACTTGGTACATATACATTAATCATAACCTGGAATAACATGTAGGGTACTTTTTATTCCGGGAAAATATAAAATCTTTCGAGAACCCGGGTGAAACCGCGGGGTAGAAGTTAGTCATAGAAATCTGGTTATACTTTCATAAAATGGTGGTAGCATCAGTTTCGTACCTTTCGTACGTATATTACTTTTCTCTTGGTTATAAGTGTTCTGTGGCCTTGCTGTTGCCACCCCACTAAACAGAGTTAAAATCGTAAAACTGGCTGTTTTATAAATTTATTAAAAAAAACGTATATCATAAGTACCTACTAAATAGTATACAAAAGCAAAGAAGATAATTGCGAAAGTAATCATAGTGAGGAAGGGGGGTGTATTACGTCATTGTCTATGATTACATTCACAAATTGCCTCCAAGCGCTCCCTGCAAAGAAATAAGGTTTCAATTACAATGCAGTGACAGTGACAGTTGACGTGACATGGTTCCGTTGTGCGATTGTGTGGTTAAGTCACAGATTAGCCCCTGGTAATCTGTGGGTTTAGTAAAGTTTGGAGTGTTGATTTTTTCGATTATTTGTTTAGCAATTTTTTCGACGAGGAATATTTAATATAAACTGCAGCTACAGTAAGTAGGATCAAAATAATTACGTGGTAAAATTATGATATTCTATGTTGAGTTGGCTTCTATTGTGAGATCTTATATTGTTGATGAGTTATACAGGTTTAAATATTAATTCTCTATCAAATAGTTTAAATCTAATTAAATGAACCGAAATTAAATAGTCGGGTTATAAATATATAAATAAAAATATTCCGGGACTTGACAATATTATCTAAGAATTGACAATGTAAAAGTGATATAACGTGACTAGAATTTTATATTATAACTCGATATTGGCAAAAAAACCTAATAAATAGGTTTGGTTGGCAACTGAATAGGTATAAGAAGTAAACAAAATTGAAAAGATTTTAAATTCAAATTATGTCACATGACATGTCGTGTCAACGTCACGTACAATGACGGTCACGTCAACGTAGTGTGACACAACCTTAAGCCATATGACATATGAAGTTTCAAATGAGAAAAAAATGGGTATTCAAGCTGCACGCGAAAACGTCGCTTCCTCTTTCATATTGCGAGTTTTGCAGAGTTTTTGTGATGAAAGTGTGTCATAGGTAGCGCTCTAGATATTATACTATATTCTATAACTTTTGAAATGCTGTATTTAATGCTTGTTTTGTATTTGGAATAGTACAGAAAGTTTGCTGTCAGTGTGTGTAGGCAATAGAAATATAAAAGATAGCTGAATCAACATGCTAAACAAAGAGAAGGTACTATTTCGATACAAGGTATTTTTTCTGCTTATGTCAATTTCGTACTCATTTTCTTGGCATTCTTGGTTTCTTGGCAATCATTTATTTATTGCCGTGCGAAACTATTTTGCAAATAAATAAAAATGAATTGGTGTGTACGTACCTAATACTTTGATCGTCTTTAAAAAAATCTTAATACAAATAGTTACCCTATAGTAATAATAAATTAATCTAAGGCTAGAAATCTTTTAGAACATCAATCGTTCCTAATTCGTATTAATAAATTAATTTAAAAATGGGGTAAGGTGGTTGGATATTACGTAATATTTGCTTGATTGCTAGTAAGTACAAGAATGGAATTTCTGATTTACATTGAAACTAGGAGTGTTCCTTGCGGAACGAAAAAAATAAAATAAAACACCAAATTAAAAATACAAAATTTATCTGCTCTACGATATCCTATAAGTATCTAACTGTCCATGGCAATTTTTTGTATTTATTGGCTTTATAGTTCCTGAGATGAGTGTTATTTTTCTCTTATGCATGTAAAAAAATTTGTTTTCTAATAAAATTCTATTAGTTCACAATTTCTACAATTTTTTAATAATAAAACAGGTATTTCATAGCAATAAAAAAACTAGAACATCCACAGAGCAAACGGTAGGATCATTCACTAGGTGGCGATGCGAATGGCGAGCGTATCCCGACCACATTGTTATGCCATGCGACTGGCATTATGTTCAGAATGCCCCACATAACGCCTGTGTGAATAACTCATAACGCTTTATTGAGTGTTCTTTATATATCTTAATATGGAACCTAGGAATAAGCACGTTTATGTTTTATGTCTGATCATATATATATAAACATAAATAAATAATAAATATTATATCTTTGAGCCGAACACTAGGGCCATGGGGTCCCAGTGTCACTTTATAGAGAAATCGCCAAGCGATTAGTAGACTCTTCACGTGACCAAAGGGCTGGCCTTTAAATTTTACCCAATTTTGTAATGTTTCTTAGACTCGAAAATGGGCATTATTCGGCATGACTCCAATTTATTTCTTATATATCCTTTACGTCGATTCTGGGCCACAGACAGCAGAACATGATTCCGTTATCAACTTTATGCATCTTTCTGTAGCTTGCGTGTGAGAAGGTATGCGCTGGAAGTCCAAAAATATCGTAGCATTTAAGCTATTGAGGTCCAAAATGGCTTCGGAAATTACGGCAGTTGGTATTTGCATGGTGGGTAGTGGTTCCAAAATCACTTTCCAGTCGATCAAGTCCATATAGTCCGTTGCTTCGAAATTAAACGAAGGTAACTAGAAACACCCTTCTACGTGTGAACGCCGAAAGAACAGCTGTCAGGGATGAATGGAAAAAAATGCAGGCTTTGATTGGAGTTTTTTTGTAAAATAGTGTTTTTTCAGGAAAAACGCCTGTATAGATAAAGTTACAAAGCAAAACCTTATCTATATACAAAATTTGATGCAAATCATTAGAGCCGTTTCACACACGATTACGCTCCGAACCACACACACACACGCAGTTACGTCGCCACCATTTTGGTGCTTCAATAGTTTCTTAGCGGCCATCTGTCCGCCTTTTTTTCTAGGTCCATGCACTACACTAGAATAGTTCGTTTAAAGTTAAAATATCTATATGCTTATGTCTAGTTAATACCTACATTTTTTTTTATTTATTTTTTACATTGTATAGGCTTGTGTTTGACCACAACTCACTATGGTAAGTGATGATGTGGCCGAAGGTGGTAAGCACACAAAGCCTAGCTCTCAAGTGCAGCTGCCGGAACACACCAAATACTACATACGTCTAAACCTAATACTAATATGATAGCTTTGTAAAACAATCCAAAATCAACAACTTATTAATATAAGACAAGCATAAAATCCGTAACGTGCAATAAAAATAAATATGCTTAAAATAATATATTATATAGACGATTCACATATTGGTAGGTACTTATGTTTGTATAAACTGTGGATGTTGACACAATGTATCGTATCCTGAATGTAGCTTGTATCCTATAGTAAATGTATATATAGAAAACGTATTGTTGTCTGTTATATTGGACTGGTAGATTCGTTTTTATGAAAGGCAATCCTATGGAATCAATGCGTACATATATGAAGTAGATAATATAGGTAAATATATTAGTTATATTAAAGAGGTTTGTGTTTGTCAATCTATATGTTTAAAAGTCAATGTTTGTCAGTCTGTTTGTCACGTATGCGTTTCTATACCTACCATTCATCAGTTTGTGATGAAACTTTATAGAATATTTATGCGTGCGCCCGTGATGATGAAACTATTTGACGTAGTAATATTTGCTTGTATAGTAAAAAACAACCAGACAAGTACGAGTCGAACTCATGCGCCGAAGGTTCCGTAACTACCCATTATACCGCCAAAATATTTTCTTTTATTTTCGTTCACACAATAGCACAATTTTATTTATTTACCTTATTTGAGGTTGGTGCCAATTAAGCTAGACCTCTAAATTGTATGAGCACCCATACAACTCAGAAGACTATCTTAATTGGCGTCAACTATGTATGTATGGGGACACCCTTTAATTTTCAACTTTTTTAATTTTTTGGAATTTTTCCGTTATTTGTGTTGCCAAATTTCGTGATTCTAGGTCAACGGGAACTACCATATAGGTTTACGACCCAAAACCTATAGGGTACTTCCGGTTGACCTAGAATTGTCAATTTTGGTTAATAGCAAGGTCTTACAGCACAAGTAAAGGGAAAATTCCGAAAAATAAAAAATGTTGAAAATTAAGGTAAATTTTGGTACTAACAAGTTTTCGCAAAAATCTGAATTTGCCCATATCTTTTTATCGTGTTGACTCAGGACCATGATATTTATACACTTAATAGAAACTATTAAACTCAGTAACTGTTATAAATTTCAACTTGCTAGGTCCATCCGTTCCTGAGAAAATTGGTGGTAACACACGCACAGACGGACAGACAGACAGACAAGAAAGTTATCTTGTAAGGGTTCCTTTTTTACCTTTTAGGTAAGGAACCCTAAAAAAGGTACAAGCTCTAAAATGTAGCTGCTGGAACACATCGGTAAGTGCTGAGCAATATATTTTTATGGCTAGTGGATTTTACAAAGTATCTTTTACATAATTTAGTTCGCTAAAATTAAAAACACTCGTAACTAATTGAGTCTTATAGAATGAAACTAGAAGTTATAGGTAAACTGTAAAATGCATTGTGGGATCTTTGATAAATCACAAACAGCAATAAAAATATACAAAACAAAGTATTATTACACAGTCGGACAGTCAGGGTCAGAGTCATTGAGCGGGCTCGTTACGGAACACGCGGACAACACAATCACACAATTGTGAATGGAGATGAAATGGACAAGCGTAAAGATTTGTGACAGCGGTGCTTCTGTAGAAAAATATTTTTATCTGTACCTAAGGAATACCAGGAAATATTATCGAGGAGATAAAGAATAATAGAAAATGTAATAACGTAATTAAGAAGTCCTGACTGACAGTTGATAATTCAACTTAGAGCCTAAACCACTGGTCCTAAAAACACGAAATATGGAGAGTATGTTCCTTTTGTAGCGTAGCGGGGTACTATGTATGGATATTCCAAAATTCAAGCCCTTAGATAGTAAAACGTATGTTTTGAATTGTATTCTGTTACTTATTATCTTTGAGCTTAATTTATGTACTGTCATGTTTACAATTTGTTTTATGTGCTCAATAAATAAATAAATAAATAAAACAAGGGATCGCAGGCGAAACCACGTGGCGTATGTCAAGTTTTGAGTCAAGATTTAAAAAATTCAATTCAATTCTATTCTTGAGATGTGACGAATGTTTTGATTATCTTTCTATAAAATTAGCCTTAGCTGTTTTATACCATTATCACAAATCGCTGTGAAATGATGTTAGGTAGACGCTTCTTTGTTACTTTTGTGTATATATGCAGAGAACCATGGCAGAGGAATTAAAATCAATCAAAAGCAGTACTTATATCTTAACAGCAGAGAGACTAAGATTATTTGGCAGTTCACCAGAATTTTAATGACATAGTTCGATTTTCAAGAACTAGGAATTTTAAAATCCATATTAGATTTCTATAATAAAGTATGTAGGCTAACTAAAATTTATTCGTTTTTTAAATAAACATTTCTGGGATATTTAAAATCTTGAAACATATTGACGTGCAGCCTAGCCAGTAGTACGTAGGGTTTTCTAATCTAACCATACCACAGATAATAGGCTCGATTCCAACTTAAGACAAACATTTGTGTGCATGACCATGTCTGTAATGTGTGGTCAGGGTAGTCAGATTATTATCTGGTTTTGATAGGTGGATGGTCCATGTTTAGAATTTTACATTTTATTTTATTACGTCAATTTCAAGCTCCTATGAGACCTAATTCTGTGATTTGCGCTTCTAGCATATAGCAATAGATTTATGTTTGTATTACTTTTATATTCAAAACGTTATAGAACTATACATTGGTTCCATTATTAAAAATGACCGTTATGTATTTATAGGGAGCCATTTCATTTTAAACGTATAATAAAATAAATAGATAGTCCCCATTTTTAATTTGTAACGTATTTTTCCCGCGTCTACACTAACATAATTTTGTGTTTCGCGTATGAAGATTTTTTTTATTGTACATGTAGGTGAAAAATGGGGACTATCCACCTAGCTTAGTTTAGAATTAGATAAACAAATGCAGATATACAGAATTATAAGATTTACTATTTCAATACATCAGTAAATTGAGGATCTCCAAAGATTATCAACGGTTTGGAAGTATTTATTTTTAATAGATACCTACCTAGATCACGTCTGTCTAAAATGCTTGACGATTTGGCGGTTTTTTTTTTATTTTACACCGACAAATACGTAAGTTATTATATAATCTGTATTTATAATTATGTTTAAGTTCTCAACACTTTGTTTTGTAATGGTATTTTAATTGAAGAGGTTTTGTGTGTGTGTGTGAGTGTGTGTCAAAGTATTTACATCATTCCATCAATAGTTAGTGTTAGTTTTAACAATGTAAAATATTGTTTTACTTAATAATACCTATATCATTTCGATTTTTTACTTCATCATAGGTAGGAACATAATATTAGTCGAATAATATTTTGTTACTTAATTATTATTTACTAGCCTTCCACCCCGCGGTTTCACCCGAAATCCCCTATTTTACCCGCATAGGGGTTGAATTTTCAAAAACATAACACAACACACGAGATTGTTTTAGCAACAGCTTATTCAAATTATCAATAACAAATTTCTAATACAAAAATAAACCTGACAATATAAGTAACAAAAAAAGAAAAGGCATAAATATATTTTTACCAAAGGAATCTATCGACCCCATATTGCCCTGACTGTTTGAAAAGGGTTAGATAAATAAACTAAGGGACAGTGTGCGATATACCGAGCACGTATTTGACACCCTATATAGAGATGTACCTATTTCTGTATTTTGCTATGAATTATATAAAAGGTTCAACTTATTTGATACAAGGTATTTACTTTGCCTATACAAATAACTTTTATGGTACATACTCGAAAGTGTACGTTGGGATTTAACTTTTTGTTGTCAGGTTTTGCTTCTTACGACTCTAGTTGGGAATTTAATTTAAAGTCAGATATATACAAATATAAATTATATTACCTGCCGGTTTTGTTTGTGATAACAGAGTGCATTACTTATTTTTATTTATGGGGTTCGAGGCTCGCCGATTTGCTCGGATTTTATCATCCAAGCTCATCGAGGTTTCGGGAGACCGACGGGCTGGGAGCTTTTTCCGCCAACGCATAAGCTTGGCCATCCAAAAAGGGAACGCTGCCAGCCTGTTGGGAACCTTGCCTATCGCCAGCAGCGAGGGCTTTGAGGATGTTTTCTATGTATCATAGTTTGTATTTTATTCATAAAATTAATTGTTATCAAATCAATTGTGATAAATAACACATGAACAGACAGCCACGGTTCATTGACCTTATAAATGACCCAACTACTACTCCCGTACCAGCTGTGTTACGAACTTGAGTAATAATAAAATTGTAATTAAAATTAATAATTTAACAAATATTTTTTTTATGTCTCAGATGTACATAGTATTATATATAACAAATGTGAGTGTATAATTTCACCAACTAATTTAATGTAAGCTATAGAGATAAGATAACTGACCATCAAGCCCAAATATCATTTTTCTATATAAATCTAGGAAGATCTGATAGGAGAAGAACTTTTTCAGCATCATCATCTCAGCCGCAAGACGTCCACTGCTGGACATAGGTCTCCCCTAAGGATCTCCAATAAGACCGGTCTTGGGCGGCCTGCGACAATTTTTCATCAATATAAACTAACTACTAAAACACTAAAAAAGCCAACATTGTCAGACTGTAAAAAAATTTTACCTTGCTGAGTTTCTTGCCGGTTCTTCTCAGTTGAAGGTGACTTATGAACTGGTGGTAACTTCAGTAACCTCGACGTTCATAAGTGCCTTTCTAGGGCCTAAATTGAACAAATGGCTTTGACTTTGACTAGGATTATCTATATTGGTATTGCGTTCAGCCAGTAATAAGCCACTAAAGCGTACGATTATTTTAGGTCACTTAATTACTTGGTAAGGTAGTAGAACTCTTAGTGCAGAGTTCGCCCGGGGAAGTACTACCACCATATCTAATTCCGCCGTGAAATAGTAATGCACCTGTATTACTGTGTTTCGTTTAGGAGGGTATGGGAGCCGGTGAAATTACAGGCACAGAAGACTTAACAACTTCATGTCTCAAGGTTGGCAACGCGTGAGTGATAATATTGTATTTTTTTTGCCCGTGGTGTTATGAGCGTCTATAGGCTACGGTAGCCGCTTACCATCAGGTGGGCCGTAAGCTTGGGTGGCACCTAAGTAGTATAAAAAAAAATCTTTTCAGAATTCAACGATAATACTAAAATTACTCATCATCGAAGATAAATCGTAAAAATCTTGACCCGTAAACAATCTTAAAAGAAATAAATCACTTTAATAATATCAATAACCCAGGAAGTTGGTTCATAACGCCTTCAGTTCTGGACATAAGGGATAAAGTACGATTGACGTTTTATTAACTGGCTGGATGATATGGGTTCATATATTGTCGACATATTCGGATACTTTATATGGTTACATAGAAATGTAAGTTAACATTTAGAACTGACTTCTGATTATGTTGCATCAAAAGCGACACGTGCTACTCTATAAGGAAAACAATTATTGATATTTTACACTACAAAATTTTGATCCCACTTTTATATTTATTAATAGTCAAAGCAATTTACTCAGCTTAAACCCTACAAGAAAAAATATGAATGCCAAAGCTGCAGAAGATACCACCGGTTCGGAAGTCAGGCTTCAACTGAAAAGATTTAAAGAATTATTGAAATTACATTGTATGGGACTAAGGGAGCAAATAAACTAAGCAAGACTACAATTCTCATCTATTTTTGATGTTCTGACTAACGTTTAATAATTAAAAAATAAAACTATAAGAGTTAATACGTTGGATACGCTTAGATTTTTATGGTCTAGGTACGTATTCGGGCTTTTCCCGAACCTTCATTATTGCTTATATAATTATGTTTTAGAGAAGTTTATCGGTTAGTGACGAATGATTAATTTAATATTTATTCCTCGTATATATATATATATATTTTTTTTTACTTTGTATAGGCTTGTGTTTGACAACAATCTCACTATGGTAAGTGATGATGTGGCCGAAGGTGGTAAGCACACAAAGCCTAGAAGGATCTGGATCCCAAGTGCAGCTGCCGGAACACACCAATAGGTGTTTGGCGACAGATTTTCAACTTGAGGGTGGTAGCCACCCAGGCGGGTTCAACGGCTTGAGAGTCTTGAGACAAAATTCTTTGTCGATCAACAGCAGAAACATAGGTTTAGCAGTATATATTCTTGGACTGAAAATTCAATTTATAACATGTTCCATTTTAAATGGAGGAGTATATTAAGTTGTAAAAATATGAGTGTTAGAAATATGAATGAATAATATCACTTGGATTGCTTCACTTCATCTTACTTATTAACTTATTACACTTCTAGACTTTGAGATTACTTATCATAGTAACTCTGTGGTCGTACATAATCTTAATTACTCATACTAAAAAAAAAATTCAAAGGTATACCAAATCTGTATTTACTCAAAACAGCGTCCTTAATCATGTCACCATGGTTGTCACGGGTACGTTTCAGAATGACACTGTATTGTATGGCGTGTAGACTTTTGTCTATGATCTTTGTCATGGGGGCAATGATGGCTGTCGCCTTGTCACCGAGTGGAAATGTGTACGGACACAATGTTTTTGCATTTTTTTGGGATATATATTATTTTCCCTCACGGGCTAATTCTAAACTTCATGTATTGTAATATAGAAATCATAACAAATATTACCTACTACATAAATATATTAAGTATAGATTTAATAATATTAATGATTTTTATAATGACTTGCTGTATGTTTTGTTAAAAAGTTCGTTCCACGTTCATAATATTTATTCATTTATTGAATAGTGCTTTGTTATTTTTTTATATATACAGGGTGATTTTGTTATCACTGGCAATACTTGCAGGGGTGGAAGTACTCATCAATGTGAACAACTTTTATTATAGGGCTAACTCTGATATCGCGTAAAATAATACGGTTGCTTCATACATTTTGGTCGAGTAGGTATTGAACTTTTGTATGGAACAGCTGATAATTTTTTCATGATTTCACAGTTAGTCCCATTATAAAAGTTGTTCATTTTGATGAGTACTTCCACCCTTGGAAGTATTGCCAGTGATAACAAAATCACCCAGTATAGCTTATTGATATCATTAATCAAATTTTGTGTTCCTAAGTAGTTCCATGTAGTTCATAATAGATCAAAAAAAGACGAAGATAATACACAGTGAATATAAACGCATTATGTACACAGGATACATCAATAATTATTACTATTCTGATCTTAAAACAGTAATAATAAATACAAGTAATGGATTTTGGCACAATTCCGAAGGGAAGTTGTGTTTCGGTTAAAATCTGAGGCAAATAGCATTTATTATCGTGTTATTGTTCACTAAATGTCTATGGAAATATTATTAATATTATTGGGAAGATAATACGTACCACCGGTTCGGAATAAACTTGGACTGAGAAGACTCCGGCAAGAAACTCAGTAAGGGATATTTTTATAGTTCTTTTTTGCAGAATAATAAATAGACATCCTGTATTAGCTTATACGATTCTTTATCTTATGAAAGCATATGACTATTTTGGTAAGTAGATAAAACTGGAGGGCGGAAGTTAGTCAACTATATACAAAGGTCCGCCGTAAGTGTCAAAAATATATAATATTATTATAGATTTGATAATGTTTATTGATATCACAAATGACAAAAAGGATAAAATTATAAATATATAAATGGGATGAATGCTTTCGAAAGGAAAACGTCGTGTAGAAATCATAGTACAATTACCTTACGTTCAAGTGTATTCTGGCACTTTAGAGCCAGGAATTTGGCGTCTATAGGCATTGTGTGATTACCAAATGCTGCGTCATCACTATTATATTTAGATTTTGCTCAAACACAAGTATTATACAATAAAATAATATTAAAAACACGACAAAATGACGACGTATGCGCAATAGTGGTTCTACCTCTAATCGAAACTGACAGACGCTCCAAGATCTTTAGCCTAAACAAAACAGGTAAATTACAAAAATAATGAACGTTAACAAAACCTATTAACGGTTAATATTGTAGATAATATATTTTTCTCAAAAGTAATCGATCGTAGTGTGGACATAGTAGTGGACTTTACAGATGCAAATGAGTTTAGCCCAGTCGGTTTAAGCGTAGCGAAAGAAGCAGGCAGCGAATTTTGTCCTTCATTTTTGAAGAGTTAAGCAATGCAAATTACCTGTGTCAGTTTATACTCAACATGTTTTTCGTTTGAGCTCTTATCATACCATTCTTATGTTTAAACCACGCTTTTATCCAGTGGCTCCAGTTATTATAATGCTAAATTGGGATTAATATAAAAACCGATGTCAGAGTTCTATTTTGTAAGGCTACATGTCTAAACTTTAATATTATCATGAACTTACCTACTATAAGAAAAATAACAAGAATGTTGATATGCCTAATTTTTATATAGAAATGGAAGTATTATTTTTTTAAAACGCTTTAACGCATGGACTGCTTGATCGTTCTTTTGAAATTTAGTTGATAAATCTAAAATTATTTTTTAAGAATGTCAACCGCTTTGTCACTATGCAAATGAAATTCCGGGGCTAAAAGAGTGTTTATTTTATTGGATTGAAACTGTTTAAGACACGCAATTATTGCGAACAAGACTAGATTGTAAATGTACTGGAAAAAATCTACGCTGGTAGTGAAAAGAGTAATTATCGAGTCTAATGCCAGCTCTCCTCGGCAAATGCAACCTTCTGTATCTTGAATTACGGACAGTCTATTTACAAATGCTTAAGCAGGTTTATTTGAGTAAAGTATTTTTAATTTGATTTTATTGAATTGAAAGAGACCAAATAGTATCAATCGCTAGTAACCGCCCACCGTACCTCTTTGCAGTACTGCCAGCAGTGATGCATTCACTTTCAGGCAAGATAAATTAGAGATTTCGTTTTGCCTTTTTCAGATAAAATTCTTTTGAAATATTGAAAATTTCAGCAACCATTGAGTATGAAAAGATGCTTGTTTTTAATTATCTCGTCAAATAATTTATTTGTTTTTGCTTCATTTATATTTCAAAGTTGATTGCGAATGGCCCCGTCTGTTGGAATGAGTTTGGCTATTTCATTTCATCACTAATTGGCTATAGAGCTTGTTTAAGGTCTTTTAAGTGGCATAATGACTGTGATAAAAAGTTAAGTGGAGTTTGTGAAGATGACGTTTACAGCAATTTCATTTAGAAAATTAAAAATTCAAATCACATTTTCAATGTTGAAAACTATTTTCGCTAGTAAGTAGTACATTAGAGTTGCGTCAAAAAGTTGTTTACACAATTTCTAATACATATGATGCTCAGATAGTAATCGTTTGGCAGTAGGTACTTAGAGAGGTAGTAGGCTTCCTAAGTATAAACAACTTTTGAAATAGCCAAAAAAAATGTTTCACACCAAAGTTCAATAAGATGATTTTGTAGTCACTGGCCGCTGTCAGTACAAAAGTTCAATACCTACTCGACCAAAATGTATGAAGGAACCATTTTATTTTTTGCGATATCCGAGTTGGTCCCATAATAAAAGTTGTTCATATTGACGAGTACTTCAACCCCTGCAAGTATGGCCAGTGACTAAAAAATCATTCTGTATATATCCAACAAAAATTTACATTTCTTTTCTTTTTTGTTATAACACACATATATTGTCAGTGAGACTAGATAAATAATTTAATGAAATAAATCTGAGTTGGTTTTGAAAAGAGTAATTGCTGAGTTTCTTGCCGGCTCTTCTCAGTAAAAGCAACCTTCCGAACCGAGCGTTAGAGTCAGACTATTCATAAGTGCTTGTGAAGGCCTATTTGAATAAAAAATATTTTCATTTTCATTTTCATTTTCATCATCAGCATCTGTAGATATTTCATACTTTACTGATTTTAATTCAACTAATGGCTTTAAGTTAACAGCTGAATTAGAACAAAATCTTAAGAGAACAATTGAGATTTCTAAGGTGAACTTATATCTTGTCTTTAATATCGCAATTCCGGGAATTATATTTATTTTATTTACAATTAAAGTAAAAAATACAAACTATGATATATAGAAAACATCCTCAAAGCCCTCGCTGCTGTCGATAGGTAAGGTTCCCAACAGGCTGGCAGCGTTCCCTTTTTGTCTTTAATTATAAAATCGTTTATATTTTCCTTTTTTTTTAGGTTCACTTACTTCAGTGATAATTTTGCTTGAAACATGGATAGGTTTATGTTCTGGGTATATCTTACTGTAATATGTGATAACTAGTATCTGCCCCGCGGTTTCACCCGATTTCCCGAGGGATCTTATGTTTTCCCGGGATAAAATGAAGCTTATAGCCTTCCTCGATAAATGGTCTATCGAACACTAAAATAAATTTTAAATTTTGAACCAGTAGTTTCTAAGATTAGTGCGTTCAACCAAACAAACAAACTCTTCAGCTTTATAATATTCGTATATAGGTATTATAGTATAGATTTAATTGATGATAGAAAACACACTATACAAAGAATGGAAATGGATCTCAAGTGCAGCTACTGGAATACACTGGTGATGTATAGAAAAGATTTCAGCTTGTTTCCAAAATCAAAATAAAAATTGTTTAAGAGTCACAATTACCTTTTCACACCTAAACCGCTGACAAACAAACAAACTCACATTCGCATTTATAATATTCGTTAGGATAGGATTGAAACATGCCTAAGTAGACGTACTAATTTGAGTTCTATAAATTCGGTTGAATCCTTTTTTTAATGATACCTGGTTAGTATATCTAATCAATGGAGCAGTATCATAATTGAAAAAAAAAACATTAATAAATCATTACATCCATTTATCCTCTCAATGATTCACTGAGCTACCAAAGCTGCAAAGTACCTACCTATATCAAATTGACAATGATTCAATCAAACTTTTGAATTTAGCAAGTTCAAAATGCCAAACGTAACCAATTTAGCGTTAGACGTAAAAAGGTTGACGAAGACATGTTGTTTTTGGATTTATTTGTGAGTTTGTTGTGAAAGAGCTGCCAGAACACTTTGGAAACCTCCCGATACTCAATTAATACAAAATAAAATTGGTATTTACTGCTAATACGATGTAATGAGCGCCAGACTGTCTGCACGCACAGTGCGTGTGTGCGTAAATTAATTGAGTTATCAGCAGTGAGCGTTTGCTATCGAGAGGAACGTAAGCCAATTACTTCAAAATTATCCTTTTTAATATATGCTAGATTAAGCCCGGTCTTTAATTTTTTTTATTGAAAATCAAATCGATTCACAAACAAAAGAGAATGGTAGCAAACTATTTTGTCTTTGCCTAATTATATAGAGGTGGTCTATGGTCAAAATTCGACCATAATGAAATAAGAGCATGTAATACTAGCTTCCGCCCCGCGGTTTCATCCGCGTTCTCGAGGGATCTAATGTTCTCCCGGGATAAAAAGTAGCTTATAGCCTTCCTCGATAAATGGGCTATCCAACACAAAAATATTTTTTCAATTCGAACCAGTAGTTCCTGAGATTAGCGCGTTCAACTCTTCAGATTTATGATATTAGTATAGATTAAGTAAAGAAAATCACTTCACTCCTATACGAACTATTGCCGCGATATCGACAAAGCACTGACAGTGTGGTAGCATGTGTGTGTGTGTGTCAAATGCATTGTAGTGAGTGTAATGTTTACCTTATTAATTTAATTTATTTCTAATGCATATCATATAAAAATATTAGCTTTCGGCACTCCTTCTCCATGTAAAATTTAACTGTACCTTTCAACTCTTCCGTCCGCGTAATTTTCGTAAAAAGGTTCAATGTTTTTGCTTCATGTACCTATTAATATTATAATGTAGATTTATTATACGGAAAGGAAACTCTTTATAGCTGAAATTATTGATTATGTTTTTTTTACTTTTAATTAATTTGAATAATTAGTATTTAATAGTTATTTATCATTTTTTAATTTTATAACAGACCTATCAAAACTGGCACAATTTTTGAATAAAGCTAATTCTGTACTATTCAATTCTATCCTAATTCAGTCAGGTAAGATTGTGTAAGTAGTGCACACGCATACTTTAGTGTGTATAAGACATGGAACTCTCAGTCACCAATTAATAAGATACCTTATTGCATACTTAGAACTGAAAGGATTTCATGAAATAGAGCAAGACCGTAAAAAAATAGCCAAGTACATATTTTACGGTAATAGTTCTTCAGAGAGGTAGAGCATAGCGATATGTCGCTCAAAGAGCAGCTCGACTGGGGAAGTACCTCCACCGTACAGAATACCGCAGCCAAATAGCTTATAGTTGTGTTCCTGCGGGAGAGTAAGGTCACCAGAGGTCATCGGGGAAAGGGGGAAGGGTCGGCAACGCGCGAGTTATACCCCTGCCCTGGTGTTGCTAGCGTTCATAGGCTACGGTAACCGCTTATCATCAGGCAGGCCGTATGCTTGTTTGCCGAAAATGTGGTATTAAAAAAAAAAAACAAGGTTCAGATGATTGCATCCACGTGCAAAATATAAATGTATTTTTCCTTCTACGAGTTTTTACATTTCATTACCTTTATCTTTTATTTTATATAATGAAGTTAAATTGAAAGATCCGTACCAAGAGAAGATGAATATAAATAGATTGAAACTCCTTATGGATACTACTGAGGTAATTACCATTATATATATTTTAAATTACCAAAAAAAGAAGTATTGGTCTCTGTATACCACGTAGAATTATTATTTCTGTAGCTTCAAATTTTCTTTGATCGAAAGGCTCAAGTATATAAGTAGAATGCCTTAAAAAATACAGTCAAATAAAGTGTTTTATGAGATCAAAACCAGTCCGGTATTTGTAGTCGCAGATAAAACAGTTTCTTATTGTGGTCAAAGTAGATAACATCACAAGAAATTTGGGACAAACATAATTTGACTAAGAGCACACGTAACAGACCGATAAAACTTCAAATAAGGTGAAAGACAAAACACTAAGAAAGCATTATTATGATCGCTTTAAGTTATACAGTGGTTTATAGCTTTTGAAGTCACGCGAAATGCCGCTTTGTATAGGCATTCGTCATTGCTGCATTGTGTCCCAAGCGAGTGTATGGCAGCTTGGGCTCGCTACCGCCCCTCTGTCACCCTGCAAGCCCCGGCTAATTTCTCTGCCTAGACGTGTCCGTTGGCCGACTGTAAGAGTTACATAGACTGGTTATATTTTGGGCGAGCTCAGGTGAGTGTGACCTAGCTACATCCATTTTTCGTCCCCGTAAACCCCTATATTGCGACTTTCATCGAAATCGTTAGAGCCGTTTTCGACAACGCAACGTGATTACAGATAATTGCTCATTTAATAGAATAGAATATACATTATATTATACACTTGATGAGAAGGTGGCCGTGATTGGTAAGATAACCTATCTATCGCGTCACAGATCGTGACGATCGATTACCGCAGGTCAGACATTCGTGCATGTGTATGAACATGTCTGTTTCAAAGTCAAAGTCAAAGCCATTTATTCAGTTTAGGCCCTAGAAAGGCACTTATGAACGTCGAAGCTACTGAAGCTACCACCGATTCGGAAGTCGCCTTCAACTGAGAAGAACCGGCAAGAGACTCAGCAAGGTTACATTTTTTATATTTATTTTTTGGACAGTATGACATTGTTGGCTTTTTTCCATTCTATTTGTACTGACTCTCGGTGTAATTATCTATTTAAGTATATACAATAAAAACCAGCCAAGTGCGAGTCGGACCCGCGCACCGAGGGTTCCGTACAAACTTCGTCCATCACGGGAAATGCACAATTTTATTTATTTACTTTATTTGAGGTTGGTGCCAATTAAGCTAGACCCTAAATTGTATCAGCGCCCATACAACTCAGAGGTCTTTATTAATTGGCGTTACTATGTATGTATGGGGATACCCTTTAATTTTCAACTTTTTTTATATTTTGGAATTTTTCCTTTATTTGTGCTGTAAGACCTTACTTTTTGCAAAATTTCGTGATTCTAGGTCAACGACGACTACCACAAAACAAATAAAAGGGCAAAAAAATCGCGTTTGCTGTATGGGAGCCCCCCTTAAATATTTATTTTATTTTGTTTTTAGTATTTGTTGTTATAGCGGCAACAAAAATACATAATTTGTGAAAATTTCAACTGTCTAGCTATAGCGGTTCTTGAGATACAGCCTGGAGACAGACAGGCGGACGGACAGACAGCGAAGTCTTAGTAAAAGGGTCCCGTTTTTACCCTTTGGGTACGGAACCCTAAAAAGGAAAGAAGTATCTGACTTCCATAGTATAACCTCTGCTTAGTTTGGTGTCAGATGGCCGTATGCAAAAAAATAAAATAAAATAAATATAAATAAATGAACTGAAATGGAATATTTCATACGAGCATTCAGCCCGGTTTCACATGGTAAAGAAATCTTTTATGGTATCTTAGAGTAATTATAGATAGTTTATTCTTTATTGTACACGAAAAGCAGTAAACAAAAAAAAAAAATTAAGTATTTTTTATCGGTAAGAAGCTATCTCTTCCAGACAATCTTAGTAAAAAGATCTCAGAGTCCACCTGATGGTAAGTGGTGAGTGACTACCGTCGTATATGGACATTAGCAGTACTAGTCGAATTGCTGATTCAACTTGTATGTTTGTTTTCTTACGATGTTTGTCACAAACATAAGACAAAATCCAGTGGTACGATAACTTCTAAAAGTAGCTGATCTTTTTAGTACTATATCACATTACGCTATTTACAGTTTACATTCGAAGTGTGAAGATATTATTAATAGATTATTATGAAAGGGTTCCAAAGTGATCGGGACTCACTGTGCCACAGTTGAACTATCTTATTTATCCTATCCTACCATTATTCTACTAATATTATAAATGCGAAGATTCTGTGTGTGTATTTGTTTAATACCACTCAACTTCGTAACGGTTGAATAGATTTGAATGAAATTTGATACATAGATAGAATATATAAGATAAGATAAAAAAATATTTGCATAACACACATTAGTAATAGATGTCAGATACATTGAAAATTATAGGTCATACATGTGTTGCTTATATAATAGCATACAACTTATTTAACAATTAATTACAATATGTCATTTAAAAAAAAATATATGCATATTAATTACTAATTTATTCATAATATATAATATTAGACACATATACGATACGATATATAGACATGGTAGCGTGAGTAGTTCTAATTTTTTAAAAAGTGGCTTACATGAGTTAAAAGGTGCCGCCCCACACATTGCTCATAGGTTACTTTTCATGTCGAGAATGCAGACGAAACCGCGGGCGGAAACTGGTTATTCTATAAATATTGTTGGCGGGTAATTGGTTAATTGTAAAAAAAAAACAATATTATTATCCGTGTAATAATAATATATCAAAAAAACATATAAAGCAAGCAATTTATTTAAACACGATCTTATCTTCTATGAAATTAGAAACATAGTAGTTTAGAATTTTTGAAAAACTTAGGTACTTCTTCATTATACCATTCAGATTTTGTTCACGCAATATCGATTAAGTAATTAGATATAGAGAATTGCAATAATGAAAAGCTATGGAAGAGTTCTGCTCATTATAAATTGGAAACCAATTTGCTGAATGTAGTTCAAATTGAATAAAGTTTGTTTACTATAGTTCGATATTGGAAATTATTTTTGCAGTAGTAAATAGCAAAATATGAATTAACTCTGCGGTTGAAATTAATTAGTGGCATATATTTAAAAACAACAGTCTTGATTTAAACTGCTGATTAAATATTGACAAACTCTGAAAACAAATGAAATAAGAAAAAGTTTTTATTTATTTTCGAAAAGTCAAATCATATTAAAAACAAGTCCTGACTCCTTCACTACTGACTGACTCATCAACGCCTAGCCCAAACCATTTAGCCCAAAACAGAAGAAACCAAACACAGCCCATTCAATTTTAAAAAAAAGCCTAGACATAGAAGCTCTGCAAAGCTGGTGCACATAGGAAAAGAAAAGACCAAATAACAACCACACATTCTATAAATTCTATCTTTAATGAAAATAAATAAACAACTAAACGCACCAGAAAATAATGCATTAACGTTTTTACTCGATATAAAACCTTTTTTTATGATTATTTCTTTACAAACTGGGAAATAGAGTGGCTCGACTGGAAATAATGAAAACATCTGTACAAACAGACGTATGCTGTGATGATAGTGCGTTAACTTGATTATTGAAAGGAAATTTACTGTAAAACTGAGCGGATTTGTCTTTAATCAGGTGAACTAATGAATTGATCGGTATCACTGGGAGCAGCTAGATGGTTCAAGTGTCAAGATTGTTTGTTGTTTGAAATCCATAAACAAAGCATTAAAGATTGTTATTTAAGGTAATTTATAAAATCTTAATTGTGAAAAAGCGAATTAACATAAATATATAATAATGTAGAATATTTCATCAAAGCCGCCCACGCCACAGATGGGCAAGCTAATGCGTTGACGGAAAAAGCTCCCCACATGCGGTCTCCTGAAGCCTGGATAAATTTTGACGGTAAAATCCGAGAAAATTAACAAGCTTTTGGTCTCCCACGAATCCATGGTGGACACACAAAAGGTGTAGTTTGTATAATGCAAGCATATTCTTTGAATCTCTATCCTCTAAATATTATAAAACACGCTATCTGCCTCTCTCTGTTTCTCCTCTTACTACTTCTAAACCACGCAACGGATTTTGATACGGTTTTTACTAATAGAAAGAATAATAAACGAAGAAGGTTTGTGTGTATAAATTGCACCCATGCAAAGCCAGGTCTGGTCGCTAATTATATTTTATAAAACATCATACAAAATTCACAGCTAGCAATGGAGTAATTACATAATTATTACACAACTTAATTATGAAACTAAACTAAAGGCAATTAAGTCTTATTTTTACATATCAACTATGCCAGAAACAGTGCAGTGTGAAATGCATATGTATGTGTGAATATTGATAAGATATAAAAGGTTATTTATGGATATACAATAACAACTTGAATTATCCTTTTAAAGTACGCCCGCCAAGCGAATGCATTCTTGATACCTGTTAATAATGGTCATATCTCGGAAACGGCTAATCCGATTTCAATGGTATTTTCACGGAAGATTCAGTAATTTCTTAAGCATAGTTTAATAAAAATCACATTGGAATTAGATGAGCCGTTTCCATGATTAATCCATTATTTACAGGTGCTACAAACGCACTCTCTCGGCGGCAGCATTTTAATGGGTATTTATACAACCTTGACGAGCCACTTGGCGTGTTTAGTAAGATATCCTATCTATAACGCCACAGGTCATGGGTTCCATTCCCACCCAGGGGACAGACATTTTTTTATAAGCATGTATATTGTGTCGCGTCTGGGTGTAATTTATCATTTTAAGTATACCCACTAACTAAAACCGCACGATTCGCTGTGGCTTTTCCATTTTTTTTTTATTAAAACTCGTCAATAGCTAGAAAAAAAATACAATTCACAAATAGAAGAGAAAATGGTACCAAACTGTTTTGCCTATTTATTAACTTATATCAGTTCTCTTGTTTCCATCTGCTCTGCTTAGTTTGGGATCAGATGGCCGTTTGCGATGAATGTCCAGGATATTTACCTATTAGTAAGGACTGGTAAATGAGTGCAAGTCGATCGACCCTTTATAAATCCGTGTGTTGTTGGGTAGCGTGATAAATAACCGGGTACAGGTGTTTGTGCCGGACTCGCTCCGTAAGTTTACTTAGGACATTTAGGATCAAAAAGACGACAGCTTTGGACCAATGCTTTTTGACCTTTTTTAGGGTTCCGTACCCAAAGAGTAAAATCGGGAACCTATTACTAAGACTTCGCTGTCTGTCCGTCCGTCTGTTTGTCTCCAGGCTGTATCTCAAGAACCGCTATATCTAGACAGTTGAAATTTTCACAAATTATGTATTTCTGTTGCCGCTATAACAACAAATTCTAAAAACAAAATAAATATTTAAGGGGGCTCCCATACAACAAACGCGATTTTTTGCCCATTTATTTGTTTTGTGGTAGTTCCCGTTGACCTAGAATCATTTAAGCAAAAAGCAAGGTCTTACAGCACAAATAAAGGAATAATTCCAAAAAAAAAAAAAGTTGAAAATTAAAGGGTGTCCGCATACATACATAGTTACGGCAATTAATAAAGACCTCTGAGTTGTATGGGCGCTGATACAATTTAGGGTCTAGCTTAATTGGCACTAACCTCAAATAAGGTAAATAAATAAAATTGTGCATTTCCCGTGATGGACGAACGATGGACGAAGTTTGTACGGAACTCTCGGTGCGCGAGTCCGACTCGCACTTGGCCGGTTTTTTTTTATAAATACGGACGTTTATAGTTCTCTATAAATATCGGGAAAAACCTCTCCATAAAGCTGAAGCAATAATAAAATGTTACTAGCTTCTGCTCCCCGGTTTCACTCGAGTTTCCGAGGGAACTTATGTTTCTTCGGACATGCCAACTGACCTTTATGACGTACACATAAAGCTTTTCAATAAAAAAAAGAAGTAAAAGAAAAAATACAAACTTCAATTTCACGCATAACCTGACACGCTATTGCTTTTGAAGCTGTCACTTTGACAGGTAACGATGCAGAATTTTGCAACGAAATTTGAGATAAAACGTCCACGTATTTGATATTTCTTGTGGTAAATTGCGAACGTTCAATGACAGCGGATGTCAAAAAAATTGACATTGATTACCCTGTGTTGAAAGTAACGCTTTTGTTAATTAATTAAACAATAAAAAACTGGTTGGCGTGGTTCATAAGATACGTCTATCACGAACCACGTCCCACCCAGGACAGTACCTATAGGTACCTATAGTGTGCATGAACATGTCTGTTTGTCCTGAGCCTAAGTGCTATCTATACAGGGTGATTTTGTTATCACTGGCAATACTTGCAAGGGTGTAAGTACTCATCAAAATGAACAACTTTTATAATGGAACTAACTGTGAAATCATGAAAAATTATCAGCTGTTCCATACAAAAGTTCAATACCTACTCGACCAAAATGTATGAAGCAACCGTATTATTTTACGCGATATCAGAGTTAGCCCTATAATAAAAGTTGTTCACATTGATGAGTACTTCCACCCCTGCAAGTATTGCCAGTGATAACAAAATCACCCTGTATAAGTATATATTTACTAAAGAAAAGTAGTATATTATGTTGTACGACATCATCACCATCATCATCTCAACCGCAAGACGTCCACTGCTGGACATAGGCCTCCCCTAAGGATCTCCAATAGGACCGGTCTTGGGCGGCCTGCATCCAGCGTTTTCCGACGTCCTTTACAAGGTAGTCTGTCCACCTTGTAAGCGGACGTCCTACGCTGCACAAAGTAAAAAAAAAATATATATAATTTTTTTGAAAAAGTAATAAAATCGTTTTTTATGTGTTTGATTTTGAATTTTAATAAGGGACATATTCTGGATATATTTCTGGCATTATCAATGAAAAAAATAAATTTTAAAAATATAGTTTCATGGCATATTATCCTCTAATTTAACATACCTATTACATTTTTTTTTAATATCTTGCAATAAATAATACAGAGAAAACCCTATCATATCGTTGCGTTATGATGTATTCTAGATTTACTTCAATATATTATTATGTTAATATTTTGTAATTCGGCCGCGCTTTACCTACTCACAGTATTGGGACAGGCCTGGTGAAACGAAACGACAAATTGATATGGATGTAATGTAATATAATACAATGATAGATAAACCACAAATAACTATAGATTGCGATCAAATGTCGTCTGGTAACCTTTAATGGTTGACAAAAGACCACCTGTTAATTATGAGTAATGATAAAATGATAGTAATTAATATTTCCATAAATAGATCCATCAAATATTATTAAACCTCACATTTTACGTGACATTTATATATATATATACTAGTTGTCCCCCGCGGTTTTACCCGCGTGGCGGTTTAAAAAATAGCCTACGATTCTCAGACCTACCGAATATACCTACACAAAAAAATTCATAAGAATCGGTCGACCCGTTTCGGAGGAGTTTGCAGACAAACACTATGACACGAGAATTTTATATATTAGATTATAATTAATCTGTTGAACCGGGGCGTGTCTGTATACAGGATGATTTTTAGTCGTTGGCATTACTTGCAGGGGTGGAAGTATTCATCAATATGAACAACTTTTAATTTGGGACCAACTGAAACCAACTGAAAACACGAAAATAATATCAGCTGTTCCATACAAAAGTCCAATAGGTACCTATTCAACCAAAATGTATGAAGCAACCGTTTTATTTTACGCAATATCAGAGTTGGTCCCATAATAAATGTTGTTCATATTGATGAGTACTTTCACCCCTGCAAATATTGCCAGTGACAAAAAAATCAACCAAAAATGTGGTGTGGGTTATATAGGAAAAGTAACAGCATAAGCAAATCCTACTATCCTACTTCCTATTATCCTACTATTCCTACAAATTCCTACTAATATTATAAATGTTTAAGTTTGGATGAAACATAAGATCCCTCGGGAACGCGGGTGAAACCGCGGGCTTTTGGCGTACCTAACTACATACTGATTATGATACCTTATTACAAGACTAAGTGTAAGTAGGTACATACTTATTAAATAATAGCTCCCGTCCCGCGGTTTCACCCGCGTACCCGAGGGATCTTATGTTTTCTAGGGTTAAAAAGCATCCTACGTGTTAATCCAGAATATATTTTATCAGTGTGCCAAATTTTATCCAAATCCGTTCAGTAGTTTTTGCGTGAAAGAGTAAGAAACATCTGTCCATCCATCCTCACAAATATTTACATTTATAAGGATAAATGTAACTTTTGATTTGACTTTTTTTATGTAGGTAAGTGAAATAAATTACTTATTTTAGCATAAGACGAGTATTTCATTCAGCGTAGATTGTGGTGAAATTCAAAACTAGCCAATCCACAGAAAAAAAAAATAGATTAGAGAATGCTAAAACTATTAATCCATATTTATTTTCTGTTTACTTAAATAAATAAATAAAATTTTATGTAAGTTTTGTTTTTATACCACATTGTCGGCAAACAAGCATAAGCGTAAGCGGTTACCGTAGCCTATGAACGCTTGCAACACCAGGTGTATCACTCGCGCGTTGCCGACCCTTCCCCCCTCCCCGATGAGCTCTGGCGACCTTACTCACGCGCAGGAACACAACTATAAGTTATTTGGCTGCGGTATTCTGTATGGTTAGATATGATTATAACATTTGCGCATCATTATCATCATCAACCTACAGTCCACTGTTGGACATAGGTATCTCCCAAAACACGGCACTGAGCTCGATCCTAAGACCCCTCTCATATTCCAGTTGCTGTCAGCTACCCTATGATATCGTTTTGCGCATATAATATCTACAATACAAAAAATCGATGATATTTCTACAATAAATATAATACATCTAAGTTTGACTGTCATGACTCCCTTCTCGTTTTGGGTCCCCAAAGTTTAATATTGTCCTATTGAGCCTTTCTATCATCATCATTGAGTCTTTGAAACGCTTTTTCCGGGTACATGTTTGGGATAACTCAATTATTGGATTAGATTTGGTATAAAGTTGATAGTGTAGAATCAGAACTTATTTATTCGACCCTTTTCAAATTCCTTTTACATCGGATTACAAAGATAAAGAAGGGGAAAATTATGTGGGTACTAGCTTCCGCCCCGCGGCTTAACCCGCGTTCCCGAGCGATCTTATGTTTTCCGGGGATAAAAAGTATCCTATATGTTTCATCATCATCTCAGCCGCAAGACGTCCACTGCTGAACATAGGCCTCCCCTAAGGATCTCCAATAGGAGCGGTCTTGGGCCACGGCCCGTGGGTCGTCTGCCCACCTTGTAAGTAAATTATCATTTTGTCGGCGTGTTTAATATGTACATATATCCAATTACAGTTTTCTAGTACTAAGAGTCTCTGAGCTAAGCTGCGGATAGACAGACAGGCAGTCAGACGGTCATGGCGAAACTATAAGGGTTCTTTGTTGACTACGGAACCATAAAAATGGGTTCGACTAAAATAATCTTTTATGAAAACAGTAGGAATCCATAGTACGCTGGTACCTGCCTGGTCGGCAACCACTATGTTGAAAATCTTTCGATAAATACCAACCGGAGTTTAAAATTTAACAAATGAACACATTTGATTGATTAGCGGCATAATTAGCAGCGAGCGGATTTTCGTCTGTCAAGCGGTATGTTAGCTGTATTCAAAATAAATGATCGAACAACTAGTGTATAAAACATTTAAAAACATCGAATAAGTTTTAAAATGTATTCTTTTTTTTCATAATTTTTAATACCAATTTAACTACAATACCATTTTCATCGTTTACAATTATATCGTCACAATACAAAATTCCATAAAAAATGTCGTTTTAACATTTATCTATTAAAAAGTAGCTGATTTGACCAACATCCCTATTTTGATTTCATCACTCACACAATCGTCACAGAATTGAATTTAGTGTTACTCGATTTTCATCTATACTAATATTATAAAGAGGTATAGTTTGTGAAGTTGTAGGGGGTAATCTCAGGAACTACTGGTTCGAATTGAAAAAATCTTTTAGTGTTGGATTGGATAGCTCATTTATCGAGGAAGGCTATAGGCTACTTTTTATCCCGGGAAAACATATGATCCCTCGGGAACGCGGGTGAAACCGCAGGGCGGAAACTAGTCTAGTATAAAAAGAGATTTGTAACGAAGTAGGTACTGCAAGTGTTAAATATTAAATCGTTTTTAAGCCAGACCCAAACCTCATAATTTCACTCCAGACGTAAACTGCCTCTCATATTCACAGCTCATTAGTTTCCAATAATACCTTTAAAGCTAATCGCTTTGAATATACAAACAAGGCACCCTTACTTTTTTACATGCGGTAAAAATGTAAAAGTATCATTATATTTTCAAGAGAATGAGTTTATGGACTGTATAATTTCTGACAACATGAAAAATGATTAATTAATAAAATAAAAAAATATATATATACAGATCAAAAATGTCTCTAATACTAAATTGGTCATAGTGATGGTGTTCTGTCTGAATCTGCGAGTCACAGTCAAAGCACTTTATTTAGTTTAGGCCCTAGAAGGGCACTTATGGATGTTGAAGCTTCGGAAGTCAGCCTTCAACTGAGTGTGCATAGTTACATTTTTAAAATATTTGGTCCATCTAACTACGTTGACTATTTTTTAGCAAAACAGTATACCTAGATACCAATTAATAAAAAAAAAAACATGAATATAAATAATCAGAACAAGTCCAAAATTAATACGTGTAGGTATCAGTGGGTAAGATTAAATCCAATTTACGTGAAATTATTTTAGTAAAAAGCTTTTCGTTTTTTTTTAAGAGACACTTGAGAAAATCTTCACCTAAATGTGTATCTGAGTATTCCAAATGATTCAATTATAACTATTAAAATTTTACAGCAGATCAAAATGATACGTATTTACTTTTCAAAGGAATCTTTAAGTTTCAGTAATTTAAATAGGTCTTTATAGGAAGGCCTAAGAGGCACTCAAGCAAATCAGATTTTAAATAAGCACTTGATGAAAGTATCATTACTTCTTTAAGTAGGTATCAGAATACTAAAGATGTTTGAATTATTTGGCAAAAAATATTTGTGTGATTTTGAAATTAATGAGCAAACTTAGCGAAATAATATTAAAAAAAAATGCTTTGATATATGATTTTTTTCCTTGAGCTCAAAAAAATTAGTAGGTACATCTGAAGTTTTTTTAACTAAGGAAAGAATACATGTAGTCTAGATAGATAATGTATGAGACGATAACAAAAATGCTCACCACGAGTCACGTTGGGACTTGAAACAGGATCTCAGAACTGAGAGTTATGCCTACTACAGCACTGTAACGACTTTTTTTAAATTACATTGGAAATGTCCAAAATTATAGCAATGTTTGCGAGCATCCGCAAAAGAATAGATAATAATCCTACTATCCTTAATTATAAATGTGAAAGTTCGTATGTTTGGATTTTTGTGACTCAATCACGCGTAAACGACATGGATTTGGTTGAAACTTGTTACATAGATAGATTATACCCTAGAGTAATATGAGAAAGAAAGAAAGAAAGAAAAAAGTAATAATCTTAATACAACGATCGGCTCCATGTCCTCATCCCCCGAATATTCGACGTAGAATGCTCATTAAAGGCGAATGCTCCCGATGAGGACGGTCCTTAAATTCCTATATACCTATATACAGGGTGATTTTGTTATCACTGGCAATACTTGCAGGGGTGGAAGTACTCATCAATGTGAACAACTTTTATTATAGGGCTAACTCTGATATCGCGTAAAATAATATGGTTGCTTCATACATTTTGGTCGAGTAGGTATTGAACTTTTGCATGGAACAGCTGATAATTTTTTCATGATTTCACAGTTAGTCCCATAATAAAAGTTGTTCATTTTGATGAGTACTTCCACCCTTGCAAGTATTGCCAGTGATAACAAAATCACCCAGTATATTTACAAAACTATATGTTTGGACCTAAGCCGACAAAAAATCTGACACAACATCTAATAAGTTTACTTAGGACTACAAAAAGTTATATTTAATGGATAAACCGGTCAAGTACGAGTCGAACTCGTGCGCCGAGGGTTCCGTACCTACCCATTATACCGCCAAAATATTTTCTTTCACACAATAGCACAATTTTATTTATTTATCTTACTTGAGGTTAGTACCAATTAAACTAGACCTCTAAATTGTATGAGCACCCATACAACTCAGAGGTCTATCTTAATTGGCGTCAACTATGTATGTATGGGGACACCCTTTAATTTTCAACTTTTTTATTTTTCGGAATTTTTCTCTTTATTGGTGCCGTAAAACCTTGCTTTTTGCCAAATTTCGTGATTCTTGGTAAACGGGAACTACCATATAGGTTTTCGAACCAAAACCTATAGGGTACTTCCGGTTGACCTAGAATTGTCGATTTTAGCTAAAAGCAAGGTCTTACAGCACAAGTAATGGAAAAATTCCGAAAAATAAAAAAAGTTGAAAATTAAGGTAAATTTTGGTACTTACAAGTTTTCGTGAAAATCTAAATTTGCCCATATCTTTTAATCGAGTTGACTCCAGACCTTGATTTTTATACACCTAATAGGGACTATAGACCTCAATATCTGGTATAAATTTCAACTTGTTAGGTCCACTCGTTCCTGAGAAAATCGGTGGTGACACACGGACAGACGGACAAGAAAGTGATCTTATAAGGGTTCCTTTTTTTTCCTTTTGAGGTACGGAACCCTAAAAATAGTCAACCCCCAGTAAAGTTGGACAAAACCCTAATCTCCAAAGTACACCGAGTTATCATAAAAACACAATATTCAAATCTCTGCCTAAAATGCTCCTTCCGTTGTGTTTTTTTTCATTGTATTTTCAAAGATTTGTATTTTCTAAATCTTGATAAGTGGGTGTTTATTTTGGCGTAAAGTGTTATTTTTTCCATTGAAAAATATGTTAAAATGGTCTGTGAATATATAAATATTTGATTTTATATAAATAACTAGCACTCCACGCGCGGTTTCACCCGCATATAGATCGAACAAGGTCTAAAGTGAAAAATATTTTTCTTTTCGAGATTTCCGAATTGGTTCCGTAGTAGCCCAACATAGATTTAAAAAAAGGAAGCATCACGCTATACCCACCCGGCATACATAAAGATTGTGAAAATCCTGTGTTAAGGTAAAAAAAATCTTCTTATCTTTTTTATATCATAAGAAAGATTCTCAGTGTGTGGAAGTCAGATAAAAACGGTTTTTATTATCACACACAACATTTTCACAATCTATATTCCCAATCTAGTCGATCACTCGTTTCGATTCCCGAAATCCCCTAAGCTTAGATTCGCACCAAATAAAATACCAACAGAAGTATTTGCTACACTAGATCCATCAGATTACATGGGATTATAGAACTAAAATGGTTTTTTTTATCCTTTCTATTTTGTTAAAATTATATTTTTTCAATTTCTTTTAGCCGATGGTACATGCAAAACCGACCATAAACCAAAATTTTACTATAGATAATGATTACTAAATCTATACATATATTATAAAGCTGAAGAGTTTGTTTGGTTGAACGCGCTTATCTCAGGAACTACTGGTTCGAATTGTTTTTTTTTTATAGTATTGGATACCCCATGTATCGAGGAAGGCTATATGCTATATTATACTTTATACCGGGAAAACATAAGATCCCTCGGGAACGCAGATTTGAGAAAACAGAAAACTTTTATTTGACTAATCCCTGAATCAGTGGTTACTCTAGTTTAGACAACCTTAATTTAGCCTATCATATGGGCCTGGATTTGATTCGTATAAAAATATTAGGTTACAACATGCGCCATTTTTATTATTTGCCGTATTTTTGAAAATTGGCGAAATATTACGAACCAGAAGTAGAATCAAAACGTTCATAAGTGCCAATGCCTAAAAAGAATAAATATTTTTTGAGTTTGATTATGTAAAAACAATATTAAACCATTCAAAAATAGCAACAATATAAACCAATATTCTTTTGTCCGTTAAAACTGTCTAGTTGTTTGTAAAAACCAAACTTATAACTATGCAAACAAACGTAAGTAACCATTCTATTTGAGTGCACTAATTCAAATAAATCTTTAAAGTCATTTAAAGGACGTGGAGATTTTTGACTCAGTGGAAATCTTCAAAGTATTAATGCCGACCAACCGAACCATATACACACAAAACTATTTTTAAATGAGATTTTAGAAAGGAGGCTTTTCGTACCCCGTGGGTCTACACGAGGCATAGGAGGCATTGTAAATGAAGCGGCTTGCGAAGGCACGTGGCGATCAGTTTAATTAACCCGTAGAAATATTCAAATACCCGCGGACATTTCATGGCGGTAGCTGGCCACTGAAAGTCGCGTGGCTGCCACATGTCTCTGAGAGACTTTAAATCTAGAAAGGAGTTGAAATGCATGGAGAAAATTTCACGTTTCACAAATATCGTAATCTGTAGTAACAGAGAAAAAATATGAAAGGAACCGTATTATTATTATAATTAAACAATCTCGAAAAAAGCCGCTGGTGTGGGATCAAAGTCAAAGTCAAAGCCATTTATTCAGTTTAGGCCCTAGGAGGGCACTTATGAAGGTCGAATTTACTGAAGCTACCACCGATTCGGAAATCAGCCTTCAACTGAGAAGAACCGGCAAGAAACTCAGCAAGGTTACATTTTTTATATATATATATATATAGATGCCACGTGTGTTGATACACTTGCGCCTTCCCACTTACTGGCGACTTGTAAAGTCGCTGGGGCGGCTGCGACCGGTGCTGAAAAATCCAAATTTAAAAAATACGCTTGTCTTGGTTCTAATTTTTCGTTCATGCCATTCGCAGTTGAAACCATGGGTCCATGGGGGTTCGAGGCTCGCCGATTTGCTCGGATTTTATCACCCAAGCTCATCGAGGCTTCGGGAGACCGACGGGCTGGGAGCTTTTTCCGCCAACGCATAAGCTTGGCCATCCAAAAAGGGAACGCTGCCAGCCTGTTGGGAACCTTGCCTATCGACAGCAGCGAGGGCTTTGAGGATGTTTTCTATATATCATAGTTTGTATTTTTTACTTTAGACTATTTTATTTAAGCTTCTTACTTTTTTTTGTCATAAGTTGGTCTTGAATTGTATATTATATTTTTGTTGTATTTTAAATGTATGTAAATAAAAAAATGTAAATATGTAATTAATAAATTATGTCAATAAATTTAGATTCAAAGAGATATCGAGATTTTTAAGTTTTTAATTAGATTCTAAATTAAGTCTTAGACGTATTCAATATTTTAATTAGTAGGCATATGGTACTTTTTAAGAATATAAGCTAAGATTTGTATTACAGATAACTTAAAATTAAAAGACTATTTAAATTTAATTGCGTGTAATTTAAATCTTAAGGTTATTTAATAAATAAACTATAACATACTAATATAATAAAAGAGGCAACTTAACTATTATTTACAGTATCTTTTTTAATTATTTACAAAATATACGTACTAAATATTAATTATGGTCCATAAAAATAAATCCTACGAATAAATATTCTGGGACATATTCCTCACACACGGCCATCTGACCCCCCAAACTAATCAGAGCTTGTACTATGGAAGCCAGATAACTGATATACTATACTGGGTGATTTTGTTATCACTGGCAATACTTGCAAGGGTGGAAGTACTCATCAAAATGAACAACTTTTATAATGGGACTAACTGTGAAATCATGAAAAAATTATCAGCTGTTCCATACAAAAGTTCAATACCTACTCGACCAAAATGTATGAAGCAACCATATTATTTTACTCGATATCAGAGTTAGCCCTATAATAAAAGTTGTTCACATTGATGAGTACTTCCACCCCTGTAAGTATTGCCAGTGATAACAAAATCACCCTGTATATGATTATTCTACTTTTCTTTGGTAAATACATACTTATATAGATAATTACAACCAGACACAGGACTATTATAAATGTGAGTTTGTGAGTATGGATATCTGGATGTTTGGGTGTATGTTTGTTACTCTTTCACGCAAAAACTACTTTACGGATTTAGATTAAATTTGGCACAGACATCGATTATAGTTTGGAATAGCACGCAGGCTACTTTTTATCTCAAAAAAACATAAGATCCCTGGGGAACGCGGGTGAAACCGCGGGGCGGAAGCTAGTTTCTTAATAATCTTACATACTCCAACGATATTATCGTAGTACACAACCTATACATAATAAATTTTACGTGAACTTTTTATGCCTTTACAATATACAATAAAACGGCCACACCTAAGTATATCAGAATGATTAATGTTCAACATTTTCCTTATTTAACTATGGGATTTGTGTGTGTATTCTTTCTATTTACTTTGGCAAAATGATTGGAAAAGCGATTACGGTGCTTTAGTGAAAGGAAAATAAGATATCGTGTTTTCTCCTTTATCCTATATGTTATGAATGTGAGATATGATTTTCAGAATTTGATAAGATGTTTTTTTTGTAACTTATCTTTATACGCGACTCCATTTATTTGTGAAATGTTTTACTAAAAACTGTAAGTATCTTTAGCTTTAGCCATATCGAAATAAAACCTTTTTTTAGATTTTTTTATGAACACCCACCATAATTGTTACCGTTTAAAAAATAAAATAGATAGTGGTTTTTAAGCTTAAAGCTTACTAATGGATAGACAGACAGAGATACAATGAATTTAATAATAATGGAGCGGTAAAGACAAATAAAATCAACTAATTCGACTAATTAAGCTAAATAACAAAAGGATTTTATCGTTTCTTGTTCGGGGCCTTATTTAAAAAAAATGAATCCTAACTTCCTAACTATAATATTATAAATGCGAAAGTGAGTTTGTTTGTTACCCTTTCACGCCTAAACCGCTGAACCGATCGCGATGAAATTTGGTACGCAGATAGCCTATGGTATGGAGAAGGACATGGGCTACTTTTTCCTCGGGATCGCGGGTGAAACCACGTAGGAGAGCTAGTACCATATAAACAAAGCAATCGCCTTTAAATGTACAAAACGAACAACCAAAGTACTCACTCTATACTCACAGTATAATATTTTTTATTACAACATATATTTTCCAATAACTCTGGAGATACAAAGAAATGATCCTGAGCATACTTAAGATATATTTATGACTGCGGAAGATCCTTACCGTGACATGATTATGACAAATAGCCTGGCAGGACGTCGAGAACTGCTTAGGGTACTTGAGAATGTCCTGTGACTGATAATATAAAATTATTATCCGACTAGACTTGATTTCTTTTTTCGGTAAAACATATAGGAGTTAATATTGCATACTTTTTATTGTATATTAATTTAATTTATTTACATATTTACAATTAAAGTAAAAAATACAAACTATGATATATAGAAAACATCCTCAAAGCCCTCGCTGCTGTCGATAGGCAAGGTTCCCAACAGGCTGGCAGCGTTCCCTTTTTGGATGGCCAAGCTTATGCGTTGCTTTTTATTTGAGTTCATTGAGTACCTAGACTCCAAATAAATAATCACACTATTTTTTGGATTTATGCTACTAAGTACCTCTTCTATTACGTATAAAAATATTTTATATGTTTGGATAATTGGATTTACATGAAAGTTAACAAAAAAAAATATAATACCCTAGAATAATATATTTTACTATTTTTGTACTAGGAAAAAATAAAAGTCTCTTTGACACGACGATAAAATGACGGGTCGGAAGTAATAATAATAAAATATACCTACAAAAATAAAACTTGAAAAAATCCAATCACGTAATTATCACCTTTCGACCTTTATTAATAAAATAAATATTCATAAGGTTAAAGGTTCAACGTTATTCAATTTTACAATAGAAATAAATAATTATTACCTATTTTATTTTACCGCGAGCCAGCTACGCACAAAACCAAATTATATTCCCATATTATATGAATGAATAAAATTCAATGACATTTCGTAAACAATATCCTGTTACTATAAGATTTCATATGAAATGAAAATGAAATGAAAATATTTTTTATTCAAATAGGCCTTCACAAGCACTTATGAATAGTCTGACTCTAACGCACGGTTCGGAAGGTTGCTTTTACTGAGAAGAGCCGGCAAGAAACTCACTCACATAACTACGAGGGCTCAAGAACTCTCGCTTTATTCACGCTCAAAATGCGAATGGCCTGTCGACTATTCAAATTATTATAAGAATAAGAAGTAATTAAACTAGTATGTTCCAGCAGCTAGCTGCACTTGAGATCCAGTTTCTATCCAGGCAAAAATATCACTTACCAATGTGAGATTGTGATCACCTAGTAAAAAAAATATCAGTTGATTTCTCCAAAAATGCCAGTTTTAACAATAAAAAACGTTTTCAAAGATCTAGTTTTACTAACTTTGCAACAATAGAGTCAAAACCACCGTTTAGTGACCCCAATATCTATACTTAACTTCGTTTAACTTAGTAACGATACAGACAGCTAACTTAACTGGATACTTGCTCGTAATTTTGGAAATGTTTTATCATGAAAAGGTTTTATTAAAAAAGTTTTATTAGAGTAATTAATTAGCAGACGTTGAAAAGATATTTTTAGGATAAGTGAAAATAAATATTCATGAGAAAAGATGAAAAAAAAATCACGATTATAAATTTTATTATATATAAGGATGACCTACAGTAACCATGTCATTCAAAATTTAATCAAAAATTACTATACAAAGAACTTTATTTGCAACATAAGTTCAAAACACAATCTATATATCAAAAATCTCCATGAGGCTAATACATAAGTTTTTAGTCATTTTGTACAAATACATTAATGCAGACTGATTGATAAATTATTTCTAGAATAGATGATACAGCTGAAGGTACCTTAGCCAAAAATTCTTAAGACGTCGTAAAGAAGCAAATCCAGTAACCAATGTGTAACCTTCTCCGCATATTCCATGACATGCGCCATTGAATCCGGTCACTTTAGATTCTTGTCGGTGATAATCACGTCATCAGTCAATACAATCAACAGTCTTAGTCATATACATCGTAATGTTCTAAGAAAACTAACTAACTCGTTTAAGTTCTGTTGATAAATATAAACTACTAACTAAACCCATGCTTCGATATGTCTAGATTTAGATTTTTTCGATTTTTCGGCTGTACCTTTGGGTTTTTTCTAAACCATACCAGATTGAGGCGAACAAATTAAAATATATTTAAATCGGTCGAGCCATTTTTGAGTTTTTGCGAGACTAACGCAAAACATTTTTTTTATATTAAGATAATGAGTTATGATGTGACAGACGTCAGAAACATTTTTTTTTGTAAATTTAATAATATTTGTATCTTGTGTGTCATCTGTTGGTACCTAATCCTAATAAATAAATATTTTCTATAATTATCTTCAATAGGTAGAAAAAAGCATCTATACTGGACTGCCAATCAAATTAACCCCCAAATTGGGATGGTTAATCCTAAAAACCAACCGCGTGTGCGTTTACTATTGTAATTAAATACCAAAATTAGGCTAATCCCAGAGCAGTTACCTGCCTTTCACATCCAGCCTAATCTATACCTCAAGATCTTCGCCCCAAAGAACTAGATGGCAGCACACTAAGCATGTCAACACGCTCTACTTTGAAATTCACCTGCTCCATCAATATTCCAATATACGCTAAATTTGACAGGCCCACTATGCCGTATAATTCATTTCTTTATTGGATGATCTCATTTCAGATTTTATCTTCCCCCGAACATTGCTATGTTCATTGAGATTAATTTTAAGGATTATCTCCACAACTTCAAGTACTCAATGACAAATAAATTCTACAAAATACACTTTCAGAGGCGCTCAATCATTTCTACACATATGAGTTAGTAACTATCAATACAGAAATATATTTTCCTATAGTTTATTTGTCACTATTCGACGAAGAATGAATGATGTACTTACAACAAAGTTACTTTATCTGTCCATTTCGTGATATTTACAACACCTTTATGTATTACATTGTGATTGGAATTATCTTATTTCTGCTCTGTTGTTTGTTTTACAAAGTTAACCATAGATTTCGTTTAGAAGCCTTCTGTGACGTTCACACGTTTTGTTATTTGTTTTCTGTTCGTTTTTAGTTTTATTAGTTCTTTTGTATTCATTATATTTTACCATTTTTGTATTTTTATACAAGACGCTTTCAGGGTTTTATTAACCTTTATTATAATAAGAGCTAATGACAGAATAATTGAATACTTTATTATTTTAGGATAAAATTTGATTTATATCAGATTAAGTTAAAATATTTCTACATTGACACCAACGGGAAGAATTCAATTTATTAGCAAGATTATCAATAATATTCTGAATACTGATCTACTAGGCTATTGTAGACGTGTGTGTCCGTTTATGATGTACCTACTAAGCATCACAAATATGAACTGTCATCTATAAATTGTTACTCACAATAAAAACTACAACTGCGATACGTATTCACAATACCACATAGCACTAAACTTACGGATATGCGAAACCTAGAGATACTCTGATTCCATCAACCAAACTAAAATGTTGTATAAGAGTTACATAAATTACTAAAAGAGTTAAGGAAGATAGACATAAGAGAAAAGAAAGACTGACAAAGAGATACTATGCATGAAGGATTATATGAGAAGGAAAATATGGAATATTGAGTAAGCTGATAGAAGAAACTATTGGGAAACTACGTAATATACCCCGATTCAAATAATAAAGAGGAAGAAGTTGGCAGTCGATGACTACTAGAGGATCCAAAACAGTCAAATCAAATCAAATCAAAATTTTTATTGCATTATTACAGGTAAAAAAAAATATGACAAAAATATGATATTTGTTGTAATTAATTGAGTGTTAACAACTACAATTAAAATGGATCGATGGATGAGTCGGCAACCAAAATCTCCCTCGGTATAAGTTTATTTTAGAAAAAGTTTATTTATTAGCTCATTACAACCTTATTTCATTAGATAGACGAGCTGAGCCTTTTGCTAAACTTGTTATCTGATCCCTAAGACTTACTTTTAATGAGGCTTAATTTTAATTTGGCTATTTCTCGTTTACATTTAGGGTATTACATGTAAATTTTATTGCAAGTAGATTTTTATATCTATACTAATATTATAAAGCTGAAGAATTTGTTTGTTTGTTTGAGCGCACTAATCTCGTCGAACTACTGCTTCGAATTGAAAAAATATTTCAGTGTTGGATAGCCCATTAATTGATGAAGGCTATAGGCTACTTTATATCCCGGGAAAACACAAGATCCCTCGGGAACGCGGTAGAAACTGCTAAAAACTAAAAACCGGTAAAAAGCTAGTAGTTAATACAATTTTAAATATAAGTCACATTTCGATGAAAATATTGGCATGATAGTATTAGATGACTAGTTGCCAGAAAAGATATGACTGAGGGCAAATTGCATCAAGCAGTCCACCTGGTTCATGAACACGGGGGCGTTTTACACGCAGCCTTTCGCCCCGCGGTTTTTCCCACTTACTTTATTTTACCATAGGGCTTGAATTTCCAAAAATCCTTCCGTAGCATAAGTATGTATTCACTGTATAAGGTCTCTTTGTGTCAGTCAGTTTACCATTTTATATATAGATACAGATTAAATAAATAGCAAGAGCTCCCAACAGTAGGTCACTTATCAGAGAGTAACTCATATCATCTGAGCATTTCTTTATATTCATTTTAAGATTCTATTTTTTATCATTATTAGCATTTTGCTTAACTGTAGAATAATTATAACAATATTATTTCACATCATTAGTTTGAACTGTACATTCAGTAGGCATTATTTTCGTTTCCAAAAACTATTCTTTGTTTTGTAGAAACTCCAAATTAAATAGACTGATTTTACGATAGTAAATCATAAGGTTTTAAGTCAAATTGCGAGATTTGACATTCCTGTGATGGCTCAGAAATAGTTCTAATTTTATCACAATATCTTATCTTATAAATCGCAGTGAAATAGAAATAAATACGTAGGATAAAACATTATATAAATTAGCAGAGTTTGCCTTAGTTAAGTAATAATTTGGTGAAATAATGTATTAAAGACAAAGTCTTAAAGAGAGCGGGCTCTCAAGTGCAGCTGCTACATCACTAAAATCTTATAAAATTGTATACTTTTATTCAACCACATAATTAAAATAAACTAGCAAATTAGCCTAGATGGTAAGAAAATAATAGAATAAAAAATTGTAAAAGACTTCTTAATCTAAAATCTTATTTAGTTAAAACAAATACTAAAATGAAGTCTTAAACACAATTACTCCTGAGTTTAAAGTACAACAATTCTGGTTTCAATAGACTTGCTTTGTTTCATTGAAATAGTCTAAAATCAGTTTAAAATTCAAATTAGATTGCTAGCAATACTACACACTATGAGTGTCTTTTGTCCATCTGAAATATTTATTCAGAACGCTGCGACTCATCAATTATGTTTCCAAAATTGAAACCACCATTCTATTAAGTTATTATAATATCCTAAAAACTTAACTAAATATCCCACTTACCCCTTAGCTTTGTCTTCCAAGCCAAAAATCACAAGTCACAGATTAAATATCTTTTCCACCACAAACACTTCACTGAGCACAAAAAAAATTACAATCTTCACTGTCACACTCGGATTAATTTATCCTTCACAAAATATTGTCTATAATTTAGTCACTGCGACGAAAATAGCTGTCATTCGATGAGTGGGTTTTACGAATTTTTCACGGTAGGCGAGAAACGTGCGGGCGGCGAGACGTGCTCCCACTATGACAGCCCGCGAGCGACTGGCTCGCCTGGGCTAGGCATAAAGAAAAACGCGGGAAACGTAATGAAAAACGCGCGAAATTATTTCCACGCTGGTGAGGATTTGAGCCATCGCGAATTTGCGGGGTTCGTTCTGATTTTTTTTTGACAAAAGAACATAAAATGTAAGGCCACACCTGTTCCTAATGAGTTGTTTGACTGTAATTTTGACGTCGATGTTTCGATGTCGCGCCTTCGCGCGTTTAATTACGTGATTTGTTATGCGTCACAGTATGTTAATTGTTTATTTTATTGTACAAATGTAATTTTGTATTGTTATTATGTCTTTTAACTATTAAGAATTACTAGGTAGGTTGTCTTAGCTTCAAGATTGTTATTTATTTAATCAAATTGAAATTAAACCAATAATTTCGTGCATTATTTGCGTAATGGTACTTTCACAGAAAAAGTTAACCTATCTTATTTTTGAAAACCTTGCAAATGTGCAGGAAAATTATACTTAAATACCCTTGAAAATTTGTAATTTAACACCTACCGATGTTTTCCGGCAGCTGACCTGCCTGCTTTGTCTGAAATTACATATTTTTTTATAAAGCTCAATTTTGTAATATTCTATTATGGTAAATTAAGGAATTCCAACACCAACAGTCCCTGATTGCACTCATGTATAAGCTAAAGTCGGAAAAACTAAATTGAATAACAAAATGTCCGTAGGCACAAGTAACTTGTTACAATTAAAATACATTCACGCCCTTTATTTATTAGAAGGTAGATGTTTCTTGAAATAAGTAAGTAAGAGAGGTAGAGCATAGCGATATGTCGCTCAAAGAGCAGCTCGACTGGGGACCTCCACCTTACAGAATACCACAGCCAAATAGCTTGTCGCTAGAGTTCAGGGGGAGGAAGAGTCGGCGGTCGACGCGTGAGTGATACCCTTGGTGTTGCAAGCGTTCATTGGCTACGGTAACTGCTTACCATCAGGCGAGCCGTATGCTTGTTTGCCAACTATGTTGTATAAAGAAAAGTAAGTAGTACAGTCGACCCACATTTTTTGCATTGACGGGCCAGTTGCAGTGATTGGCCGCGGACGTTTAGTTTGGTCGTCAGTCATGGGGTTTTTGAAGAAGGGTGTAAAGACATTTTTGCAGGGTCGACAACGTGCTAGTGATTCCCCTGGTGTTACAAGCGTCAATAAGCTACGGTAACCGCTTACCATCAGGCGGGCCGTATGCTTTTTCGCCTTATTGGTGTGAAAAAGCCAGGATTTAATATAGAAAGTCAGTTTTCTATTTTGACCATGCCATTGTAACTATCGTGGGTATTGTAAAATTGGATTGGTTTATGTCGAACGGACTCGGGTTAATTTTCTCAATGTATCGTTACTAGGTCAACTGGGTTTGGCAACAAGTCGATAACACTAGGGGCAAGTCCAATCTGTTCTTGTTTTATTTTTACTTTTTTTTTTAATCTTACCATCATACTTCATAATATCATTACAACTATAACTTACTTCCGCCCCGCGGTTTCACCCGCGTTTCCAAAAGATCCTTTTATCCTTTGTATTAACCTCGAGTATATTATATTTGTATGTTAAATTTCATATATTTCTATCTAGCTGTTACGAATTTGAGTGTGATGTAATATTAGTAAAATAAAATTAGTAAGTTAAGATAGTATAAATGCGAAAGTGAGTTTTTTTTTTACCCTCTTTACCCCTAAACGTTATAACTAATCGAGATCAAATTTAGTACACAGAAAGATTATTCCCTGGAAAAAAAATTAGGATCTACTTTTTATCTCGAAAAACATAAGATTACATTGGGAACGCAGATGAATCCGTGTGACGGAAACTGGTTAATAAGGCAATTATTGCTCAGCAGTCTAAAAATATATAAAAAATGTAACCTAGCTGAGTTTCTTTTCGATTCTTCACAGTTGAAGTCCAACTTCCGAACCGGTAGTAACTTCATTAGTGTTTTCCTCGGGCTGACTTTGACCAAGACTCCCGACCACATTATCATTTACCATTGTGGAATTGTGGTCAAACGTAAGCTTATTCACTTACTGTGAATTCATATCTTATAATAAATTAAAGTTTTCAGTATTAAATCGTAACACGGTCGTAGTATATACTATCTATATATACATAATATATATGAAAGAGTCTATATATCCTGAGATCTACTACATATTATAAAACAAAGTCTCCCCGCGTCAATCTGTCAGTATGAACGCGATAAACTCAAAAACTTTAACGGATTTTCATACGGCTTTCACTAATGGACGGAATGATTCATGAGAAAGGTTTAGGTATATAATTTACTAGCTTACTAAACCTACAGCCTTCCTCGATAAATGGGCTATCCAACACTGAAATAATTTTTCAATTCGAACCAGTAGTTTCTGATATTAACGCGTTCAAACAAACAAACAAACTCTTCAGCTTCATAATATTAGTATAGATTCATTAGGGTTTTGTTATTCTTGCTACATTATCCACACTCCATTTTAGGTTAAAAAAATGTACAGTCGCGGTCACAGTCACGGTGCTACACATTTGTTATATGTATGTATTAGTCATGGTAAAATGAATGTCAGACTCCATCCTATATATTCACATTAATAATTTTAGTCCCTATATCCAATCTAAAGTATGTCACCCAATCCCCAATAATCGATTAGTATAAAACAAAACAATCTCCATTTAGTTAATTAGCAAAGAGTGTCGACAAATCGACGTCTGGCATTGATGGCCGCCATTCTGCTTCAGAACCGTCAGCCTGTGATCGCGCGCTCGATTGTAGTGTAAGAGCTATGGTGAATTTACTAATCAGGTTTATTTTATAGTTATGAGAGCAAATTTCAAATCAAAGCCTCTCTCTCCTGATTCATAATTTTTATACTTTAAAAAATATATGTATGTATTTTTTTTTCTGTGAATAATAATTATAAAATATAAATGATGATACATCACTTTTTTAATTATATAATCGCCAATGAAAATAATTATGATGAAGATAGTGATAGCTAACAATTTAATTTTCATTATCGTGACGTCAGAGATGACGATAACGATAATGATAATGATTTTGATTATGATTACAATAATGATGTATTGAAATCGTTGAATTGAAAGTATGGTATCTATATCTAGACATAAGTTGAGAGAAACTATGGGTAGTTTTTAGGGTTAGCCGTAGCCAAATGGCAAATGGCAAAAAACGGAACCCTTATAGATTCATCATGTCCGTCCGTATGTCACAGCCACTTTTTTCCGAAACTATAAAAGCTATACTGTTGAAACTTGATAAGTAGATGTATTCTGTAACCGCATTAAGATTTTTACACAAAAATAAAAAATAAACAATAAATTTTAGGGGTTCCCCATACTTAAAACTGAAACTCAAAATTTTTTTTTTCATCCAACCCATAATTTGGGGTATCTATGGATAGGTCTTCAACAATGATATTGAGGTTTCTAACATATTTTTTTTCTAAACTGAATAGTTTGCGCGAGAGACACATCCAAAGTGGTAAAACGTGTCCCCCCCCCCCCTGTGACTTCTAAAATAAGAGAATGATAAAACTAAAAAAAATATTTTATGTACAATACCATGCAAACTTCCACCGAAAATTGGTTTGAATGAGATCTAATAAGTAGTTTTTTTTTAATACGTCATAAATCGTATAAATTTAGAGGTGTAGCTTAATTGGCACCAACCTCAAATAAGGTAAATAAATAAAATTGTGCATTTCCCTTGATGGACGAATGATGGACGAAGTTTGTACGGAACCCTCGGTGCGTGAGTCCGAGTCGCACTTGGCCGGTTTTATTTTGTATTTATGTCAAGTAAATTTAGATGGTATCTTAAGGGATCTAACAGTCAAATCTACAGACCCTCAGGGATGGACGATATACATCGATACATTAGAAACATTTGATGTTTTTAGAGCGATGCATCGCACAATCCGATGTATTGGTGGTCCCCTGTTGTGTAAGATATATGGATGTTTTTGATTCGATACATTAAAAAGCATTTTGGGTAGGTATGTGTTGTCCAATCCTCGATGAAAAAATTATGTGACTTGTGACCTGACCGAAAAAAAGAAGAAGATTTTTATTTATTTATATATATAACATAATCACTTTGCATCTCGTCATAGTATTAAAGCTACCAATTTTTTTATACACAGAGTAAAGCATGCATGCCGTTGTGGTTGAAATTATAAATTTAGTTACAATTTTTAATTTACAAGTCGCCAGTATGTGGGAAGGCGCAAGTGTATCAACACACGTGGCATCCCACACCAGCAGCTTACCAACACTCCACGGGATCAAAGTCATACCATCCGGCCTCTTGCCATCGCCACGCGCAATTCCAACTGGTTCTAATACAGAAGGCACGTTGGTGACAACAAGAACCCTACGGATAATATCATTAAGAGCCGCGTGGCGTGAAAAACGGCCGGCACTTAAAGAGCACGAAAGCCCATGGTGGCCGAGCTCGTTGACAAAGTCTCTGCAGCGTCAGCGATGAGGATGATTGGTCCTGGAACCAAGACGGAGACAAATGGATAAACTGAAAGTGATTCGATCTAACAAAGTACCGATGTTTGTAGATGGAATGGCTTGCAACCAGAGACCCGATTCCTTCTCAGAGACAGCTAACAAGCGTGCGCGGTCCGAATTTGAAGAAAAATTGGAAAATAGATTTTGCCAAGTTTTTCGCATAGAGGCTTGTCCCACTCTCTCTGAGAGTAACATAAGGTTAGTGACGGAATATTTGTGCCTGGACAAGCTGCCTGCCAGGCATTTCTGGCATCGGATAGGTGAGAAACCTCAACGGATCCAATAGATGGGTCCAAAACAGATCCAACGAGGTCACCCACACTATATACCGACGACAGAAATGCCGGCAGTGAAATGTCTGAAATTTTCCGCACTCCTAGACCACCATAACACACGGGAATGGTGGTCTGAGACCACACTTTGTTTTCATTAAAACAACAATTTAGGATTTTAGCCAGAGAAATCTTAATCATGCATCTAACGTATTTAATATTTGATCAAATTTAAACAAATGGGTACATCGGAGTAAATAAGTAAACTTAGGCACAAATAGACATAATAATATATAATTTATATTTAATTTTAAACAACAAAAACGAGCAAGTGAAGCAAAAATTACATTTTTCAATGTTCCCTAGCTCCTTGCCTAGAATCTAGGGGCGTTTCTGGTTTGCAATTAAACCGTACAAATTCGGAACGACGGGGGGAGGCGCCCCGCTGCGTTAACAACAGCCAGCCGAACAATAGTTGATATGCACTTTTACTATATAAACATTGACTGCTGTCTGGTATGTAATCACTTTGATGTTGTGTGTTATGTTTAAATAAATCCTGGGACATTCCTCTCACACGGCCATCTGATCCCAAACTATTTAGAGCTTGTACTATGGAAATCAGATATGTGATCGATACTAATAATGATTGAAATTTGGTACGCAGATTGCCTATCAGCCGGGGTCACTAATTAGGTTTATTGGGGGTCCGTTTCAAAAATATAAAAGATTATCAAGATCTGGTTAGTAGATGTCGACTGGCGACCAAGCTTAGATCCTTTCCTACAAATCCTTCTATAATGTTCGTAATAATATAACAAATTATTGTATGCTTGGATGTGCGCGGACCATGTGTACATTTTTGTTTGTCAAAGTCCGGATCTGGACCGTGGCCTATAGTATGGAGAGGGACATAGGCTAGTTATTTTTCTCAGGAATTTGGGTGAAATCTGGGGACAGCTAGTATACTATAAACTCTTAATTAAATTAAAATTTAATTATTTAAAGAATATGTTACCATCTATGACAATCATGGGGTGGGAGGAGTAAAAAACATTGAATTCCTGTGACGTCATTTATGGATGGCCTAAAATTTGTTAGTAGTTATGACTATCGATACAAGATACCACTCATATTCCTATAGTACGTAAAACTAGTTTGATTAATTTACAAACAATTTAACTATGTTCTATTAAAAGCTGGTACCGTATAAACCAACTTGTATACTGCATCGGGTTTTGAAAACATAGTGTTCAATATAGATGTACGCGGTCAGCAGCGCTCTAAAACTACATTTTACGATGTAGTGTGTTTTCCGGTAACTGCAGCATCGGGTTTGGTCCAAATTTTTTTAAATATAATTAACGATGTTATACCTACATAGTAGTCTATCAAACCGCCTCTTATTTCTAAATGAAGACTACTGGAATAAGAGGATGATGGCTCAGTGGTAGTGACGCCAAGAGCCTTGAAGTAGAACGTGAGTAAATCCTACAATGAGCATAAGCTATTGGTGAAGGAAACATCGTGGGTAAACCATAGCATGATGGTAGGGTAGGGTACTTTGTACCAGAACCTGCCTGTCTGTCTCCACCCATAAATTGAAAGTCTGTCACCAATAAAACTACCGGTGAGTTCCAGCAGCTGTAATTGAGAGCTAGTTCCTTCTAGGCTTTGTGTGCTTACCACCTTCAGCCACATCATCACTTACCATAGTGAGATTGTGGTCAAACACAAGCCCATATTTTGTAAAACAGAAAAATGAGGCAGTCGATCGGTGATCGCGGTAAATGAAGACTGCGACTAGTACAGCATCAGCGTACATTAAAAAAAATACGCAACTATTGGAATGGTATTGAAATGGTATTATTATTATTAATACGTATCTTTGTTGCAGTCAATTTCTATTTGACACTGGTTTATTGCGGTTCTGACAGTTACAGTTGCAAACAGTGCTATAATATTTTGTAATATTTGTATCGATATAAAGGTTTTACAAATAGAAATTGATTACAATAATAGTCCACGTTGTTAATGATCCCAACCATGAAAATAATCTATACTTATAGCTTAAGTATGAAACAAAGTTTGCAATTCGCTTCCCTCCTTCAACTTTTGCCAAATACATTATTGAGGCTCCCATTGAAATTCTGAGCGATGCTAAGTGTCATAGTTTGAGCTTCTACCGTTCAGCAAACTTCCAAGCGTTTAATGTTTATGAGTGATCTTAGTTTAAAGTTTTGCTGGAAAATTTAGGGTAATACGCTTATAGGTGCTTTAGAACGACGTCATGTAAAATAACTCCTGTTGTTTCATCAAACTTTTATTATTTAAAATTGTTTCATGTTGTCAAATGCTTTATTTCCATAAACTTAATCAGACAGTCATAAAGCGTAGTGGAGATCTCCTTTTAAGTATAGAAATACTTGTACTAGGAGAACAATAGTTTCATCATGTTTGATGGAGTATAAGTAAAGAAAAAAGTGGTTATATTGTGAGTGGATATTTCGAGATGGTATATTTTTGAAACCCATGCTAGGTTGGTCATGCCGAACAAATGTTACAGTAGATTCTGGTGTATATAAGTTCTAAACTATTAATTTAATGACAGTGTTGAAGTTATGACAAAGAGTAAGTACCTACTATATTTTTTTTGATATGTTAAGACAATAACGCATTTGAATGAAATGTTCTCTCCATAAGCAATTTTAATATAAATAAATAACCTGTGTAAATTATAATAAAGTACATGTAGGAAATGGAACGCGTAAGTGAGGTGAATGAAAGGGACGAATGATAGAGTGAGATGATTGGCAATACCACTAGTTAATAGCTTATGAAGACTGTAGACGTTGTACGTAAAGACGAATAAGGTGAAAATTCAAATCAAGTTGAATCAAGAGACTTTGCCAATTTGCCGAAATCCAGTCCCGTCATACTATATACATAACTTTAAAAAGCTTAATAAATGGCTTGCCGAGTCTTCTCAGTCCAAACTTATTCCAAACCAGTGAGAGAGTCAATTGTATCTAACTGCTAAGTTCTTTATCAGGGCCTTAACTAAATAAATGAGTTTTGAGTTTGAGTTCCCTAACCAACTCTTCTTTTTCCGTCTCTAGTTCCATTGTTTGGGGTCGGGGCTTTAGGTTGTCGGTTCTATTAATTGAAACCAACTTGAAATCATAAAAAAAATATTTATAACCATTTCCCAATTCCCTATAAACTTTTCTGTAAATCAATCAATCCATATAAAAACCTCACGAATTTATTTACAGAGCTCAAAATGTTAATGCAATGGTCGGCACGGTACTACCTTTGATATATATGCACGACAGTTATTATTTAATCAATACGCTCTCGAACATCAATAATTGTCATTCCTATGCAATGGAGAGGGTGTAGTATAGATACAAATAGTAGTTCAAGTGAGAATATACTATTAGACAGCTATGCTTCAGTGATAAGCAGTATTGAATGAAAACTGATTTCAATTTGAGTGCAGGAAAATTTAATGAGGAAAACTTTCATTGATATTTTGTGGATAGGTACTTATGATTTCCTATATTTGATTCCAGGATATGATCTATTTCTTTGCCAAGTTTCATCCAAATCCGTTAAGCCGCTTATGCGTGATTGAGTCACAAACATCCAGCATTCACATTTATTATATTATATTAGGATAGTCGGATAAAATCTTTTGTCTTTACCTAGTCTCAAGAAAAAATACAGTGACATGCAAGCGGACGGATGTCCATATTTTCCTTGGCTAATTTATATGCTACAGAACTCTGAAAAGATGTTTAGAATCCGATGTTGGGGCCGTGTGTGAAGAAATGTTTTAAGATATTTATATATTCATCAACTTATTTGCCTCCATACCAAAAGTAAATATTTATTGTTTTAATTTGCCTACTGTAATTATATGTGCTGTACCAAAGGTGTCCCATCCTTCAGCCCTCATTAATCAATTAGCCCTGAAGGGCTGAAACACGGACGCATTACGAATGTCCTGTCTGTTTGCTTTTTGATTTATTTGTCGACGGTGCGATGTATTACACGAGTTTGTTTATTGGGTTATTGTCAAAATTATTTAGGGTGAAAAAATAGAAAAATAGTTAATTATCTTTTGAAGAATCTTTAATCAGATTAAAACATTAGACAGTCTTAGGGGTGTAATTGGGTGACTAACTTTCGACACTAGAGCGTACCTTTGCATATTCACACGTACCTTTATGATTGCCTGTATGCGTATTTGAGGAACCATCAGTCGGATTAATCAAACTGTAGCGTTGCAGGATGATATTGTATATTACGACTAGCTTTTCCGCGCGGTTTTACCCGCGTTCCCGGGATAAAATATAGCCTATTTTACTCGGTGAATAGACATATTAATTTTTACACATAAATCTAGATTTAGTTCGGCCATGAAGGGTTGTAAATATGTAGATGCTCGTTTTAAGTTTACTTCTAACTCTCTTTATTTTGATTCTAACTGTCACCATATTCAGCCGGAGGATGTCCAATGCATTGGCCTCCCCATTGATATCCACAACAAACAGTTTTGGGCCGCCTGCATCCAGCGGCCCCCAGCAACTCTGGCCAGGTCATCAGTCGACTTGGTGTGAGGCCGTCCCACACGGTGCTTTCCTGTAAGTGGTCACCACTCGAGAACCTTTCTTCCCCATCGGTTATCGGCTCTTCGAGCGACGTGGCCTGCTCATTGTTATTATAGCTTACTAACTCTACGACATATATCCGTCGCTATTGTTCTTCTACGATTTTCACGTAGTATTCCGAGTATTTTTCGTTCTATAGCTCACTGAGTGGCTTATTTATGCTCTTCTTACTGTGATAACCTTAAAATGGCTCATCTTAGTATATAAATATCAAATTTATCTTTAGCCTAATCACTCTCACATCCTATCCCATGCTATATTGTCAAGATGGAGTATAAAGTTTTACATTTGCGGCATGGAATCGATAATGTTGTTCAAATAACCATCAGCCATGTTCAACATTGATGCGAGTTCATGTTTACATTCGATTTAAATCCATCCCTAAGGTATACTTAGCCTATCTTATAAGCCAGCCAGTACCTATATAACATTTTTTATCTAGAATTACTTTGAAAACCAATAAATAAAATAGAAGTGTCTGTTTGTAATATCAAACAACAGTTTTTATACGGTACTTGTAACAAAATACTATTTTTAATTTTGACTGTGTCTGTCTGTTTGTTCCGACTATTCCAAAACGACTGGACCGATTTTGACGGGACTTCAGTTAGCTGATGTTATAAGGAGTAACTTAGGCTTTTATTATACTGGGGACGTGGGTGGAACCGCAGGCAACAGCTACTATATGATATAAGTTTCAAATATGAGATATAACAGGGCGCGTATTGTTTTTTTTTTTTATTATATGTATTTGAGCCTGTGTATGACTTGTGGTATAGATATAGGCTAGAAGGGTATTGGATCTCGAGTGCAGCTGCTGGAACACACTAGTATGTGATTGGCAACAGATGATGACAATTCTTGAACCCGGTCAAAGTAAACTACCACCATATTTAACTAAAATTGTTTTTTTTTTTTTATACCTCATTGTCGGCAAACAAGCATACGGCCTGCCTTCCCCAATGAGCTCTGGCAACCTTACTCACGCGCAGGAACACAACTATAAATTATTTGGCTGCGGTATTCTGTAAGGTGGAGGTACTTCTCCAGTCGAGCTGCTCTTTGAGCGACATGTCGCTATGTTACCTCTCTTAACAAATTCTTAATTGTATTTAACCAAGCTCAGTAAAACTTCTTAAATTCTCTCTACAGTACACTTTATTACTTCGGAGATAGAGAGGTAATGTCAAGAACGAAATCCGCTTAGTGTACGCTGATCTTAATCCGGTAGACACTCTTCATTGGCTTTGAAACTACGTATTTTATGCTGAGAACAAATGTATGCTTGTTGCACACAGTCGCAAGAAATTTGCAGCAGAATCGCTGATATTTTTCAAAAAATCTCTTTGATATTTTCGTTTAAAATCTAAATCGCAATAAAAATATATTCTACTTTTAGGAAGAAATTATGAAAGGTAGAGTCAATAGGCCTCCCCTAATGATCTCCAATAGGACCGGTCTTGGGCGGCCTGCATCTAGCGTTTTCCAACGACTTTTACAAGGTCGTCTGTCCACCTTGTAAACGGACGTCCTACGCTGCGCTTGCCGGTCCGTGGTCTCCACTCCAGAACTCTTCGGCTCCATCGGCCATCCGTTCTGCGCACTATGTGGCCTGCCCATTGCCACTTCAACTTGCGAATCCGCTGGGCTATATCAGTGACCCTAGTTCGTCTACGGATATCCTCGTTCCTCATTCGATCACGTAGAGAAACCCCGAGCATAGGCCTCTCCATGGCTCGTTGAGCGACTTTGAGCTGCTTTATGAGGCCCATAGTGAGAGACCACGTCTCTGTGCCATATGTCATCATATCATATCATATGGTTGTAGACTTTCGTCTTAAGGCACTGAAGTATTTTGGACGAGAAAACATTTCGTAGTTTCCCGAACGCTGCCCAACCGAGTTGGATTCGGCGATTGACCTTTTTCTCAAAGTTGGACTTACCTAGTTGAACTATTTGTCCTAGGTAGACGTACGAGTCAACAACTTCGAGAACCGAGCTTCCAACTGATACCGGGGTGAGCACAACACGGGCGTTTGACATAATTTTCGTCTTGTCCATGTTCATTTTAAGGCCCGCCCGTTGTGAAACTCGGTTAAAGTCATCGAGCATCGTGCTGAGTTCCTCCATCGTTTTTGCCATGACCACAATGTCATCGGCAAATCTAAGGTAAGTGATGTATTCTTTCTTAGCTGCCGCCAAGATATAGATAGAATTTATTTGCAATCATATGAAAAACGTCACCACCATTCAAAAACCGCGCGTCTTTAAGCAAATGGACTAAGCTATCTGATCTAATTTATCCTTTACTTGCCTTCGCTGGCTAGGGAGCCAAATAAAACAAATAAATATTACTTTGATAAAGATAAATGTGCGCCAATCTCCTTTGAAGTACACTTTCATTAAGATTACAGCAAGTACTTAGATTGATTACCTATATTATGAAGAGAAATAGAAAACCTTATTAATTTACCTTAAATCATTACATTTTGTACTTATTTTATTATTATTATTTTAACATTTACGTATATTTAGATAAAAGTAAAATGTCAGCGAAAACCTATCCTTCCTTTCCTTTACATCCTTTTATATGTCCCACTCCTGAGCACAATCCTCCTTTCACAAATAAGGGTGAAAGGGAATGGGCAAATACTCCACCTCGCATGCCCACGTAGCCGTGCTAGTGGTCAACCTACTGTTGAAGTTTTCAACTACTCTTTTTAGTGTAACGACGACGCGCTAACCGCGATCAACGGCTTTACGTGCCTTTCGAAGCACGGAATCGTTGAAATGGGGGTCACCCATCCAGTTACCGGACGTTGCTTAACTTTGCTGATCTATTAATAACGCCTAATTAAGCCGTACTGAACTTAACTAAGAGACCAACAATGAAATCCCAAAAAAGGGTCAATTTTGAAATCGCAAAATTTACAAACACCTGAGGATAACTTAATACTCTACAAAATATACATAAAAAAATAGTTTTATTGCGGGATTTCACTTTGGGAACCAAATGGTTGTTCATTGTGATTCTAACTGCGCCGGCCCTAGCCCTTGAACAGGGTAGAGCGAGATTGTCTTTCGGCACTCTTTGTCTGAAACTTTCACACCGCATACATTGTTTTTCAGATTAACAATTACATTTTTTCAAAAATAAAGTTCATTTTTGAAAAAATCTATATAGCAAAAATGAAACCTGCCATAGTAAATTTTTTTTCTATCGAAATAGTTTTTCGAATTTATCATTTCATTCTACCTCCCCTAGGCACCTGGTGCCTAGAGCGACCGCTCCTCTCGCTTTACCCCAGGGCCGGCGTTGGAGACTACCACTATATTTTCTAAGAGCTATATAAAAAACAAACAATCAAAGCTCGATCACTATTTCGGGTCTACCAGCATAATACACCGACTGCTTCGTACTTACACAAAACCAATAAGCACGGATGGAAATGAAATTCCCCTACATGCAGCACCATTCCGGGAAAAAAGTAAAAAATACGATTTTCTACGCCGAACTCGTTATATTGAAAGCATCCCAATGTGTTTTTCATGTCAATGAAATTGAAATGCATTTCGTATGTAATATATATATATATATTTTAATAATGACAGATCGACTGTAAAGTATTATTTGGTGTTTGTTTTTAATCAAACTTTTACGTTCAGTTGTTAATAAATAAGTTATTGTTGTGAATTTTTTGAGTGGTTTTTTTATTTATGTATATACAAGAATAAACTAACTGATTGATTGACTGATTGATCAACGCACAGCTCAAACAGAAGCATCTTCTTCTAGCATTTTGAAAATTTTCTCACAAGTTTCTTATCGTAGGTGTAAATAGGAAAGGGTTTTCTAGGCACCTAGATAGAACACATCTACCCTATATATACGCGTAGAGTACTTACTTTTTATGGCAGAAAAACAAAATATCCCTAGGGAACTCGGGTGAAATCGCGGGCAAAAGCGAATAATATGATATTAGAAACCTCGAAAAAATAATATTTTTATCAACGTTTTTGTTCTGGCTCTATTTCATAAACGCCATTACGTAATAAGCTGTAATTTGGACCTAATATTATTCATATTTTAATCTTAATATCTTAATAATTATAAGAATTGTATATGAGATAAAAAACGTTACAAAATATGTTACTTTTATTATGAGCGCCTAATTCTCATTTGATAGCAAAATTCAAGCGCAGCGTTGGATGCCCGCTTACAAGGTAGACAGATGACCTTGTAACGGTCGTTGGAAAACGCTGGATGCAGGCCGCCCAAGACCGGACTTATTGGAGATCATAAGGGGAGGCCTATGTCCAGCAGTGGACGTCTTGCGGCTGAGATGATGATGATGATCTTATTTCAATAACACAACTATATTATCCTCAACCGTTAATAATTGAATCTCGAATTCTAGCAACCGATTATTGTGATAAATTAAAACGTTTTTTTTACTTTTTTTTTTACCACAATCTCTTTATGGTAAGTGATAATGCAGCCGAAGGTGGTAAGCACACAAATCCTAGAAGGAAATGGCTCTCAAGTGCAGCTGGCGGAACACACCAATAGGTGTATGGCGACAGATTTTCAACTTAAGGGTGGTTGCCAGCCAGCCAGACAGGTGGATAGGTACTACAAAGTATCCTACCACTCTGCTATAGTTTCCTCACGATGTTTTCTTTCACTGAAAGTTCAATCTCACTGTAGGATTCGAACCCACGACCTTCGCCGCGTATCCGACTTTTCTACCATTAAAAATAATAAAAGTGTTACAATTTATCTGGAGCGTTTAAACATCTGAGTAAATAAAAAAAATTAAACTATTGCTTAACTCACGAGACCGAAATCTATTTCTATATAACTTACCACGAGTAAACCCACATTCAAACCTAGTTAAATAATGTAAACAGACCATACGTCATCGTACCTATCTAATTAACACGTAAAGTTCAATCTCATATTTGCTCTTCGGACGGCAGCCGTTTGATTGATGATAGCTCAATATCCCTTAAATGGTGATTACCTGTCTCCTGCCAACGGCGCAGTGACAGATTAACATAATCTTATTAGGGATGGCCTTTGTGAAATATATACTTTACTTTATGTAAGCTTGTGTTTCATTACAATCTCATTATGGTAAGTGATGATGTGGCCGAAGGTGGTAAGAGCATCTACCGGAACTACTTGGCGACAGATTTAACAACTTGAGGGTGGTAGACAGCCACCGTGCTATGGTTTCCTCACGATGTTTTCAAGCTCAGTGTTAGACTTGAACCCACGACCTTCGCCGCGACATTTAACGTCCCTATCACTGAGCTATCATCCTACTTCCTACTAATATTATAAATGTGAAAGTTTGGATGGATGTTTGTTACTCTTTTTCGCAAAAACTACTGAAAGGATTTGAATCAAATTTGGCACACAGATAAAATATATTCTGGTATAAAACATAGGATACTTTTTATTTCGCGAAAACATAAGATCCCTCGGGAACGCGGGTGAAACCGCGGGGCGGAAGCTAGTCGCGTATAAATAATAATAATAATTAATTAAATAGGATTAGTTTGCTAGGATATTTTAAGTCATGTCTTTTTTCGTAGTCTTTTGTATAGTCTGTTTTCAGTTTAGAATACTTTTTTTTATGTAGGATGTCCTTGAGTTCGGCTACTGACCTGCCCATTAAAGGATTAAGATGGAGCATAAGATGGAGCACGCTTGCCCAGATGAAATCTACTCACTCTGACCTGGAAAGTCCGTAGATTGTAGACGCCGGGAGCAAGTTCCACTCTTCTGCTGTCAGCATTATAAATTACTAGATCCGCCCTGCGGGTTCACCCGCGTTCCCGAGGGATCTTATGTTTTCCCGGGATAAAAAGTAGCCTATGTTCTTCGCCATACCATAGGCCACCTGCATACGGTGAAAGGTAACAAACAAACAAACTCACATTCGTATTTATAATATTAAGTTAGGATTAGGATTAGAATTTAAAAATAACTCTACCTAGCTCTAAAGTGCAATTTAAACACACTGGTAAGCAAGAGATATCTAGCAAAAACTAAAATCCTAAATGGAACTACCTTAATTCAGAGCAATTTTTTTATTGAAACAACTCAATAAAATTTTTAGGGTCAGCACATAAATATCTCGGATTATGGCACAAGTGATAAATCATTTTTACGCAACAGTAACTGTTAAGACTGTGTTTACATTGGCGTAGAAAAATAGCAATTGTCTATCAATCAATACATATACCCTAACCTTTTTACGTAACTTCACACAGTATAAATAAAATGATAAATTGTACGGATTCTTTCAGCCACATTACAATACATACTGAACCTACCTTAAATTACCCTACTATGTAGTTGTGTACGCCTCGTCATTATCCACAAAGTTCGCAATGATCCAGCTTACAGACAAAAAGACAAAGGAACGTTTGCGTTTCATAAATGTATTAAAGGCAAGCCTATTTAATAATCGCCGGGAAACTTAATTGATAAATATAAAAAGATAAGTCCTGACTCACTCGTCAACATCCAGCCCAAACCAAACCTAGAAAGCAAAGGATGTTTTTTTTTCAAAATTCAACCCCTAATAAAATAGGGGATCGTGGGCGAATAGCTAGTCACTTAATAAATATAAAAAATGTATAATTCTTGTTCATACAATGTAATTGCGAAATACAATAGTATATTGATGTCTTAAAGAAATAATATCTATTTTAGTATACACTTTCACCATAAAAACTTTAGTATTGGATTATTTGTTTACAAATGCTGATAGGTGACCTTTTGGAACTGCTACACGCGGCAGTAAAGTCAAAGTCAAAGCCATTTATTCAATTTATGAACGTCGAAACTACTGAAGTTACCACCACCGGTTCGGAAGTCACCTTCAACTGAGAACGACCGGCAAGAAACTCAGCAAGGTTACATTTTTATACATTTTGATTTTTTTTGGACAGTCTGTCAATGTTTGCTTTTTTTCATTAAATGTTTAACATTTTTTAAAGAAATCTTCAATATATATAAAAGAGAAAGTATGTATGTCCTTATAGACTCCGAATCCGCTGAACCGAACGCGATAAAATTTTCAGACAATCTTCATATTAGTACTAGTATAAATATGAAATTAAAATAACTATAAAACAATCATCCAATCCAATCGAAACATGGCGTTCTATTCTAAAAGGTTAATCCCTATAGAATTTAAAATAGATTATACAGATATAATGATTGGTATTTCGACAAACAACTGGGAAACTACAAAATTCTATCTATCCAGGTTTATTGGTAAAAAATACGGATGGACGCTACTTAGCTGATTGCTGTTGTTAAATTGGGCAGTTTTTAGCTAGACAGTGTTTTGCGAATGGTTTTGATAATAATATATTTGGTCTATTCACGCACATATATTAACTAGCCTTGAATTGCATAGACTTGATATACCGGCTTAATATTTTTAGATAGCATTTTTTTTTTAACTTTCTAGGTTTGTAATACTGAATAACTTTTACTATGGGAAAAAATCTGAAATCGCGAGTAAAAAAGAAAACAAACTATAATATAAGAAAAAGTCAACTATAGGGAAATATATAACTATACTAATACTATATTATATTATTATATCTATACTAATATTGTAAAGCTGAAGAGTTTGTTTGTTTGAACGCGCTAATCTCAGGAACTACTGGTTCGATTAGAAAAATCCCTTCAGTGTTAGATAGCCCATTTATTGAGGAAGGCTATAGGTTTCTTTTTTATCCCGGGAAAACACAAGATCACTTGGGAACGCGGGTGAAACCGCGGGGTGGAAGCTAATCTACACTAAAAAGTATTTCAGAATTCGGATTATTAATGAACTAAACCTAAATACCTAAACTACATAGCTAAACCTAAAATACCTAAACATAACGTACTTTGTTGGACGTCAGAGCGCAGACATTTTAATCCTACCCGTTCGCGACAAAGCGCCATGTCATAAACTTGTACTAGTTATTCACTTGAACCACAGAATAGATACACGTAGAGTACACTCACTGTTTCCTTGAAAAATAAATTATTTTAAATAATCCTAATATTAATTCCATTCATCGATGGGGAGCCCATCCTCACACATTGGCACCAAATTGATCTCGCACGGTGTGGTTTCAAAGAAGCTTCCTACCTAGGTAGTTGAACTTGAAAGAGCTTGCCGTGGTTTGCCCAAGGGAGTAAGTACATCATGGGGTTTTTCAAGATGTGAAGAGGTTTTCGCAGGGTCAACATCACGCGAGTGATACCCCTGGTATTGCAAGCGTCCATAGGCTACGTAACCGCAGTTAGTATCTAGCTGCCACGCCAACCGGCCTATCAAATATGTTAATTATTGGCTAACACATTGTATGCTCTTCTTGGCAGAGTAGAAAGAAAGAAATACATTTATTCAGGACAACACACAACATTACATTAAGTAGACCTACTCACACATGACATACTATATAAAAACACAAGAAACAAATAATAATGTAATGTTGCGTGATGCCCGGAATAGGTTCCGACTCAGCATAATATAAACTAACCCTCGCGCTGGTTTTCAGTCGAAACCCACGTCCATGACATCATGAACATACAGTGACAAACACACAAAATTTAAAAACAATATATATAAAAATCATTAAAAGGTAGTAGGAGTAGACTAGATCTCATAAAATTATAACCCATAATTTTTGCAAAAGTTTTAAAGCGATGATAGCTCAGGATTCAAAACCTACAATGAGCTTTCGGTCGAGGAATGGTTAGGTTGAGGAGGTTATGGTTGAGGAAACCATAGCACAGAAGTATAACTTCAAAAAAGAAAGTAAAAATGCTATCACAACAGACGAAAGACCGCGCTTGGTGGAAATATAAAGAAAAGGAATACAACATATGCGCGTCACGCCTGCCCGAAGACGCACGGTTATACACGGTTTATGAAAGTTTCCATCGCTAGCAGTCCTTCTGTATATATCTACTTAGTGTTAAACATGCGCTATTAACGTTCCAGTACAGTTTTAGTACTTACAGTTTAGGAGCTTAGGAACTGCAGTTCAGTTATAAAGGAAATTGGCAAGGCATCTAAATTTATCGGGGTTGATATTTGGATAGGCTATTCATTAAAATATTGGGCAACTTCACTTCATTGAGAATTTATTTTGTAAACGGAATGTTGCCTGTTTTGAAGCTAAATTATCAAACTCTAACCAATGTATAAACATTAAAAAATACAAGGAAAAATAGTTTTTTTTTATGATTTTTAATTACCAATCTAACATAGATATTAGGTATTTCTGTTGATGCTGTGAACCTACGACGACATTAGTCATATGTGATTAAAAAATACATGTAAACCTAAATAAAGTTTCTGATTTCGTATGTCAGTCTACATGCCTATTGATAAACAAATGAGAAATCTGTTTGTAATGACAACTTTATTTGAAAGGTTGGTTACCTATATATGAAGCAGCCCAATATTAACATACTTAATATCCTGTTTTTTACCAGGATACGACCTATCTTTGTGCCAGATTTACGGTGTGGTTGAGAAACAAACACGCGTAAATATGCACACAAACTAAATAGGTATATACCTAAACATAACCCAATAATCAATCAATTTAATTGCTCAAGTAAAATATGTACAATAGTAACCGCAAAACACTCTTCCTTGTGTAACAGCTTATGTATTTGCATCATTAACATGTCAAAGTCAACTATCTATTAGATATGTTACTTTTTTTTTTTTTGACGGGACCCGAAGGTGGTGGGTCCAGGGGACCATCGACCATCTTTACACGGACAAACGGCGACCGCTGAAGGCTCTCAACCGTGTTTACAAACTAAAAATATTTAGGGCAACGGTAGCCTGAGGGTGTCCCCTATGTGGTTCGACCTCGGCTCAGGACGTAGCCAGGGGAATAGGGCAGTACTTAGCATGCAAATCAATTATTATTTGGGGATCAGTCGGAAATGATATGTTACTGTGAATGTCCGAAGTGCAGTGTATCTTGGAAAACACTGGTGTATATAAACATACACCTAGCCAGCTGGTGAATGTCCGTTATTTAATATTTTCATGATGATTTCGATCATACACTGGTTAATGCTAACATACACCACGACGACTTGGAGAATCTTTATTCTGAGTGTTAAAGTCGGGTCATGATTAAACGATATGTAAAACAGCGTGACATGAAATGCCTATTCACGACTAACCTATATAATATAGCCTTTTTATCGTGGGGAAATCCTCATACTCCTACATATTCCTCCTACTCCCCCCGGGGTGGTTGGGTATCCTATGAGGATTTCCCCACGAAAAAAATGAAAGGTTAAATCGCCATACACGTCTAACCATATAATCTAACTATAATCTACCTCTGTGCCAAATTTCTTTCTAATCCTTTCAGGCGTTCCGGCGTGTTTGAGTAATTACACATTTATAATATTAGTAAGATTATAAAAATATTCATTTATAAAAATGGATTAAACACAATTATTACAGCAATCTAAAACATCAAAGCGATTTCAAATATCTAAAATAATATTCGATGTTTCATTTATAATCCCAAAGTTATCTATTCAAATAAAACGAATTTGCATACCGATAAAAATTGTTAAGTGAAATTGTACCAATTCTCATTAATTATAGAGATTAAAATCGAATAATTATTATAAGCCTAGCAATATTCACTACTAAACCTAAGCCTCATAGATACGGTAGCATCATTATCAGCTCATATACGGCCCAACATAGGGGGCATCCCCCCTCACGCGGTGATGGGGGGCTATCGAGGGTTAACCGATTTGGATATTTCAAACTATGTGTAATTAATAATTAGGTACTGTTTTTTAAAGTCGGTGAAATAATTTGAGATTTTGGAACACGTGCTACTCTTTCCCTGACTTCAAAACAATCCTCCTGTTTTTTAAAGTTGGTCAAAAACTGAATTGATAATTAGCCACAATGAGTTTTTTAAGATTTTAGATAATCTATCTACCTAATATAACCTTCTATTTTCGATCATCGATATCTTATTGAGCACCTAACTACATTGTAAGTGTTTTGTCAGCATCACGCGGATTACAATTATATTTATAAGCAAATACATTTCATAGGAAATACTCCATTATAAGAGATTTTAGGGAATCGAGGAAAATTCTCGGTTATTTTAAGATCTCGTACTTTGGCTTTCAGAACGTTTTTTTTTTGTGGTTTTAATATTCCATTACTGAGAACAAAAGCCTTTGTTTATTCGCATTTCTAAGTATATGTATATTATTATGTTATCTTGGAAGAAATAATATATTAAAATATATACACCAATTACAGTAATAAAAGATTAACAATGACTTAAATGAAAATTATTAAATAAATTAAATAAATAAATATGAACACTTCTCACAAAAATGCAAACACTAATGGCCATCCATCCGCAAACAAATCGGTTAGGACTGGCGCACAGGAGAGCGTTGAATGTGGAAAGGGTACGCAGTTTTTAGTCCGCGTAAACGTGTGTAACGTACTAGTCCAGTCAAAAAAATATAAGGGTGCGCAGTATCAGAGATTTGAATCATAGATACGCCCTTACCATACATAAGGCTCACGAAAATGTGTCATCGTTGGGAAGAGTTAGCTCACTATTTCCGTCGAAGTCGCTAGTAGGTAGCAGTGAACGGTGCACGTTGCGCAGACACTAATGAAACGTGGACCGTTTTTGCAAGCGCATGGCACATCTTTGATTTCAATCTCTATGCAGTATGGGTTAGTTTGCGACAGTGAACAATTTGTACCTTCTATATATAATTATATTATCAGAAGTAATAAAATCAACACAGCTTATCATAATGCATTAATTTTTCCACAGAAGATTTTGTACTTGAGCAGTTGTTTTTCCTTTCTGACTTCCAAAGAATTATAACCTAGAAAACCCACAAGAAATTACGTGGCATATATAAATGGGTAGTATCCGATACTACCAATCTGTCATTTGCATGCTATGGGAAAATATAATTGCGTTTGTGTGTATGGTACAGTTACGCACACATAGGTAGCTAATTCTTGGCTTAGATTCCTATCAAGTGTTGTTTGCAACCTATTTTCTATGGGTAATCGTTCTATGATTGCAATTAATTAATTAATTATCTTTTTAATAGTGACGAAAATCGATTCACGACACGAAAGATCAAGACATTTTCCGTACCTAATTTAATATTTGACACAGCATTATAATCGTGAGACATTACCCGTTATTGAATATTGTCACGAAAATATTTATTAACTAACTGTTCCCGCCATTTCACTCGAGTTTTGGCTAGGTATAAAAAGTAGCCACTCTCCGGCTTATAAACATGCAAAATAAATAAATACAAAAAATAGTTTTGTATTATTTATAGGCTAATCTATACTAATATTATAAAGCTGAAGAGTTTGTTTGTTTGATTGAAGGCGCTAAACTCAGGAACTACCTACTGGTTCTTAATTGAAAAATTATTTTAGTGTTGGATAGCCCATTTATCGAGGAAGGCTATAGGCTACTTTTTATCCCGGGAAAACATAAGATCTCTCGGGTGAAACCGCGGGCGGAAGCTAGTATCAAATAAGGCTATGTCAGTCCCAATTTAAAAACAGAAAATATTTTACATCTATGGAACAATCTCATTCTCAAATCTACTCACAGAAATATCTCGTAACCAAACTTCAGGTTACCGATTGCCTCTTGAGATACGAGTGTTACGCTAGCAGTAATCCATCATAACATTTGAGATGAGATATCTTTTGTTCGTTTGTATTATTTCTTTGCGTCACCATTTACTTGATTGCGGTGAAGACAACCGCAGTTTTATGAGCTGGATAGGTACTTCAATCAATTTCAGGAAATGTGTTATTGATATTTGTATATTTACTGATTTAAAGATTTAGGTATGTAAAACTTGCAAATTATAATAATCGAACTGGTTATTTCAGTGGTATTTTATTGGTACCTACTCCTAGGGCTTACCCGGTGAATGTTGTTAAAATAAACGAATAGAATACAAACAAACATCCAATTTTTAAATACTGGCATAGAAGTTTTAACACAATATCTTGGATAATTATGTTGTCTGTGTTTTCCACTGAGCCACGTAATTTTTTAATGCCCATCCAAAGTTATAACTGAATAAGGGCATGTTTTTTTTTTTTTTTAGAATTATTTAAAGTCTTACCTACTATCTAACTAATATCATTAATATTCCTCCTTTTGTGCCATAGTCGGGTAATGGAGAAAATTTTGTTGATGTTTTATAATCAATTACAACGTGGTGTGAGTTAAATTTCATTATATTTAGTTTTGAATGAGACTTAAAAATAGTTATAATAGTTATAAGTTTAGTTATAATTTATTCCCGGATTTTCCTGCATGACCTACTATCATCCTCAACAAGATTGTAAGCTTCGTATTAATTATCAAGAATTTCCAGCAAATATTATATTTACAATACAATAGTATATATTGCAGAGCGAGTTAAAGAAATCCTTTGGACCAAATATCCACTGCAAACTCATTCGTCCTAGGGGATTACAAGGGTCACCCGGCCTTTACAACCCTAACTAATCCTGACCAATGATAGGGCTGATTGTCCGTCCCTTTCTTACACTATAGCTGAAGACGGAGATGACTTGTTATCTCGTCGAGCACGCTTCACAAACAATGATTGGTGTCGAACAGAAGAAAGTGGAAGGTGTAATTTTTGTTCGAAATTAAAAAAATATTGGACCGCTGAAGAAACAAATAAATATGGCGGTCTGACAGATTCTATACAGAAAATCTATTAAAGCACTATGACAATGAGGGCTTGAATTTAAAGGCCCCCTAGAGGGCAGCACTAGAAATGTAGGTCGTTTAACTATAAAGTTAAGGTTATATTTTGTTTGTGACTTATTATTTTGAAGTATAAATAATTTATATTATGCCGCAATATTATGCAATTTCGTATTTACCCCATTGGTCAATCTATTTAAGAATCATAGATATCAAATAATAAACAGGCAATATCCAACATCACTTACAGCCTCATCCACAACAACAGGAAAATGGTCAAGAAATCAGAATCTTTCACGATTGTTCCACAAAGCTCTCTGGAGGCATCGTGAGGCGAACTAATCCCGTGACCACTCAACAATCGTTTTCTATGTGAGACTGATATTGGTGAGTCAGAACAGAGTATAGCGCCTTTGAGGGTTTGTATCGCATAAATATAGGAGTAGGTAACTTAGTTTTTTTTTAAACTATTTATAGGTAGTATAGAATGCGGTTTCACCTACGTTCTCGAGGGATTTTCATGCAGGTTATTTTTTTATACTACATTGTCAGCAAACAAGCATACGGCCCACCTAATGGTAAGCGGTTACCGTAGTCTATGAACGCTTGCAACACCGTAGTACGAGATGCCGACCCCACCCCGATGAGCTCTGGCGACCTTACTCACGCGCAGGAACACGTAAGTTATTTGGCTGCGGTATTCTGTAAGGTGGAGGTACCTCCCCAGTCAAGCTGCTCTCTAAGCGACATATCACTATGCTCTACCTCTCTCATCATCTCATATTCTATCTGTGTGCCAAATTTCATCCAAATCACGGAGATGAGTGGTAACAAATATTTAAACATCACAAACATTCACATTTATAATATTGGTAGGATGTTTGACCACAATCTGACAATGGTAAGTGTCGATGTGGCCGAAGGTGGTAAGCACGCAAACTATAAGGAAATGGCTCTCAAGTGCAGCTGCCGGAACACACCGGTATGTGTTTGGTACAACAGATTTTCAACTAGATGTTAGAAGCCAGCCAGGCAGGTACTACAAAGTATGGATTGTTAATGTTTTGTAAATTTTGATCGGTGTGCAAGCTAAAGATTTAAATCTAGCTTTTAAAAAATATACGAAGAATATTTTTCCATTTCCTCCACCATAGACGCTCTTGAATTTAATACCGCGCCAAAGCAAAGTAATCTAATACATCTTAAGAAAATAAAAGTTTTTCTCAAAAAGGCATTTCGTGAGATATTTCAAGAAATCCCCAAAACGGAAGTGGGTCGGGTTTCCTTATCCGGAGGAAATGAGCCACCGGAAACAGTGGGCCACCGTAGCGGGCTCGCTCACTTTACGGGAGATGAAAATTAAAGCTCTTACACACGATTAAGTGTTAAAAGAAAGAATTGTTGGCTTTTTTTAATGAGGATAAAACGCAACAGGGAATTTCATGACAATATTTTTTTGTATTTTAGAAGAAAGTCTTTCAACTGTTTTAAAGAAGTTCCTTTACTTGTTAATTTAAGACTAAGTAAGATAATATTATCAATGTAGAATAAAATTTAAATAATACAATGTATTATCAAAACCAAAGTCAATGCCATTTCCTAAGTTTAACCTCTAGGAGGGCACTTATGAGCGTCGAAGCTACTGAAGTCACCACCGGTTTGGAAGTCAGCCTTCAACTGAGAAGAACTGGCAAGAAACTCGGCAAGGTTACATAAGAACAATATCTTCATCTAAGGAATACATTGGGTCCTTCACACACAGGGTGTAATCTAGTACCTATCCTATAATATTTATGCTTTACAATAATTATTATCTGGGAAACTAAACCAATATCCCTGGACCCGAGCCGTTCCCGTGTGAATTACTAATGGTTAGATCATGCAAATTTTCAGACCCTAACATTGTGGTTCACCAAACCATATATTGCTTAAGTTTAATCATATTCATGGTTCGTACGTTTTTGGGGTTGATATCGCATCAAATAATAGACGAAGAATAACAGACCTTTTTCACGGTGAACTGTATACTGTTTTCTCAATAATTTGTAAATGCAAATTTTTAATTTATTATTCCAAAAATATTATGATGGTTTTCAAAAAATGATTTCCTATTACTTAAAGTAGCTGCTTTTATATGCCCATCTCTTTCCATCCTGTTTATCATAGAATATTATTATTTCCACAGAAATTTCATCGCCAAACACTCTGTTAATTATATTGCCCCAAGGGTAAATAATATTAAAAATAATAAGCAAACACGATGAGGAAAGCTAATTAAAGGCAGCAGATAAATTGAATGCAAATGGTTCTCGTGACGCAATTACGCCACCCGGGGTGAAATAGAATTTGAATACTCTCCGCTTATAGAAATCTAAGGAAACACTTAGAACTAACTTATAAATGAAAATGAAAATATTTTTTATTCAAATAGGCCTTCACAAGCACTTATGAATAGTCTGACTCTAACGCACGGTTCGGAAGGTTGCTTTTACTGAGAAGAGCCGGCAAGAAACTCAGCAATTACTCTTTTCAAAACCAACTCAAATTTATTACATTAAATTATTTATCTAGTCTCACTGACAATATATGTGTGTTATAGCAAAAAAAAATTATAGATTGGATAACTCTTTATTTTTGGTACTGAAATTGAAACCAGAAACGAAAACCATAAGAATTAACATAAATTACTTTATTACTATAAGTACAGAGTGGTGACGACATAACGACACTAAATGAAAATACGATCCCCACTAGTGAATCAAAATACTTTAAAAATTATTAAAAAAAATATTACACCAAACTCAAAAAATGTATTTTTTCAAACAAACAATACGAAAATCATCTAAATTATACACAACAGCCTTTATAATAATGACTATTGTCTACTAAAAGCACGTAAGAGCGGCAACATTGCTTCCATTCATTAAATAAGTACTTATTTGGCGGTCTCTTTTAAGTTGTTAAAGTGAAAAAAAAAACCTGCGACTAAACCGTTTATTATAATTTGATAACTTTTGGTATACGTATTACTAACGTGATACCCAGTATGTGGTTTCAATTTATGTCATATTATCCCCACCACTATGTATATTATCATTGAAAAGTGATATTTTTTTACGATAAACTAATAATGTGAATCATCTCCATACAACCATAGATAGAATGGAGTTTTATCGTGGTAATAGACAATGTTACATATTAGAAATTAAGATACTTGGGTTATACTGGAGATCGCTGGTTGGAAAATGAAAAGCTGGTATATAATATAATATCTGTATACAGGATGATTTTTTAGTCACTGGCAAAACTTGCAGGGGTGGAAGTACTCATCAATACGAATAACTTTCATTATGGAACCAAGTCTGGTATCGCGTAAAATAAAATGGTTGCTTCATACATTTTGGTCGAGTAGGTATAGAACTTTTGTATGGAACAGCTGATATTTTTTTCGTGATTTCACAATTAGTCCCATAGTAAAAGTTGTTCATATTGATGAGTATTTCTATCCCTGCAAGTATCGCCAGCGACTAAAAAATCCTCCTGTATTTTATATGCAAATAGTCTACTCACTACACTAAAAGCAACACATCCATGCTGTAAGTACCTACTTCTCTTTCCGTTCCACGTCCAGTATCACTTTGTCAAATGTACTTAAGTATATGAAAACAGTTTACACAGCATGGTATTTTTACAACTAGATAGGAGTTAATTCCAAATAGAGACCGGTGGCTAATCGGGAGGCGTCTAATGAAAGAATACCACTTCTAATGTCAGTTTTTAAACTTCTATGGATTCGTTAAAAGCTATCTGTAGATCTCAACTCTCAAGTGATTCTAGATCTTTATTTAGGTGATTTTATTGAGCTTGAAAATGACTAACATCCACTTTTTAGAAGCTAATGTCTAATTTAAGATACTAGTTGTCGACATTGACCTATTAGGTATATTAATTTACTCCTAAGTTTTAAATTTGGATGTAGGAGGTAATCTCCAAAACTACTCATCCAATTTCAAAAATTCTTTCACCAATATTTATAATAGACCTTGTTCTGTTTCGAATACTGCACTTGAACGAGCGAGTTTCCTTCTAGGGTGTGTAGTGTTCTTCCTTCGGCCACAAGGTCATTTCCCATGAAATGTATGGTTGAAGTCTTTCATACAGATTCGTTAAGGCCTTTTTTTGGTCTTAAATAATACAAGACATTAACTTGTGACTTGATTTCTGCCAGTCCAGAAGCAAGCAAGTAAAATTCCAGACATTTTTAAACCGGCCAATTTTCCAGAACAAATTCAGTTGTTCAATTAAGCCACAGCCCTTCTGTAATATCTAGATCCTGTCTAAGTTGGGATTATTGTCTTATGTGGCTAGCTGGAGACTGGGAAGATCAAGAACTAGATTAGGTATCAGGCAGAACCGTAAGTACTATATATTGCTCACTAAGAAATTGGAAGTTGTAAAAGATTTAAGATTTTGAAATTAGTTTTCTGTTTGTCAAAAATTGTGATAGACACACTTATATAGCTTTGTGTAGATTTAAATGGCAGGTTTTTTATCAAACTATTATTTAAACAATAACTTAATTTATTTAAAATATTTGTTGAACATATTTTTTTAGAAAATTATAACGACATGGTCGAAACAAGACGAATAACAGTTATTTTTTAACCGACTTGAAAAAGGAGAAGGTTATCAATTCGGTTTATTTATGTTTGTTACCACGGAACCCGTCGTTTATAAACCGATTTGAAAAAGTATTTTTTAATGTGGAATATTTAAATGAAATGGAGTTTATAAAATAAGTCATGTTTATTAATTTATGCTGGTTATGTAATCTCATTGAAAGACATAATATAAAACCTTTTTATTTTCGTACAAATTTATCTTTTGTTTTCGTAAAGAAATTTGCATTCCTGAGAAGTCAAAATTCAAAAATATAAGCTAGTCTAATAAATGGCTAACGTCAATCAAAACAATGCAAGTTTTGAACCACAATTGAATTATGAATCTAGATTCCATGACATATAGTTTATTTTCTTATACCATTCTTGAAACTTAACAAAACTTTGGTCACTACATTCGTTAATGATTCCCCGATCACAATAAAAAAAAAAAAAACAAATTACCCTGACGTCGCTGACACTCCACTAATAAGCCAACGGGAGCAGAAAGGAGCGCAATGAAAAATACTTTTAATTCTGACGCTCTAAGGCGTTCACGGTCGTTAGACACGGCCTTACCGAAGCAGGGAAATCATTTCCCTTCATAAAGATGAGAAATAATCAAGTAGGTAGATTTGTCAAACGAAATATTGTCTAAGGAAAAGTAATAAAAGACTTATAGGAAATTGTATGATTTAAGGAACTGCAGGAAATACCAATCTAACACTTTTTCTTTTTTAATGCTGATTTTGGTAGTCTTATTAGGTAGCTGCTACCAAACATAACTAAATTATTATCTTAATAAATTGTACCTATATTAGGTGGATATTATGTAATGGCCGAGATCCCATCTCATAACGTGTCCATAACTCGTCAAACGGTATCCTCCGAAATGGCTTGACCGATTCTTATGACAATTTTTGTGCATATTCGGTAGGTCAGACCTACCGAATCGGTCGTAAACTATTTTTTGTACCGCTACGCGGGTGAAACCGCGGGAGACAGCTAGTATTTATATATATTTATCTATATACGAGTATATACATAATAATTATACATACTCAGTTCTGATAAATTGAAAACATTTATTTAAATGGATGATATAATTTTTTATGGTTCGATATTGAGATAGACTCTTAATAGCACAAGTTTAAACCTTAGTGGTTTTTGGTTGCTATTTTAATATTTATTATCCTGTATTCTTTTGTTTAAATAATAAATTTAAAAAAAAAAAAAAAAACCGTGCTACGTGCGAGGTGTTGGACATTTATATTAATTGAAAACATACAGACTACTTTAGCAAACGGTAACGCAAATAGTAAAATATAGGTAACTCTAACATTGATATGACATTATTATCTTCATGTGTTTTCCCATTGTGTGACAATATTTATTAAAAACCACAGTCTGTAGGGAAATTAAAAATGTATTACACTACACGTAGAAAAAAAAATGGTAGGTGCAAATAGGGGTAGGCATTAATAGGGGCTGGTGCGATAATAAAGGGATATTTTTTATTGCCTAGATAAACTTTCAGGTTTGAACAACTTTTACTACGGAACCAACTTCAAAAGCGCGAAAAAAACATCAAAATTTTCATACTAAAGAGCAATAAGATTCAAATGCAATCATAAACATAAAAAATATAGGTGCCAAGTTAGACGAGCACGTTCCAATACCATTCCCTTATGTTTCCAATAAATAAATTTGTAAAATTGATTTCCCATGACGCGTCATCTTCATATTAAAGAGTGTGCTGTCAATATCCGTCGTAACGATGAAATTTTACCATGATTTTATAAGGGGTGAACACAATTATAACATGAACTAGCTTACCGCCCCGCGGTTTCACCCGCGAACCCCTATTTTACCCCCTTAGGGGTGAAATTTTCAAAAATCCTTTCTTAGCGGATGCCTACATCATAATAGCTATCTGTATGCCAAATTTTAGCCCGTTCCGTCCAGTGGTTTGAGCTGTGCGTTCATAGATCAGTCAGTCAAGATTATGGTGAAAAAGTGAAAATGCACGAATAATAATTTAATTAATTGTAATTCTGTAATTGGAGGTCACTGTATACGAATACGGTAATATTATGAATTGGTTTTATTTTAAGGAGATGATATGAAGGCCGTGGGTTCGAATTCTACAATGAGCTTGAGCTTTCGGTGAAGGGAAACATCGCGAGGAAACCATAGCACGGTGGTAAGGTACTTTGTATAGTACCCACCTGGCTGGCTACCACCCTCAAGTTGAAAATCTGTCGCCAAACAGCATTAACGGGTCAGAATTTGAAACAAATGCGTATCCTACACTGTAATTGCGTATGTGTGCACATTTACGCACATTGCTATATTATTGGATTAGATTCAGAGTAAGCGTTTTTTGAAAACCTACTTTCTATAGGTTATTATATGATTATTTTAGAAAGACAAAAATATCCAAGGTATTAAAACAATTTATTTATTATACTTTTCACAAAAATACATTAATAACAAAAGTTTTAGATTTTATAAAGTCAAAAGTTTTAGCAACAAATTATTTACAAACAACAGACTTAGCTCCACTTGAACTATTTCCAAAATAAAAAGAAGGAACGCTTTTAGCTAGTTAATTTCACATACATTTACTGGGGGAAAATGTATTTAAAGCTGCCCACTCAAGAAACGACATAGTCGCAAAATATAGTAGCCACTCACCGGTTGATTCTGGGACGACTGTCTTTTAACATAACCATTACTGCATTTATCTTTACCCGATGTGATTTCCATGTGATAGGTATTACCTAATATTTGGTTTACATATTAAAAACAAATTACTGATGACTTATTCAAATTTAGGCATATAACATCTCATGACATCTTGAAAACTTTTAAGAGTCTGAAAGTTAAACGCACTGGTGATTTATGGGATATATCTGTTACTGTCTTGCGGGGTATCATGGATGATATCGCTCCCTATTTGGCTTTAATTTTTAACAGATGTGTAGATTCAGGTAAATTTCCAGATTTGATGAAACATAGTAAAATAGTACCATTGTTCAAAACCGGAGATCCTAGGGATCCTTCTAATTATAGGCCCGTTTCCATTTTGCCAGCCCTTAGTAAAGTATTCGAAAAAATAATTTTATCGCAATTACTTGCACACTTTAATTTAAATAAACTATTACATAGTGAGCAGTACGGTTTTACGAAAGGTCGTTCTACAATTGACGCTGGGGTAACACTTTTAAAAAATATCTTTAATGCTTGGGAGAGGTCGCAGAATGCCATTGGTGTGTTCTGTGACCTATCCAAGGCTTTCGATTGCGTTGATCATGGAACACTTTTACGTAAACTAAATTATTATGGGGTAAAAGGCGTGGCACTTGATCTTATGCAATCATACCTTGGGCAGAGACTTCAAAGTGTCGATGTAAATAGGGTTAAATCATCTGGTTCTCCTGTGCGTATGGGTGTACCGCAGGGCTCTATTCTGGGTCCTTTTCTATTCTTAATATATATTAATGACCTTCCGTTTTATGTTAAAAATACCTGTGGAATTGTACTGTTTGCTGATGATACCTCACTGATTTTTGGTGTTGATAGACTGAAATCCAATTATGACGATGTAAACGGTGCATTAACAAAGGTATTAAATTGGTTTACAGTGAATAATTTAGTTTTAAATGCAAAGAAAACTAAATGCATTAAATTTGCATTACCAAATGTAAAAAAAGTAGACTGTAATTTAATGTTAAATAATGAAGCCCTCAATCTTGTTGAGTCAACAGTATTCCTAGGGATTACTTTGGACTCAAAATTACAATGGGGCTCCCAAATTTCATCTGTTGCGGCGAAGCTCAGTTCGGCAGCTTATGCAGTTAGGAAAATTAGACAACTTACAGATGTAGATACAGCTAGATTAGTTTATTTTAGCTATTTTCATAGTGTCATGTCCTATGGCATTTTACTTTGGGGTAAAGCTGCTGATATAGAAACCATTTTTATTTTACAAAAGAGGGCAGTGCGAGCTATTTATAATTTGGGCTCTCGAACTTCCCTCAGAGATAAGTTTAAGGAAATCGGCATACTCACAGTTGCATCTCAATATATTTATGCAAACATATTATTTGTCCATCAAAATATTAGTGGTTTTTTGAAAAAATGTGAAGTACACTCGATCAATACTAGGAATAAGCACAAACTTGTGACCTCTGCTTATAGACTACAAAAAGTGCAAGGTTCATTTCTAGGACTAGGTGCACGCTTCTATAACAAAATCCCTACTTCAATTTTAAATTTGCCTTCACAAAGATTTAAGGACCGTATTAAAGCTGTTTTAATTGAAAAATCTTACTATGCTGTGAATGATTATTTAAAAGACGATAATGCTTGGTAGATTTGTTACTTTTGTGTATGTATATAAATATATTATCATAATTTTTTAATATTGTTATTATGATACACTTACTTTTTTTTTATGCCCTATAAACATGTGAATGGTAACAGTGATAACATATTGTGTGTTCTTATTCATATTCCGTGAAATTGTTTTTCTTTTTAGCAAGCTTATGGTAGTCATGCTCACTTTGAGGCCTTTGCTTGCGGCGGCGTCGTGTGGCGGGTCGCTCACTTCCCTACAATATGTGCGAGGAGGGCGATGGCTGCCACATGCGTCATACTTGTGAACAGGTGCTGCTTGTGGGGGCTGGTCTGCTTAAATTTGCTATCTATTTATTAACTATGTCACTCATCATTTTGTTTCTTTTCTTTTTTGTTATAACACACATATATTGTCAGTGAGACTAGATAAATAATTTAATGTAATAAATCTGAGTTGGTTTTGAAAAGAGTAATTGCTGAGTTTCTTGCCGGCTCTTCTCAGTAAAAGCAACCTTCCGAACCGAGCGTTAGAGTCAGACTATTCATAAGTGCTTGTGAAGGCCTATTTGAATAAAAAATATTTTCATTTCATTTTCATTTCATTATCCGTACAATAATCCTCTCAAAAATATAAAAAAATAACTTTATAATAATTATAATTAAAAATAGCAAAACTCTCATTAAAAAAAATGGCATATCTATTCCTGATATTTCTTAAATTATTTCAATTCTTGTCAAAGCATTTCTTATGTTGCGTTTAGCATTGCTGGTACGTACTTATGAGTAAATTCAAAATACAAACTATAATATTATATAGAATTTTTCCCCAAAGCTACCGCCGCTGCCGATGGCCAGGGTTCCCAGCACAAGGCTTACAGCGTTTCCTCATTGTATGTCCAAGCTAATGCGTAGGCGAAAAAATCTCTCCGCCTGCTGGTCTCCCGAAGCCTCGTTGAAATTTGAAATTAATGAGGACAAAAATGTCGCACAGTCGCGTATTCAATGGTAAAACTTATCGCTTATAGAGGAGGCTTTTAAGATGATATTTTGTAAAGTGCTCGCTAAAGTCACCTGGCAACGTTTAATGACGCATCCTCTAGCAAAATGCATTTTGAGCTCGCTCGGGCGAAATCATAAAACATTCAACTATTTTATGTTGGAAACTTTCATACACCTGGCTCGAATCTCAAAGCTATATTTTAACGTGGATTCATTGAAAATAGTGGCAGTTACATATTTTAAAGGTCGATAAAGAATCGCTATATAACTGCGAGTTCTTTAAAGGTGAGAGAAAATTGAGTGGATATAAAGTTATGCATAGTACATACTACCAAGAATATATTTATTTATTGAATTTTGTAATATTTGAAATCCGTAGATATTGTGCTATTATTACTCTGTATCTTTCCTTTTATCTTTTACAGCCCGAGGACTCCTTTTGGTAAGCGTATTTGAAATCGGGTATTATTTTATATCAAAGGGTTGACATACAGACGCTTCTTCTAATGATTTAAGTGATCGCTGTACCCTATATAGAGTTGCTAGGCGTCCGGATAAAGCCGGACACAGTCTGGCTTTTTGGTTGCGTGTCCGGCCAAATTAGACGGTGTCCGGCCTGTCCGGCTTTTATTAGGCTTTTCAAATTTGACCATTTTGCAATAGTAGTTACTGTAAGACTAAAAAATTAAGGGTGTCCAGCCTTTTTGCCCAAATGTCCGTCTAAACTGAGTGGTTTTGCCGTTTTTTCGGTTTGAAGACCTGGTAACCCTAACCCTATAGATAATTAAAATACCAGGGGAAAATTTTATATATAGCCGACTCCGATACTTGATAATATAGGTAGTTTTTTTTCAGCAAGAAACGCGTCTTTTCAAGAATAATCTCTAACCGAGGTGATCTTGCGTTTTATTTATAAGATTTCTCAAAATTTTCATTTTTTTTTCGCAAGATTGCGTAATACGATCATTTTTGCGTTTTTTTGTACTCGTAGATTAACAATTAAAATAAAATTTGATGTTACTGAAAATAACAATAATATTATAGTTTACGCAGAATACATCATAGTTGAATATTCAAAAATCATTGTTATTCTATGAATATTCAGTGCAGTGTGCACCAAACTTTTATGTAAATGCGAGATGTTTATCAAAGGCGATGTGCTGGGTGAAATAGTTTTATAAACTTGTTTCTCTCAAACCTTTCATAGTGTTCCCTGACTTGCTTAAGTTTTAATAGTTTTCTGTCCACCTGCAAAAATGTATGCTGATTTTAATGTTAAATAAGTAAGTGTCAGTAGGAAAGTACGATTTTAAGCTTTATATCATTTGCATTTTGTTTCGATCCTTGAGTTTTAATCGACCATTTTCCAAAAAATAAAACATAAACAAAAAAAAGCTAAAAAAATTACAAAATTATAAATGCATAGTTGTGCTATTTAAATTAGCGGTACGCTATGGCAGCCATTTTGACAGGAAGGTATCTCTACTGTCTCGCTATAATACATTTGACAAGTCTATACTTGTCACTTTTTGGCAAATGTATATATATGGGCTGTCAAAACGGCCATCATAGCGTGTCGCTGGCATCGCAAGAGTGATACCCCTGGATGTTGCAAGCGTCTATATGCTACAGTAACCACTTACTATACGGCGAGCTGTATGCTTGTTTGCCATGTTTTGTTTACTATATATACTGCGTTTGATTACAGTATCACCATGTTAAGTGACGATGCGGCCGAAGGTGGTAAGCACACAAAGCCTAGAAGGAACTGGACAGCCAGCGAAACACACCGGTAGTATACAAAAAATGTATGATCATTTTAAAAACCCACTTTCATACCCACTCATTTCGATTGGTAGCAACAATTTTATTAAATTAAACTAGCTTCCGCCCCGCGGTTTCACCAGAATTCCCGAGGGATCTTGTGTTTTCCCGGGATAAAAAGTTGCCTATAGCCTTTCTCGATAAATGGGCTATCTAACACTGAAATAATTTTCCTGAGATTAGCGCGATTATACAAACAACAAACAAACTCTTCAGCTTTATAATATTAGTACAGATTAGTACAGATTACTGATGATTTGTTAGATGGAGTCTGCTGCCTCATTCCTAATGGAAGTCTGAAATTGGAAAATAGAAGCCATTCGATTCGTTATCCGAACCTCGCCGCAAGCGAGCTCTGAATAACCCCGACTATCTAAAACTCCACAACTTCAGTAGTTAGCTAACAAACTTGAAATAAATTTAAAAACAACTGAGAACCCATTCATTAAAGCTGTAACTACATCTACTTCGGAAACTTTATACATTTAATTTAGTTAAGGTACTACACTATATTTTATCGTAGTTTTCAATTTGGTTTATATTTGACAATACACTTTACATACATGTTACACTTTTTTCATCCAATAATAATTATAGCAATTTCAGATTCGGTGAAAAATGATTTTCCATTGAATGTATTATATATTATGTTTTCTTTTAGTATATGGCGATAATAGCTCAGTGATAAGAACGTCGAATGTCGTTCGAATCCTACATTAAGTGGACATTATCATAGGCCGTTCCCTTGCGTTTAGTATTTATCATTATTATGCCTATCTCAATCGATCTTGAGCGCGGGAGCGCGGGTGCCTAGGTGTGACAGCAAAATAGTTTTATACGTTTATTTTTACGTTACGATTTATATTTTTTTAAATAATAACATTTATGTAGAAGGGTACAGGGGGAAAAGAATCATTGTGAAATGTGATTTATTGTGAGAAAAAAGGAAAAACTTTATTTACTTTAACCACTTAAAACTATGTTATGTAGCTTATATTATATATCGGGGTTTGTACCCTATAGTTTCTCTTTAGGTAAGTTTTTTAAGAATAAAGACATATATATACAACAATACCTATTACTGCTAAGGAAGATCATAGCCAATTGACATTGATCTTTTTAACAATTTTAATATTTATGTATTGAAGTGAAAACTTCTTTAGCCGCGTTGAGCGTTTTTGGAGGGGAAAAACTTATAGGTTCGCGTCACCGACATGCTCATGCTAATAGTATATCTATAGCTATGAGTAATTTTTGCATATAATTTCAATTAGTCTTATGTTAATAGTTTTCACTTCTATCGGCAGTCCCCATGACTGCCTGTTTTTTTTTAATTGTAACTCAGTTTGATTAAAATATTCCAAATATGTTTTGTAAAAGATATATAATTAAATGTGATTTTAATGATATTACTTTTATTGACATAAAAATAAACGAATATCGCAGGAAGTCAAATTTTGCGTGTCATTAAGAAAACATGATCAATATCTGTGGACAATGATCTTTTTTTCTACAACAAGGGTGACATTGATCTTTCTTCGATGCAGCCATATAATCTTTTTTGAGTCCCATGATCGTTTTTAACGTTTTTCATTAATAAAGCTAAGTTTTTTTTTTATTAGTAGGATACCATTTTGTCGACAAACAATCATACGGCCCGCCTGATGTGCGGTTACCGTAGCCTATGAACGCTTGCAACGCCAGACGTATCACTCGCGCATTGCCGACCCTTCCCCCCTCTCCGATGAGCTCTGGCGACCTTACTCACGCGGAACACAACTATAAGTTATTTGACTGCAGTATTCTGTAAGGTGGAGGTACTTCCCTAGTCGAGCTGCTCTTTGGGCGACATATCGCTATGCTCTACCAATTAATTTTGCACCAGATGGCATTGCTAACTCTATTTCATTGAAAAGTTGACAATGATCCTTTTTCCCCTGTACCCTTCGTATATGATTACACTAACTAACGAAGCGGTTCTGAAATATACGAGTAGGTACCTACATTAAATAACCCTGTAGAAACAATTTAGCCTGAAGACAATTTAAAAGGTATTTCACTTTGAGAAGTATTAGCTTATAGACAAAACTTGAACAATAAGGTTTCGAGTATACAAACTGGATAGTTACCAACTTTGATATTGAAGACTAGGGCTTTCGGTACCTAGTTTTATTGTGCCAGTGTAACAACAGTGTATACAAGGGAACGATTTAAACTGTACACGCATTGTAATTACCAATTTATCCATATGTAAGCCCAGGTTTTATGATAGCCCCATTTCTTTCTGTTATATGACCTTAGAAAGTAACGGATATATTCAAAGCTTGAGTTAATGATGATCGTAAAGTTCCAAATAGGTTTATGTAACTGGGGATCTTTAGGCAACTAGGCCCAAATTTATCTAGTCCCATGGGACTAGTAGCCCCAGGCGTTTTTTGCTTTGGGCAACTCGTTCCACTGTCAAATCGAACAAAAAACGATAGTGTTCTTGGTACTTATAATTAGAAAAGTATTAGTATGAAAGTTATAAAAATATTCACAAAAACTGAAGTTTATTTGTAAGTAAAAAGAGCCTGGGAGGACTCTGGTTGGTTACTACAAATTACTACTGACTATTAAATAATTCATTATTACTGGACCCCAAAATCTTCAACATTCACAATTTGTTGTCTTCCCAAAATTTACAAGTACTGACCGACTCGCCCTATTGTCCTTTATTAAAAATAATCCCTACAATAAGCCAAAAGGGTCCACGTAAATCCACAATTGAGGCTCCACGGTAGCTTCGGGCTTCTTTGATCTTGTTTTAATCTATTTAGGTATTTAATGAAATGGGGGTTAGGGCTAAAGTTCAATAAGGCTCGTTGGGGTTTAGTATAAACTTTATGCATTAAGTATAAAGGTAGTTTTGAACGTGACTTTGGCCAGATAGATAGTTATGTTTGAAGTTAACCTAATTTTGGTATACCTATATAAATGTATACCATATGGATTTCCATCAGTTTAACATAAAAGGAAGGCATAGTTATTTATACTATACAAGTTTGATTCAAAGTTAAAATTTTAGAAAATAGGACCTATATAGGTGAAAAAAAATGTTATTTTTTTCTGAGAAAATTTCCGTTGAAATATGATTCAAAATAAGGAGCTGAATGCACCCTGTCAGTTTGTAGAGGCCAGTCTCATACATCCTGTAAATATTTTGCTCTTATTTGGAATTATTTTTAAGAGAGGTAGAGCACGTCGATATGTTGCTCAAAGAGCAGCTCGATGGGGGAAGTACCTCCTTACAGAATACCGCAGCCAAATAACATATAGTTGTGTTCCTGCGCGTGAGTAAGGTCACCAGAGCTCATCGGGGAGGGGGGAAGGGTCGGCAACGCGCGAGTGAGACCCCTGGTGTTGCAAGCGTTCATAGGCTACGGTAACCACTTACCATCAGGCGGGCCGTATATTTGTTTGCCGACAATGTTGTATAAAAATAATAAAAAAAACTGGTGAAGTGCAGTGCTACTTAGGTTGCTAATACAAAAACAAATAACAATGATATTTGCTTTATAATCATAGTACCTACATCTACCTAAAAATATTGTATATTGAGTCAAACTGCAAAGCTTTTACTGTTAAAATAAAAAGTCCGACCGACTTTTTTTCCCTGGGTAGTAAACAAAAATAAACTTATCCACTCCTTGTTGCTTATCGTTAAATTTTGACATATCCTTACTAATATTATAAAAGCGAAAGTTTGTGAGTATGGATGGATGGATGGATGTTTGTTACTCTTTCACGCAAAAACTGCTGAACAGATTTGGATGAAATTTGGCAGAGAGATAGATTATAGTCTGGAATAGCACATAGGTTACTTTTTATCCCGGGAAATCGGGTGAAACCGCGGAGCGAAATCTAGTCCTGTATAATATATTTACTTGTGGGTCTATCATCATATTTTTTATTTTTGAATAGGTTTTTTAACACCAAAATGTGACCAGAAACTTGCATTATTTTAAATTATAATTTTACAAATTTAGGGTCAAAATAACAATAACTTTTTATAATAAGATTAAGGTAAACAAACTATATTCAAATTTCTTTTATTATATTTTCCCGGGAAAATACAAGATCCCTCAGGAAGGCGGGTGAAACCGCGCGGCAAAGCTAGTATAAAATAAAAATAACTAAATAAACACAATGATAAATGTAACGTTAGCAAACAATGGCCTGAAACGACTGAAAGTTTCAGGACAAAAAAAACATTCAACCATGACATACTATTGTAAAAAGAACTTCAACCATAACATAATAAGTGATGATTTACACTATCGTAAATAATATTTGTGAGCATGATTTGTTGGCAACCCAACAAATGTACCTTTTGTAAGGTACATTAGGTACATGCGAATCACTAGTTTTCACCACAAATATACACTAACCTTGCTCGATCAATAATTTTATCTATTTATTTATTTATTTTTCTTGTTTTTTTTTCCTTTTTTGTGTTTATGTAAGTAAATTTTAATTTGTTAAATATCGAATGAAAAAAGCCAACATTGTCAGATTGACAAAAATAAACAATATTTAAAAGATGTAACCTTGCTGAGTTTCTTGTCGGTTTTTCTCAGTTTAAGGCGACTTCCAAACCGGTGGTAACTTCATGAGCTTCGATGTTCGTAAGCCTACCCTTCTAAGGCTTTGACTTTGATTAAATTAAAAAAAAAATGAAAAGTCACTTGAATTTTTTAAGATTTTAACAGTAATGGAAAAGGAGGAGACAAATTAAAACAATCATCATCATCATCATCTCAGCCGCAAGACGTCCACTGCTGGACATAGGCCTCCCCTAAGGATCTCCAATAGGACCGGTCTATCATACCCGCATATATTTATTTAGGTTGCATTACAATAGGATTTGTTAATCCACTATTTTTAAGTCGGAAGGCAGATCCATCGGATAAGTCACAGTCGTCTATGGATATTAGCAATACCAGGGAGTTTACCAATATGTTGTTGACCTTTACAAAGTCCAGAAGGTAACAGACTGGCAGAGAAAGCTCACCTAAATCTTGATATATATAAATCTCCTGTCACGATGTTTGTCCGCGATGGATTCCTAAACTACTTAACCGATTTTAAATTAAATTGGCACACCGTGAGCAGTCTGGTCCAACTTGAGAGATAGGATAAACGGCTGGACCGATTTGGATGAAATTTTGTGTATGAGTTGGACAGGACAACGTCTGTTGGGACAGCTATCTTTCTTAATCTTTCTTAATATATATAAATCTCCTGTCACGATGTTTGTCCGCGATGGATTCCTAAACTAATTAACCGATTTTAAATTAAATTGGCACACCGTGAGCAGTCTGGTCCAACTTGAGAGATAGGATAAACGGCTGGACCGATTTGGATGAAACTTTGTGTATGAGTTGGACAACGTCTGTTGGGGCAGCTAGTAGATGAATATAATAAAGTGAGTGAAACCTGACCTGTAGTCTGAATCGACTACAAAGTTTTCTATTGTTCGTTCCAATAAAAGAAACAAAAGTTTAGCCACAAAAAGAAACCCAATATAACATTGAGATGCCTCAAGTCATACCTATATATGGGTATTTATAAATACAAAATTATTACATTAATTAATAAATTAAGCTTATATAGTTTTCATTACGTAGAGCCCCATCTCTTTCTCGACGGACCGGTTGGCGTGGTTGGTAAGATTATCTATCCATCACGCCGCAGGTCGTGGGTTCGATTCCCACTCAGGACAAACATTTGTGTGCATGAACATGTCTGTTTGTCCTGTGTCTGGGTGTAATTATCTATATGTATGTATTTACAAAAGAAAAGTATCAGTTATCTGGCTTCCATAGTACAAGCTCTGCTTAGGTTGGGGTCAGATGGCCGTGTGTGAGGAATATGTCTCAGAATATTTATTTATTTATTTCAGTATGGATATATTTTAAAGACTTTACAAGACTTGCTTTAAATCATCTCACGTTATAAATTAGTACCCGGATGACCGAGCTTTGCTCTGTATTTTTTTTTAAACGACGTTTTCTAATAATGAAACCTACTTAGATCGATTTGTCGCCCTCGAAACCCCCTGCATACTAAATTTCATGAAAATCGCTGGAACCGTTTCCGAGATTTAGATTATATACATACCTATATACAAGAATTGCTCGTTTAATGGTATTATATATTATTTATGCATAATATCTTAATAAATTGTAATTATTTAAAATTATTTATATTTCTATTTTTAATCTAAAAAAAATATTTCAAGTACCGCAAGTTATTACTCTTTCAAGGGATCAATTTTGTTGTAAAGAAATTCGAATTTCAAAAAAAATATTTTTTTTCCCAATTCCTGCCTAACACTTTTGTATACGCCAGCTTTACTTTTTAAATCACTGGTAGTGGTTGTTTATTTGATATAACTGTCGTATATCAAAGAGGGGTGGAGCAATAGCAATTGAACGCAGAAGTTGCTGGCAAACAAAACCCTTAAAAAAATATTTTTTATCGACCACTTTTCTGTCATTGTCAAGTAAATTATGATATTATATTATGTGACCATTTACAAATATAGTTCTGTAAATGATCACAGTATCTGAGGACTGATAGATTATGAAGAATAAATTATTATGATTAAAAAAAATACAACAGTATGACTGTGAAAGTTAGATCGTCTAACTCAATCGGTGTCCGATGACACAAGTGAGATCTAGGTCAAAGAATCAACCCGGGCGCCTGCGCAGTCTGCAGTGGCACGACTTATTCTGGTGAGTGCGACATCATTACTACGCCGTTGAGGCTACTTATCCACTACTTATCCACAAAATTATTACAATCTAAAATAGATATTTTTTTCTGAGTGAGTTTGTTTTGTTATGGCGCCAAAACTACTGACAGCGACTAGCGACATTACTGGCCGCAATGATTTTAATGGTAGAAAAAAAAAAGAAACTAAACGTCAAACTGCGTCTCGGTGTCGCGAGTCCAGAGGTTTTACCTCATCTAAAAATATGCATACCGCGCTAAAAGAAGTTAACACTTCAAAAATAATACAAACTATACACCTGTCTGTCGAAGAAGTTGATAAAGTAAATGAGTTCTAGAGACCGCGTTGGCAAGCGCAATGTGGGACGCCAGCCCGTTGGACTGACGAAAAAAAATGGAAGTCTGTGCTGGCCCAGGCTTCCATTTTGACGTCCAGATGTGAGTGGCGAGGAACTGGAAGGAGTGGCACATTTTAGGAGAGGCCTGTGTTCAGCAGTGGACCGAAAATGGCTGGATGTCGAATAACACCATAAGACACCATGTAAACGAGGTAGAAATAGCACTGCAGCAAAAAAAAAATACAGTATCTACCTTTGAATAGTTGATGAATATTCTATCACGATGTCAATTCAAGAAATTAACCTAGTTACAGCCCATGAATATGTATTTATTTTAATACAATTCTGCAGTAGTCTTGCTTGAGGTTTCAATTTTGGCAATACAATTTGCAATAGTAAAATGTCAGATTTGTCAAAAATACTTTTGAAACTTAAAATTCGTTTTAGCATGTAACTCCAACACCATCTCTTACAAAAATATATCGTAGTAAAACCGTTCCGTAGCACTTGTTAGGGTTTGTCTTCGTAGCGAGTTTACTTTCATGTGTGCTACGAACGTAGCAGTGACGCAGCTATAGGAATATGCCCCACCGGTAGATTTTAGTATAGATAAAAGTAATATAATTAAGCCTCATATACAAATTTTTATTTTTGCGTCTTTATGTATCGTCCTAGGTATCATATAAAATGGTAATAAAAACTCCATAGACATTAAAGTAGAATTTGGTATCTGCAACAATGACATAAAGCCTATTTTCGATTGACACCATTTATTCTTGAGGTTTGACTATCATACTTAAAAGGAAAGACTATTCGCGCAATTCGTAACTTATAATCTTGAGATTTTCAAATCCAAAAATATTATGACAGTATCTTCACAGTACATTTATCAAAAAATACTGGGTAGTGAAAAGTTTCTGATTTTGTAAAAGACAAGAACGCATTTAAATAAAAAATGTAATTGCCTTGCTGATTTTTTTGCCGGTTCTTCTCAGTTAGAAGCGACTTCCGAACCGGTTGTAACTTCAGTAGCTTTGACGTTCATAAGTGCCCTTCTAGGACCCAAACTGAATTGGTTTGGACTGGTTATGACTTTGACTTTGAATGCAATGTTCTTTCCACGAGCTATTTAATTTAAAAAATGTAATCTTAATGAAATGTATATAACCTGTGTAAATTGTTATTAAGTACATACATTCAAAATATAGATCTACAAAAAAAAAAGGCTACCGTTAAACACATGTCTTTTATTAATAATAATAAAAAAGAGTAATAGTTATTGACATTTCCTACATTTTTTATTACATTGGTGATTAGCGCTATATTATTTCCAACTCTAAAGTTCTTAAGATAATTAAGTTATATTTTTCACAGATTACAGACTTCACAAAATGCAAAAATTATTGAATTTTTAAAGAATCTACTTCTATTACAAATTACTCTCACTCAGTGGGACTCGCCCCTTATTTTCACGTGTACTACACTAGCTATATTATAGCTATATATAGTCGTGATATACGTTGGAAGTGTTGCCTAGTCGCCCAACTCCCGTGGAACGTTGTCATCGGTAGAAGATCTCTCTGAAAAGTAGAACAAAGTGAATGGTGCAAATGATGAGTGGGAGCAGGAAGATATATTATTTTGACGACGGTTTATTTCTCACCCGAAACAAAAAAAAATATGAATGAAAGGAGCTCATCCTCATCTCCTTGAGCTACCTCGATCGTCCACACAACGATTCAATCGGACATTCCTACCGCGGATCATTAGGATATGGAATGAGCTTCCCATTATGGTTTTTCACAGCGCTGCGATATAGCGTTCTTCAAAAACAGCGTAAAATACGCGTTTATAGGTGGTTCTCTACTTGATTTAAAAAAAAAGCGGGGCGGGCATTCCTCGATGGTCGTCAATGATGTCACGTAGAGTAAAATTACAATAACAGCACTGAGGCAGCAAAATCTGGCCCAGAGAACCATCATCAGCGCGCTGCACTACTTAAGAAACGGCGTGATTGCACGGTATCTAAAGATCAAGAGCCTGGATAACTACCTCATCTGCTTTACCAACAACTTGGAAGTGTAAATGCCTCGAACCTCCCACATTCAGTAGCTGGCGCCACTGCACGCCCGGCAACAACTCAGCATTTTGGAAAAAAAAATTCACAAAAAATACATTGCTAAGTTTCTTATCTGAGCACGAACTGACAGTAAAAAAGTGCTCATAAGTTTTGAGTTTAATTTATTTTAGTACCCGCTGCCTCCTACTTCTTGCACCACCCGCTCTAGTGTCGCAGCAAGCGTTGAATCCCCAACTTGGGTAACACGACCAAGTTACCACTCTCCACTGTTTTATTCCAACTCGCCACTTTGCTCCAGGGGACGCTTTGTAACGTTACATACCTTATTTACCTGGAGTTTTAGTAAGTTTGTTTTAATATTTTAAAACTTAAATTTGACGGTGAAAAGTATGTTTTTATCTGATTTTATGATATTTTTAAATGGTATTTACTTATATAAATGAACAGTAGTCTGTAAAGACAGCAAACGATTCATAAATCTAAATTGTCAAGAGTAAAAATTGATATAGGTACACATAAATAAATAAATAAATATTCTGGGACATTCCTCACACACGGCCATCTGACCCCAAACTAAGCAGAGCTTGTACTATGGAAGCCAGATAACTGATATACTACATATACTACTTTTCTTTTGTAAATACATACATATATAGATAATTACACCCAGACACAGGACAAACAGACATGTTCATGCACACAAATGTTTGTCCTGAGTGGGAATCGAACCCACGACCTGCGGCGTGATAGATAGGGTATCTTACCAACCACGCCAACCGGCTCGTCAACATTAAAGTATTGATTGGATTTTATAGTGTTACGAACATAATATTATATATATTTTTGAACCATTATGATATAGGCGTTATCTATTAAGTATATTTATTTACAAAAGAAAAGTAGTATATGTAGTATATCAGTTATCTGGCTTCTATAGTACACTTAGTTTGGGGTTAGATGGCCGTGTGTGAGAAATAATGTCCTAGAATATATATTTTATTTCCTAGAATATTTATTATCTAATCGTTTGCATCTAAATCTATAGAGGTAGTAGGTTTGTCAAAAAATCACTAGGTACAGTTAGCAACATAAGTAGCTAAACATTTATGTATTTACATTAAAACTATTCATGATCTCAAGAAAACCATAAGTTCCTTCCAAGAAGATCGCGGGTGAAACCGCGGTGCGGAAGCTAGCGTACCATAATTCCACTGGATTTGCACGATACATTTAGTTTGTCCAGCTGACCTAGTTATAAAATATTTTGAACAATTTTATTTCGAGCTCGATTACAAACTCAGATGTATGAATATATATTTTCTAGTATCTTTCATTAAAGGAGGAAATTTAAAACAACAACCGTTACCAACAGACATTAGCAATACCAGGGGAATCCCAATGCGTTGTAAATCTTTACAAAGGCCATTTTTACCCCCAGGACATTTAAATGTGCACAGTGAGCAAAAACTAGTTATTTATACTTCAAATAAGTTACATACGAGTTGGTAACTCAATTCTGAAGGGCTTTGAGAACCGACCACGATAACATTGAGTAAGAGTATCAAAACATAAGTACTAGTCAGCTTTATGCTATAAAAACCAAGACATAGAATATTATCTGGAAGTCTTTACTAATAGTTTCTTGCCGGCTCTTCTCAGTAAAAGCAACCTTCCGAACCGTGCGTTAGAGTCTGACCAGTGGCGTGCCTAGGGCTTTAGATTAGGGCAAGCTCAATCTATATTTTTGTGGGTTGTAACCCTTTGACGTAAATCAACTATCACTATTCTTCAACTATCACACTTGCTCCTTGAGGTGAGTTAACCAAGTGCTTGTGAAGGCCTATTTGAATAAAAAATATTTTCATTCATTCATTCAATATTATAAAGAGGAAAGATTTGTATGTAAGTAAGTATGTTTGTAATGAATTAGCTCAAAAAGTACTGGACCGAATTTAAAAATTCTTTCACCATTTTAATGCTACATTATCACTGATTAACATAAGCTATATTTTATCCCGGGTACGCGGGTGAAACCGCGCGGAAAAGCTAGTATTATAATAATTTTACCGCCTACTTTTTCTTTAATAAATACATATTCTTCACTTCACTTCACTTATGAATAGTCTGACTCTAACGCACGGTTCGGAACCTGGTGCACCCTGGAGCTAGCCACCGGTACCTAGGACCCTTTTATATATATTTAAATATAATGTTTTTTTTTTTTATTGAGTTTTTGGAGTTTAATAATATTGTATTTTTATTGTTGTCGACTTTTATCTGCTTAAGCAAATAAAATTAATTAAACTACGTAATACGTAGTAACCTTACGAAATGCGTTAGAAAGTAAAAAAAAAATGAGGTAAGTATTGCAAACTCTAAATTATATATCTTTAAATTTCAACTAGTTGTATTCCGTGATTTTATAGGCCGGGTGGGTAATGAATATCCCAGGATATTTATTTATTAATAATTCCTTTTTACACTCGTATCATCTATTATACAAGATACTACCGAGAACTTAAGCTATGTCTCTATCAGTCATTTCTAGTAGACTCTACATCTATTCCCATTACAGCTTACTGACTTTGCCAGAAATAAATTGCCTATTATAACAAAATATATTTTATGCGCTTGGTAATACGATTCCAGTTAAACTATTATATGAAGTACGTATCTAATAGATTAGGTATTATATTGTGGAAATTGCTGAGCTGGGTTTTCATCCATTTTAAAGTGGGTTTTACTGATCCCAAACTAAGCAAAGATTTTACCATGGAAACCAGATAACTGATAATATAAACAAATATAATTACTTAAGTACATACTTATATATAAAACTATCTGTTCCCCAAAGAAGGCTCGTAAAATCGATCAAATGTTATTGTTGTTTTGTTTGGCGTAATGCTGGGGGGTGGTTTAGGACAAAAGAAAATTAAAAATTAGGAAAAACCCAATGAAACCGAAATCGATGAGGCTATATTATCGATCTCACGTGGTACAAAGTTCACCGGGTCATCTAGCAATATAAAACTTTACCTATATGTGATGGAAAATTCAACTTTTTCCAGTTGATTACCATAATAATATTCAACGCGGGAACTGAAAGTTTATCGCATGCTAATGTTTCCGTTATCTGAAATTAATGGTATATCTGCCACGACAATAAAGTTAATTATATATGATAAATGATTTATATTGTGTTGTTAAGCGATGCTGGCTTTATTGATTTAATATTATTAGGTATGTTTAAGGCATTAATATTTAGGTCAAAAGAAATCATAAGTCAAAGCCATTTATTCAGTTTAGGCCCTAAGAGGGCACTTATGAACGTCGAAACTACTGAAGTTACCACCGATTCGGAAGTCGCCTTCAACTGAGAAGAACCGGCAAGAAACTCAGCAAGGTTACATTTTTTATATATTTTGTTTTTTTTTTGGACAATCTGACAATGTTGGCTTTTTTCCATTAAATTTTTAACAATTTTTAAAGAAATATAATACACATAAACACAAAAGATGAAAAAAAAAACAACAAGAAAAATAAATAAAAAATAATAACCTGAACAAGTTCAAATTTTTACAAAAAAAAAATAAAAAAAATAAAATAGTATCTCTAAAAGTAAAATAAAAATAGTATCTCTCTCATATGAACAAGTATGCCACCAAAAACATAAATGTAAAAGAAGGGCAAGTTGGTAACAAAAAACTTAGATAGTAAGTATCAACTTGGATAACGGTTTTGCTAATAAAAAGATCTAACTGGATACCAAATTCTTTTGAAGTTCTTCAAATCTTAGCTCCTATTTATTATATAATAATATAATGTTCTACGGATACTTTAAAATAAAATTTATCATGTTCTTTGCTACTTTGTAGTGCGGACTAGATATGGCAAAAATATTAAAAACATGGTCAGTTGAGCGTCGCCGAGGCAATAACAGATAGCATCATTTATTTATTTAGTTTATTTTATTAGGCTACTTTTGAGCTACACAATTTTAGATTTATCATTCATTTGTACATTCTTTCTACCAAAAATCATTCTAATACGTTCAGCCATTAGGGTAACAAACTTGTATAGTTTAATATACCATCAAACGCAGAAAGGTTGGGTATCTCGGTCACGTATTAAGACATGAGAGATACCAGCTACTCCAGCTCATAATGATGGGGAAAGTAATGGGAAAGCGACGCGTTGGCAGAAGAAAAAAGTCGTGGTTGCGGAACATCCGGGAGTGGACGAAAATTGCCAGCGTTGAACAACTTTTCCGCTTGGCGCAAGACAGGTCTAGATTCGCTGATGGCGAACCTCCAGTAGTGGAGAGCCACATCAAGAAGAAGAAGAAGATACTAATAAGTAGGATTAATTTATTAACTAAAGATATGTATATTATGTTCTGATTTGTCTGGTGAAGTACACAACTGATGTAAATCTGGTAAATACCCTCTCAAGTAAGGCATGGGCTTTAATATTACATCCATTAATTCTATTACAGTAAACTGTACGTTGCGGTGTCAAAGTGAACCTTAGTTAATGGATTTATTTACACCGAATCGTAATTTGAAATTTTAGAAGAACATTTTTATGTTTTAATATTTGTATGAAGCACTTAGAACAAGGCTTTTTTTGTGCTTGGGGGCAGATATTCGACTTGACGGTGGTAGCCAGCCAGACGGGTACTACAAAGTACCCTACTACCGTGCAATGGTTTCATTACGATGTTTTGCTTCAACGAAAGCTCCAGCTCATTTTAGGATAGGATACGAACCCACGACCTTCGCTGCGACATCGGACGTCACTACCACTGAGCTATCATCGCCTAAAACAATAACGAATAAATTTTAACACTAAAAGATTCGTTTGTACATTATACTTCGGTGTGCAAGCCATCCTGGCAGGTAACCGGGGCGGGCTAAGCAAACCAGCTTATCGCGAGCGTGACAGTCCTGAATTTATGTGGAAACTTTATCTTTTCCGCCATGTAGTACGTTTGAGACTGGTGCAACCATTTTGTTTGAGATTGTTATTTTATTTGAAAGTAGTTTTCCGTGGAAAATATGGATTCTTAAAATGTTTTTTATAAGGTATTTGAGAAAAGCGTTTTATTTACACTTTTATTCGAAATCTGAATCTGAACCTTTTAAATTCAAAGTCAGTCATTTATTCAGTTTAGGCCCTTTCAAGGCGACAACGAATTTACTGTAGTTAACACCGGTTCGAAAGCAATATTATAGCTTTATTATATTCTGTAACTTTTTCGATAATTTTTTGTCACCTAAAATCACAAAATGTGATTTTTAATTGGCTAAGTCGGGCGTTATACTATTTTTATTTCTATTTATTTATATTTTATATATTACCTATATATTAGTTTAATTCTACCACAATTAACTTTCAGTCGACACACGGCGATAACAACTAATATAAAATAACATTCCAGACTCCAAATTTCAAACTTGACTTTTCAGCCAATTAGTCAGGATTTTCTCCAGTTTTGAGTTAAGCTCTTGTTATCCCCAGCTTTTTTATAATCAAAACTAACATGATTTAGGTTTTTAAAACTATTTGTTTTTATAAAACCAGATTTAGTCCTCTGTTTGCCATGAAATATATAAGCATAATATAATGTAATATGTGCGAGGAGGGCGATGGCTGCCACATGCGTCATACTTGTGAACAGGTGCTGCTTGTGGGGGCTGGTCTGCTTAAATTTGCTATCTATTTATTAACTATGTCACTCATCATTTTGTTTCTTTTCTTTTTTGTTATAGCACACATATATTGTCAGTGAGACTAGATAAATAATTTAATGTAATATATCTGAGTTGGTTTTGAAAAGAGTAATTGCTGAGTTTCTTGCCGGCTCTTCTCAGTAAAAGCAACCTTCTGAACCGAGCGTTAGAGTCAGACTATTCATAAGTGCTTGTGAAGGCCTATTTGAATAAAAAATATTTTCATTTTCAATGAGAAGGTTAACTCACAGTTCGCTGAATCCTGATAATATGGCCGTAGCATAAGAGTTGCAAGTTGCATAACTCTATCACTTTTGTACCTGAGCCTCTCAACTAATCTGGTGCGCCGCCGCCTGAGTCTTCTCTACGGTAGTAGATGTTCCTATTCTGTGTCATTCCACCAAGGCAATATATTCAATAATATTTGAGAATCATATAAATATTTTTGAAAGATTACTTTACCAAGTAATTTCTCATTGAAGTCAAAGCTTTCGGAGAATGTTTTTATGTTGATGATTTTCTTCCAATTTCTTTGAAAAACGTATTAAAATTGGATTTCTTATGAGTTATTATTTTTAACCATGGATTCAATCAGTGGGTTCAATGTTCTCATGAATATCAAACTATATATACTAGCTCCTGCCCCGCGGTTTAACCCGAGTTCCCGAGGGATCATGATTTCCTGGGATAAAAAGTAAGTAATAATATACCCATTCAGACATTACGGAGCTGAATGAAGGATTACGGAGGATAAAGACATAATCTTTTGGATTTATAATATTAAGTCAAATAGTAGGTAACTGCTTACGATTTAACTTCGTAGGTAAGCAAATGACATAAAACTATGGTGATTGGAGACTTACGCCATTTTAAATATATGACTATATATAGGTACAGTCATGAACATACATTATATATACATAGCAAAATTCAAATGGGATTTTCTCTTAAATTATTGATTGAACTTTGTGTTGTTAGTGGACTGTCTGACAAACCATCGCCAATGGCAATATCAAGGGGATATTGCAAAATGTTGCCGACTATACCAATAGGATCAATTTCGAAAATACTGATTAAAAAAACAAATGGTTTCTGTAACATATTTTTTATACTTTATATAAGCTTGTGTCCGACCACAATCTCACTATGGTAAGTGGTGATGTGGCCGAAGGTGGTAAGCACACAAAGCCTAGAAGGAGCTGGCTCTCAAGTGCAGCTGCCGGAACACACCAGTAGGTGTTTGGCGACAGATTTGGTGGAAGCAAGCTAAGCGCGTACTACAAAGTACCCTATCACCGTGCGAATGATCAAGGTAAAGACATTTCTTTGTGGAACAGGAAGCTTTATATTTTTTATAAATAGGTAAGTTAGTAGACATCTAGATTATAAAGAGTCAGCAAGTCCTCAAAGCTATACCATATAAATACTTACTAAGGATGCTCTATGAGAAGTAAAGAAGCAAAAGTATTTTCTGAAAATGCATTTTCAACAAAATATGGAATAAAGAACTCATTTCTTACCTAAAGCTTTGTTGTATGCATACTGACGTGTGTCTATGAAAGCTTTGTACCAATATATCTGTTTGTTTACCATTGAATTCGAAACTAGCTTCAGAATGCTTCGTTTGTGTACGAAAGCTCACGAGTTTGAGTATTGAGCTTTCTGTGATTTAAATCTTTTTAGTATTTTGAAGGCTTTAAAGGGTGGGTTTGTTGTGAAGTTGGAGGTTTTATGTGAAGTTTTATTATGTTTTTTTCACTCGCATTCCCGGCATAAAAACAATCTAATATGTTAATCCAGAAAATATTCTAGAGCAGCGTGCACATGCAAATAATATGTAAGCTGCTTTAAGCTCACATTTTTTATTTTTCTTTTTTGACTACCCTTGCACATTTACGACTGACAGCGTAGGTACACGGGCGGCGGTTTCGTCTGACATCAGAGGTTTCCCAACTGCATGGATTTTTAAAACTTTGCTGTTGCTGGTATATAGATTTTAAACTAAGAGTTGTATCTTAGAACATGTAAGAAATGGAATAATTCCAAAAAAAAAAAAATTTGTTAGTGCAACCTAGATATATATATGTATACCTACTGGGTGACTTTTTCGTCACTGGCAATACTTGCAGGGATGAAAGTACTCGTCAATATGAACAACTTTTATTATGAGACTTTTACTTTTTTTTTGCTTTTTTTGTATAGGCTTGTGTTTGACCACAATCTCACTATGGTAGGTGATGATGTGGCCGAAGGTGGTAAGCACACGAAGCCTAGAAGGATCTAGCTCTCAAGTGCAGCTGCCGGAACACACCAATAGGTGTTTGGCGACAGATTTTCAACTTGAGGGTGGTAGCCAGCCAGGCGGGTACTACAAAGTACCATACCACCGTGCTATGGTTGAAACTGTGAAATCACGAAAAAAATATCAGCTGTTCCATACAAAAGTTCAATACCTACTCGACCAAAATGCATGAAGCAATCGTTTTATTTTACGTGATATCAGAGTTGGTCCCATAGTAAAAGTTTTTCATATTGATAGGTACTTCCATCCCTGCAAGTGACTAAAAAATCATTCTGTACATAACCTAGATCTAGACATCACCCTTGTACGTGATATATAGTTAGTGTTTTAGGAAGTGGATCCCAAGCGGCGACGGATCGTAACTCAATGATAAAGTCTAGACATAAATCCAGGCGGAATCGTCCACTACATTTTAGTATTTGAGCTATTTGTATTAGACGATAGTGTATTTGGGACATAGCAGATACCTTCACTTGTCTTGTTATCTTTTGTCCTTTTTTGTTGTGTCAAAAGTAAATAATATTTTGTTTGTATTGTAATTAACATAATATCAATTAAATATACCTATAGTGTATTGAATGGTAGGATGTAGCGCAAGCTCTTCCAAAAAACACCTTATTTAATTACTAGATGTCCCCCGCGTGGCTCCAGTCTCCCTAAAATCAGTGTTCTTGCGGAATTTATCAGAAAAGAAATATTGTTTTTTAGTCATCAGAAAAGCAATAAATGAAATATATTTTACGTTATTTTAAAGTGTGAGATTTGAAGTTTCTAATACATATTTTATTTTTTAATTTGACGCCACTTTTATTAGCTTTGTGAGGCTTTAAACTTACCTCTATTTACGTTCCACGCGTAGAGGGTCTCATTCATGCACACGCCACGAATAAAATATAACAAAAACAAGAAATGTATTCAAGTTGCATTTGTCGGCAAATCCTTTACAATAATCTTATCTAGTTACTTTTTTCAAAATTGTCTCAATTTCTTATTTAAACTGCTTTAAAAAGTTATAAATTTCTGAATTGGACCCTTGCAGCATATATTTTTTTCTATTACAAAGTAATGGTTTAGAGAAATCACACTTTAACCACTCCGAAAGCAACTACTTATCTTTCGAATAAAAAATATATGCATTCAACAAATCATTTGAAATAAATTTACCGAAACTAAACAAATAAAACATAAAACGCATCAAAATTCCATTCAATTTCGCTGGGAATGGAGAGCGTTCTTTGTGTTATATGTTTAGTTTCGGTATATATAAACGTACGCCAAAGTAATTCATATTCTCATACTGTAAAATAATCTTTAAATATGTATTTATTTAGTGAAGTTAGTAAATGGCAGTAAACATTCTAAATAAGAAATGCGCTGATGATCATCATAGTATTTTTTTTTTAAATTCCCAAACAGAATTTAAGAAAAGGAAAACGGTAGGAAGATGTATATAAAAATAACGATCGTGATCACTTCCAACCATTTAACTCGTCTCAAAATAATTACCTTGGGCGGCTTATCGACTTTTAAGGCGACGCCTTGAAGATTTTGGTTGCAAGGATTCCGATTTTTCTCAACAATGACTGAAGCGAACGAACTGAAATTTATTGTAAGAATTCATCATGTCTTTGACTTTATTTTGTACGTTGCATAACACGATTAACTTTTATAACACAAAATAATTAATCAAAAAAAGAAAATAAGAGATACCAATTTTACCGGCATTGAGGATCGATTTGAGGTTCCAAAATTTCTACATATATTAATTGAAACTGATACTATAAATTGTACTTAGGTTTATGAAATATATTTGTTCTTTGTAAATTAAACAATAAAAAGTATTTTGTCGCATACGCCCGTTCCGTTTAGTAGGGAGCGGGACGCAGCACGTTGAATTTCAGATTTTTAAGCTTAACGCGGCGTCACCTTAAGTGGAAACCTTTCCAGTACCTTTAGTACCTACTAAAATATAATAATATTCTTCGACACTATTACTCCGGCCATCTGACCCCAAACTAAATAAAGCTTGTGCTATAGAAGCCAGATAACTGATATACCTACTTCTCTTGTAAATATATACTTATATAGATAATATAATTTACACCCAGGCTCAGGACAAACAGACATGTTCATGTACGACCTACGACGTGATAGATAGGATATCTTATCAACCACGCCAATCGTCAATAATGGATGGTGATGTATCATCTTTATTAAAAGGTTAATAAAATATATTAGGTAATTTACTAAAATACTTACCTACATAATACCTGATGTAGGTACCTACATTTAATATTTCATGTTGATCGATTAAAAATATTAAAACAAAGGGTCAAAAGCAATCCTAAATACTCATAGTAATATTCTAGAATTACAAAACATCTAAAAATGAAACACCTTAGGTACAGTAATTCAGTACCTCCCCTCGAAGGTAGGAGAAATCCCTCGGAAAAATATAATGAAATAGTCCCTAATCTCACGCTTGTGTTGGACAGATAATGATGTCGCCTGACATATATACTCCGGCACAATTCATAAGAATCAACGAACTTGTATAAAAAACTAAACTGGGCTCGTGATGACAATCCCTACTCCACGCGTGCGTCAGCTTATTTACTATCCATACCACACCACCGTACTGCCACTTTTGAAGGGAGTTTTCGATACGCTGCCACCAGATGTTGGAATAATTTACCACCACCGCTTCGCGATTGCCGCACAATTCATTGTTTTAAAATGAAGTACAGAATGTTCTGTACATCTCGTTCTGCTTTGTAAATACAAACACAGCTACATTGTGCCGGCGTATCGACTCATTTGGTTCTCCCATTCTGTGTGATAGCAATTAATTAATTTTCATTTGTATTTCTATGTTACTTTGGTTGAATGAAATATCTTCAATAATCAATTCTGTTTATGGTATTTATTTATTTTTTGATCTCACATTATTTAATAATTGTAAATATTTTTTTTGTTTTTGTTGTTTAAATAATTATGTAAATAATAGTTTGTTAAATTTTAAGCTTGGCAAATCATGTTTTTATTTTCACTGGGGTCCAAGCGTCAACTCATGTAGGGTACCGCTGAAAATCAGCTTTGTGACGTAACCCGCCACAATTTATGCTGAGTCGGTATCCATTTTAACAGCAGATTCATTTTTAATTTCATTTTTGTTTAATATTTAAGTAACTTCTTAATTTATCTTAATTTGTGTTTTTTTTCTAATTGTGTATATATGTTCTTATAGCTGTTAAATAAATAATATTCTATTCTATTCTAACTTCTGAAATCCTGTGCCCACAACAGTGGCAGCTCTAAGAATAGCAATTTCACAAGAATGGGATATTACTCCGCAAGATCGTCGATAAGAATCAGTATTTTTGTTACATTTATTGTTTTTGTTAAAAAAATGGTCGTTTCCAGTAAACAAACTTAAAGGATATGAAATGAAATGAAAATATTTTTTATTCAAATAGGCCTTCACAAGCACTTATGTCTGACTCTAACGCTCGGTTCGGAAGGTTGCTTTTACTGAGAAGAGCCGGCAAGAAACTCAGCAATTACTCTTTTCAAAACCAACTCAGATTAATTACATTAAATTATTTATCTAGTCTCACTGACAATATATGTGTGTTATAACAAAAAAAGAAAAGTAGTAAAAAAGAAATATGATACAACGCTGTTTCAAAGTTAACAAACCAATCTATAGTTTTCAATTTAAACTTGTATGAAAAGTTTGCATACTTGGTTAAAATATTTATTTCAAAGTCGTATTGTACTTTGATGCAGTTTATGTGTGTGTCAGTGTAGATACTATCTTTAAAATACAATAATTCTGAAGTGACAGCAGCAGGCCAAAATAATTTAATGGAGCTGACGAGTCTATGAATGATAAACCAACCACCCTTATTCAATCAACGTCACTTGCTCTAGTCGTCAGTATACACAACATTTAGGTTAATTATAAAATATGTTACGCAATATTTCTTTGTGTCATTTGATTTTGTATTCCACGGCAACCATTTTAGTTTTATAAAAACAAAACATAGCCTATAACCATCGCACGGTTTAGAAATATCTCAGTCTTCTCATTGGGATACTTAGAGCTTATACAGAACACTACATACAAAGATAAGTATATATAACATAACCCTGTCTTTGCTGTCGCGCATCCGGGTAAAAATACGAATGAAAATCCTTCATCAATTATGCTGAGTCAAAGTCTCTTTTGTTTCTAGCTCACATATTCTCATTGTACAATAAATAAGTGCTTACTCACTTTGTATCTATCTAATATTACTACTTACTGTAGGTACTTACTTTCTATTCTATATTGTATGTTAGAAAATAAATGTATTATCTATCTGTCTATATCTACATGTTGTTGCCAATGATATTTTAGTAAAAATCCACATCCAGCTCGAAGGATCATAAATATTTACGACTGCCCGAACAGTCTTTATTTGATGTAGATGATAAGTTGTTGGTAGTTGAAAGTTGATAAAAAATAGCTATTTATTGATAAATCCTAAAAAAACCGGCCAAGTGCGAGTCGGACTCGCGCACCGAGGGTTCCGTACAAACTTTGTCCATTGTTCGTCCATTAAGGGAAATGTACAATTTTATTTATTTACCTTATTTGAGGTTAGTGCCAATTAAGCTAGACCTCTAAATTGTATGAGCGCCGATACAACTCAGAGGTCTTTACTAATTGGCGTAACTATGTATGTTTGGGGACACCCTTTAATTATCAACTTTTTTATTTTTTAGAATTTTCCCTTTATTTGTGCTGTAAGACCTTGCTTTTTGCCATTTTTTTTTATATTTGAGTTGATTGAATGAAAGGTAAATTACGGTTTACGATTTATGACGTATTAAAAAAAAACTACTTACTAGATCTCGTTCAATCCAACTTTCGGTGGAAGTTTGCATGGTAATGTACATCATATATTTTTTTTAGTTTTATCATTCTCTTATTTTAGAAGTTACAGGGGGGAGGACCAACATTTTACCACTTTGGAAGTGTCTCTCGCGCAAACTATTCAGTTTAGAAAAAAATGATATAAGAAACCTCAATATCATTTTTGAAGACCTATCCATAAATACCCCACATTTATGGGTTTGACGAAAAAAAAATTTTGAAAATTTTAATGCGGTTCACAGAATACATCTACTTACCAAGTTTCAACAGTGTAACTCTTATAGTTTCGGAAAAAAGTGACTGTGACATACGGACGGACAGACAGACAGACAGACATGACGAATCTATAAGGGTTCCGTTTTTTGCCATTTGGCTACGGAACCCTAAAAAAAAAATGATGTAATGATGCACATGTGTTACGGTTGATATCCAAACGTAAACTTATGGAAGACAATCATACTTTCTAATAAAATGCAACGTGGTAAAAAATGCTGACGAAATGAAAATGTGCTGGGCATAAATTGCGCCATTCTTTGAATATCTTCCATAATTATTTTCATTCTTCTGTAACTTGAACCACTCCAATGGTTTTACGCAAGTCGTTTGCCAAGGGATCCCTGACAGTAATATCATTTCGTTGATTATGACCTTTTTTGGATTTGTTAGCGGACAATGGTGAACACCCACCCGCTGGTTCTATATTCGGATATTAGATTCTACGTAGTAATGATTTTTCGTATTTTATCATTTGTTTTTTTTTGTAATCGAAAAGTCACTAACTACAAAAGTACTTATTATAATAGTAGTAGGTACCTGAGCGACCGGCCCTTTTTAGGGTTCCGTAGCCAAATGGCAAAAATCGGAACCCTTATAGATTCGTCATGTCTGTCTGTCTGTCTGTCTGTCTGTCCGTCCGTATGTCACAGTCACTTTTTTCCGAAACTATAAGAGCTATACTGTCGAAACTTGGTAAGTAGATGTATTCTGTGAACCGCATCAAGATTTTCACACAAAAATAGAAAAAAAACAATAAATTTTGGGGGTTCCCCATACTTAGAACTGAAACTCAAAAATTTTTTTTTCGTCAAACACATAAGTTTGGGGTATCTATGGATAGGTCTTTAAAAATGATATTGAAGTTTTTAATATCATTTTTTTCTAAACTGAATAGTTTGCGCGAGAGACACTTCCAAAGTGGTAAAATGTTGGTCCACCCCCCTGTAACTTCTAAAATAAGAGAATGATAAAACTAAAAGAAATATATGATGTACATTACCATGCAAACTTCCACCGAAAATTGGTTTGAACGAGATCTAGTTAGTAGTTTTTTTTAATACGTCATAAATCGTAAACCGCAATTTACCTTTCATTCAATCAACTCAAATATAAAAAAAAATGGCAAAAAGCAAGGTCTTACACCACAAATAAAGGAAAAATTCAAAAAAATAAAAAATGTTGATAATTAAAGGGTGTCCCCATACATACATAGAAACGCCAATTAATAAAGACCTCTGAGTTGTATGGGCGCTCATACAATTTAGAGGTCTAGCTTAATTGACACCAACCTCAAATACAGTAAATAAATAAAATTGTGCATTCCCGTGATGGACGAACGATGGACGAAGTTTGTACGGAACCCTCAGTGCGCGAGTCCGACTCGCACTTGGCCGGTTTTTTACTTTTTTATTACCTACCTTATTACCGTTTTGATGATATTTGATAAAATAAACGAACAGTAAATTATTGTTTTAGAGGTGGTAATATTGTTTTTTTTTTTCGCTGAATAAAATGTTTGATTAAACAAATATATGTAATATCACTTATATTTATATATATTTACTTTTTTACTTATTAACTTATTTACTTTTGTACTATTGTACTTATTTCCTTATTTACTTAATTGCTTATGTACTTATGTACTAATGTACTTATGTACTAATATACTTATGTACTTATTAACTTAGTCGCTTATTTAATTATTAACTTATTTATTTTATTTACTTAAATCCTTATTTATTTATTTGCTTATGTACTGGTTATCTTATTTACTTATTTCCTTATTGACTTATTTGCGTTACAAGCTATTGTACTTAAGTACATATGTACTATTGTACTTATGTACTATTGTACTTATTTTCTATTGTATTTATGTTCTTATTTACTTTTGTACTTGTGTACTATTGTATTTATGTACTTATTTACTTATTTGCTTATGTCCTTATATACTTATTTACTTTTTTACTTATGTACTTATACACTTATTTACTTAAATCCTTATTTACTTATTTGCTTATGTACTCGTTATCTTATTTACTTATTTCCTTATTGACTTATTTGCTTTATATACTATTGTACTTATGTACTATTGTACTTATGTTCTATTGTACTTATTTACTATTGTACTTATGTACTATTGTACTTATGTACTATTGTATTTATGATCTTATTTACTTATGTACTTATACAAATGATCTAATAAATAGTACATAATACTTATTTACTAAATTGCTTATGTTCTTATGTACTTATTAACTTCTGTACTTATACTAATGTTCTAATATACTTATGTACTTATACACTTATTTACTTATTTACTTAAATCCTTATTTACTTATTTGCTTATGTACTCGTTATCTTATTTACTTATTTGCTATGTTCTTATTTACTTATTTACTTATGTACTTATACACTTATTTACTTGTTTACATATTTACTTAAATCCTTATTTATTTATTTGCTTATGTACTCGTTATCTTCTTTACTTATTTCCTTATTAACTTATTTGCTTTATGTACTATTATTGTACTAATGTACTATTGTATTTGTTCTATTGTACTTATGTACTTTTGTACTTATGTACTATTGTTCTTATGTACTATTGTACTTATGTACTATTGTACTTATGTACTATTGTACTTACGTACTTTTGTACTTCTGTACTATTGTATTTATGTTCTTATTTACTTATGTACTTATACAAATGAACGAATATACTTATGTACTTATACACTTATTTACTTGTTTACTTATATACTTAAATCTTTATTTACTTATTTGCTTATGTACTCGTTATCTTATTTACTTATTGACTTATTTGCTTTATGTACTTATGTACTATTGTCCTTATGTACTATTGTACTTATGTACTATTGTATTTATGTACTTATTTACTTTTGCACTTATGTTCTATTTTATTTATGTACTTATTTGCTTATGTACTCGTTATCTTATTTACTTATTTGCTTATGTTCTTATTTACTTATTTACTTATGTACTTATACACTTACTTACTTGTTAACATATTTACTTAAATGCTTTATGTACTATTATACTTATGTACTATTATACTTATGTACTATTGTACTTATGTACTATTGTACTTTTGTACTATTGTACTTATGTACTATTGTACTTATGTACTTATGTACTAATGTACGTATGTACTATTGTACTTATGTTCTATATTTATTTATGTTCTTATACACTTATTTACTTGTTTACTTATTTACTTAAATCCTTATTTACTTATTTTCTTATGTTCTCGTTATCTTATTTACTTATTTCCTTATTGACTTATTTGCTTTATGAACTATTGTACTTATGTACTATTGTACTTATGTACTATTGTACTTATGTACTTTTGTACTTCTGTACTATGTATTTATGTTCTTATTTACTTATGTACTTATACAAATGAACTAATATACTTATGTACTTATACACTTATTTACTTGTTTACTTATTTACTTAAATCCTTATGTACTTATTTGCTTATGTACTCGTTATCTTATTAACTTATTTGCTTATGTTCTTATGTACTCATTTACTTATTTACTTATGTACTTATACACCTATTTACTTTTTTACTTATTTACTTAAATCCTTATTTATTTATTTGCTTATGTACTCGTTATCTTATTTACTTATTTCGTTATTGACTTATTTGCGTTATAAACTATTGTACTTATGTACTATTGTACTTATGTACTATTGTACTTATGTACTATTGTACTTATGTTCTATTGTATTTATGTCCTTTTTTACTTTTGTACTTGTGTACTATTGTATTTATGTACTTATTTACTTATTTGCTGATGTTCTTATATACTTATTTACTTTTTTACTTATGTACTTATACACTTATTTACTTGTTTACTTATTTGCTTATGTACTCGTTATCTTATTTACTTATTTCCTTATTGACTTATTTGCTTTATGTACTATTGTACTTTTGTACTATTGTACTTATGTTCCATTGTACTTATTGACTATTGTACTTATGTACTATTGTATTTATGTTCTTATTTTCTTTTGTACTTATGTACTATTGTATTTATGTTTTAATTTACTTTTGTACTTATGTACTATTGTATTTATGTACTTATTTACATATTTGCTTATGTTCTTATGTACTTATTGACTTATGTACTTATACTAATGAACTAATATACTTATGTACTTATACACTTATTTACTTGTTTACTTTATTTACTTATTGACTTATTTGCTGTATGCACTATTGTACTTATGTACTATTGTATTTATGGTCTTATTTACTTACGTACTATTGTATTTATGTACTTATTTACTTATTTGCTTATGTTCTTATGTACTTATTGACTTATTTATTTATGTTCTTATACACTTATTTACTTGTTTACTTATTTACTTAAATCCTTGTTTACTTATTTTCTTATGTTCTCGTTATCTTATTTACTTATTTCGTTATTGACTTATTTGCTTTATGAACTATTGTACTTATGTACTATTGTACTTATGTTCTATTGTATTTATGTTCTTATTTACTTTTGTACTTATGTACTATTACTACCTATTTCCTTATTGACTTTGCTTTATGTACTATTGTACTTATGTACTATTGTATTTACGTTCTTATTTACATATTTACTTATGTTCTTATACAAATGAACTAATATACTAATGTACTTATACACTTATATACTTGATTACATATTTACTTAAATCCTTATTTACTTATTTGCTTATGTTCTTATGTACTTATTTACTTATGTACTTATACACCTATTTACTTTTTTACTTATTTACTCAAATCCTTATTTATTTATTTGCTTATGTACTCGTTATCTTATTTACTTATTTCCTTATTGACTTATTTGCGTTATATACTATTGTACTTATGTACTATTGTACCTATGTACTATTGTACTTATATACTATTGTACTTATGTACTACTGTACTTATGTACTATAGTACTTATGTTCTATTGTATTTATGTACTTATTTACTTATTTGCTTATGTTCTTATATACTTATTAACTTTTTTACTTATGTATTTCTACACTTATTTACTTGTTTACTTATTTACTTAAATCCTTATTTACTTATTTGCTTATGTATTCGTTATCTTATTAACTTATTTGCTTATGTTCTTATGTACTCATTTACTTATTTACTTATGTACTTATACACCTTTTTACTTTTTTACTTATTTACTTAAATCCTTATTTATTTTATTTTATTTTTTATTTTATTTATTTATTTAAGGAAAACTTACAGCTAATTAAGAAACATGTAATACAAAAGCGTGTACAGCAGAAGGCCAATTAAAAGTTTTCACAGATAGTTGATACAATAGATAAGAGGAACAACAATAGAGAACACTTACATATTAATATACTACATATAACATAGGAGAATCTAGACATTGGACAACAAAAAATAGAGGACAAACACTATAGGTAAACAATATTAGTATAATAGAATTATAATAATATATATGAACAAAAATCAACCAAGAAATTGCGTAACATTATCACTATTACCACTACACAACATAAAACGAGTTATAAAACAAACAGCAAAAATAATAATAATAATAATAACATAGCGTGTCTGACCGTCTATCGGCATATATGTATACGATAAACTCGGAAAACAATGAACGATCTCGTTCAAAAAAAAAAAGAAAAAAAAATAACCTAATCTTTTTGAAAAAAGTCATCAGCCAAGGTTTTTTTAATTTGTATGACTGAGGAATTAAAAAGATCGATGTCAGTCGTAGCAGCAGCCACATTATAGCACCTGCCCACCCTAACCAGAAATGAATTTTGTCTATAACTAGTTTTAACAACTGGAATATGCAATAGTCTGGGTTTTCTTACTGCGACTTTGGGTGTGCAGAGCCCCAAATGTCCAAGTAACTCAGGACAATCAACTGATCCATTTGCTATTTTGAGTAGAAAAGCAAGGTCAGCTATACGTCTTCGTTCTGAGAGAGGTAAGATATGATTTTTTATGCAGCGTGAAGTATAATCCGTGGAGTATGACTTCGCTCGATACTGAAGGAACCGAAGGAAACGTTTTTGGATGCGTTCTAATCGTGTTACGTAGGTGTTGAAAATAGGATTCCAGACTTGTGAACAGTATTCCAAGTGGCTACGTACGAATGCGCAATACAGTATTTTAAACGTTTTAGTGCGATTAAATTCAGAAGATAGCCTCAAGACAAATCCAAGTGCTTTAGATGCTCTATTAATAATATCATTGATGTGCTCATCAAAAAGTAATTTTGTGTCAAAAGTGACGCCAAGGTCCTTGATTTTGTTAACCCTTGAGATTGGAATGTTCTTAATAAAATAGCCATGTTTGATAATATTTGTTTTACGGGTATACGAGCAGACGTAGCACTTAGAAACGTTTAAGTCAAGTTTGTTTATAACACAGTAATGTTGGAACCTGTTAAGGTCTTCTTGTAAACAAAGTGCATTATCGAGATTTTGGATGGGGCAGAGAATTTTCATGTCATCAGCGTAAAGTAAGATTTTGGAATGTATAAAGCACGAGGAGATGTCATTAATAAAAATGGTAAAAAGAAGGGGTCCCAGCAAGGATCCCTGAGGTACTCCCGAGGGGATAAGCATGGGGGACGACGTGTAACCGTTAAGTACTACAGTCTGGCATCTATTTTGGACATATGAACTGAACCATCTATAAAGGTTTCCACTAACAACTGACTGAAGCTTACGCAAGAGAATAACATGATCTATGCGATCGAATGCTTTACTGTAATCAGTGTAAATAACGTCTACTTGAGATGGTTTGCACATATGAGAGGAAATAAATTCACTACAAAGAATCAGGTTTGAAGTCGTGGACCTGCCTTTCAAAAAACCATGTTGTTGTTCGGCTAGCGATTGTTTGAGAGAAGAGTGGAGCTGTCTATATACTATTTTCTCTAGAACTTTAGCAAATACACATAACTTCGATATCGGTCTATAATTTTCAACTAAATCCTTTGGTCCCTTTTTATGGATCGGAGTTACGAAAGCAGATTTCCAAATCATTGGGACCACTCCTTCAGTTATTGAGCGTCTATATAAGAATGAAAGTGGCGTAACTAAGCTTTTAGCACAATTAACTATAAAAATAGGGGGAATGGTATCCGGTCCTGCTGACTTATTAAGATCCAAGCTTTTGAATAACTTTAATATTTCCTTATCATCTATCAAAACAGTGTTAATATCAGAAGCAGATTCAATACTTTCCTGCAAACAATAAGAAGAAGCGTCCTGTGCACTACATAAGAATGTGGAGTGGAAATAGTCGCTAAACATGTTACAGATGTCATGAGTACATAAGTAAATATGTATATTATTTATTTGCTTATGTACTCGTTATCTTATTTACTTATTTCCTTATTGACTTATTTGCGTTATAAACTATTGTACTTATGTACTATTGTACTTATGTTCTATTGTATTTATGTTCTTTTTTACTTTTGTACTTGTGTACTATTGTATTTATGTACTTATTTACTTATTTGCTGATGTTCTTATATACTTATTTACTTTTTTACTTATGTACTTATACACTTATTTACTTGTTTACTTATTTGCTTATGTACTCGTTATCTTATTTACTTATTTCCTTATTGACTTATTTGCTTTATGTACTATTGTACTTATGTACTATTGTATTTATGTTCTTATTTACTTTTGTACTTATGAACTATTGTATTTATGTACTTATTTACTTATGTACTTTTACACTTATTACTTATTACTTGTTTACTTATTTAATTAACTTATTTGCTTATGTACTCGTTATCTTATTTACTTATTTCCTTATTGACTTATTTGCTTTATGTACTATTGTACTTTTGTACTATTTTACTTATGTAGTCTTGTACTTATGTACTATTGTATTTAAGTTCTTATTTACTTATTTGCTTATGTTCTTATGTACTAATTTACTTATTCACTCATGTACTTTTACACTTATTTACTTGTTTACTTATTTAATTAACTTATTTGCTTATGTACTCGTTATCTTATTTACTTATTTCCTTATTGACTTATTTGCTTTATGTACTATTGTACTTTTGTACTATTTTACTTATGTACTCTTGTACTTATGTACTATTGTACTTATGTACTATTGCACTTATTTTCTATTGTATTTATATACTTAATTACTTATTTCCTTATTTTCTTAATTGCTAATGTTCTTATGTACTTATTTACTTAAATCCTTATTATTTTATTTGCTTATGTACTCGTTATCTTATTTACTTATTGACTAATTTGCTTTATGTACTATTGTACTATTGTACTTATATACTACTATTGTATTTATGTTCTTATTTACTTTTCACTTATGTACTATTGTATTTATGTACTTATTTCCTTATTTACTTATTTGCTTATGTTCTTATATACTTATTTACTTATGTACTTATACACTTATTTACTTGTTTACTTTTTTACTTTAATCCTTATTTACTTATTTGCTTATGTACTCGTTATCTTATTTACTTATTTCCTTAATGTACTATTGTACTTATGTACTATTGTTCTTATGTACTATTGTACTTATGTACTATTGTACTTATGTACTATTGTACTTATGTACTATTGTATTTATGTACTTATTAACTTTTGCACTTATGTACTATATTTATTTATGTACTTATTTATTTATTTCCTTATTTACTTAATTGCTTATGTTCTTATGTACTTATTTACTTATGTACTTATACTAATGAACTAATATACTTATGTACTTATACACTTATTTACTTGTTTACATATTTACTTACATCCTTATTTACTTATTTGCTTATGTACTCGTTATCTTATTTACTTATTGACTTATTTGCTTTATGTACTTATGTACTATTGTACTTATGTACTATTGTATTTATGTACTTATTTACTTTTGCACTTATATACTATTTTATTTATGTACTTATTTACTTATTTCCTTATTTACTTAATTGCTTATGTTTTTATGTACTTATTAACTTATGTACTTATACAAATGAATTAATATACTTATGTACTTATACACTTATTTACTTAAATTCTTATTTACTTTTTTGCTTATATACTCGTTATCTTATTTACTTATTTGCTATTTACTTATTTATTTATTTGCTTATATACTCGTTATCATTTTTACTTATTTCCTTATTAACTTATTTGCTTTATGTACTATTGTACTTATGTACTATTGTACTTATGTACTATTGTACTTATGTACTATTGTACTTATGTACTATTGTACTTATGTACTATTGTACCTATGTACTATTGTATTTATTTACTTATTTACTTTTGCACTTATGTACTATTTTATTTATGTACTTATTTCCTTATTTACTTAATTGCTTATGTTCTTATGTACTTATTTACTTATTTGCTTATGTTCGTATGTACTTATTTACTTATTTAATTAACTTATTTGCTTATGTACTCGTTATCCTATTTACTTATTTCCTTATTACTTAAATCCTTATTTATTTATTTGCTTATGTACTCGTTATCTTATTTACTTATTTCCTTATTGACTTATTTGCGTTATGTACTATTGTACTTATGTACTATTGTACTTATGTACTATTGTACTTATGTACTATTGTACTTATGTACTATTGTATTTATGTTCTTATTTACTTTTGTACTTGTGTACTATTGTATTTATGTACTTATTTACTTTTGTACTTGTGTACTATTGTATTTATGTACTTATTTACTTATTTGCTTATGTTATTATATACTTATTTACTTTTTTACTTATGTACTTATACACTTATTTACTTGTTTATTTATTTAATTAAATCCTTATTTACTTATTTGCTTATGTACTCGTTATCTTATTTACTTATTTCCTTATTGACTTATTTGCTTTATGTACTATTGTACTTATGTACTATTGTACTTATGTACTATTGTACTTATGTTCTATTGTACTTATTTACTATTGTACTTATGTATTATTGTATTTATGTTCTTATTTACTATTGTACTTATGTACTATTGTATTTATGTACTTATTTGCTTATGTTCTTACGTACTTATTTACTTATTTGCTTATGTTCTTATGTACTAATATACTTATGTACTTATTTAATTTACTTATTTGCTTATGTACTCGTTATCTTCTTTACTTATTTCCTTATTGACTTATTTACTATTGTACTTATATACTATTGTACTTATGTACTATTGTACTTATGTACTATTGTGCTTATGTACTTTTGTACTTCTGTACTATTGTATTTATGTTCTTATTAACTTTTGTACTTATGTACTATTGTATTTATGTTCTTATTTACTTATTTACTTAAGTACTGTACTTATGTACTATTGTATTTATGTATTTATTAACTTTTGTACTTATGTACTTTATTTATTTATGTACTTATTTTTTATTTCCTTATTTACTTAATTGCTTATGTACTTATGTACTTATTTACTTTTGCACTTATGTACTATTTTATTTATGTACTTATTTACTTATTTCCTTATTTACTTAATTGCTTATGTTCTTATGTACTTATTAACTTATGTTCTTATACTAATGAACTAATATACTTATGTACTTATACACTTATTTACTTAAATCCTTATTTACTTATTTGCTTATTTACTCGTTATCTTATTTACTTATTTGCTATGTTCTTATTTACTTATTTACTTATGTACTTATACACTTATGTACTCGTTATCTTATTTACTTATTTCCTTATTAACTTATTTGCTTTATGTACTATTGTACTTATGTACTATTGTACTTATGTACTATTGTACTTATGTACTATTGTACTTATGTACTAATGTACTTACGTTCTTTTGTATTTCTGTACTATTGTATTTATGTTCTTATTTACTTATTTACTTCCTTACTTATTTACTTATACAAATGAACTAATATACTTATGTACTTTTACACTTATTTACTTGTTTACTTATATACTTAAATCCTTATTTACTTATTTGCTTATGTACTCGTTATCTTATTTCCTTTTTTACTTATGTACTATTAGTACATATGTACTTATTTACTTTTCTACTTATGTACTATTGTACTTATTTACTTATTTCTTTTTTACTTTATTGCTTATGTACTTATGTTCTAATGTATTTATATATTTATGTATGTATGTACTATACTATAAAGAGGAAAGATTTGTATTTTTGTATGTTTGTAACGAATAAACTCAAAAACTACTGGACCAATTTCAAAAATTCTTTCACCTATGGAAAGCTATACAGGATGATTTTTTTATCACTGGCAATACTTGCAGAGGTGGAAGTAGTCATCAATGTGAACAACTTTTAATATGGGGCTAACTTTGATATCGCTTCATACATTTTGGTCGAGTAGGTATTGAACTTTTGTATGGAAAAGCTGATAATTTTTTAATGATTTGTTAGTCCCATAATAAAACTTGTTCATTTTGATGAGTACTTCCACCCCTGCAAGTATTGCCAGTGATAATAAAATCACCCAGTATTATTAACGAGTAACATGGGCTATATTTTATCCCGGGAACGCGGGTGAAACCGCGCGGAAAAGTTAGTATAACATAAATTGGAAATAGCACCTGCGATTTCAAATATCAATAGTAAAACTAAAATCTCTTCTATAGAACAGTTTCGTTGCAGTAAAGCTTCAGAAGTCCCGCCGGGGCAATATTGTCCTAGCGCTTGAAAGGAATCTTGTGTGAAAACTTCGAGCCGACCCTTTCAGGTTCGCTCTAATGTCTTTGTTTTCAGGGTTCCCGTAACGGTGAAGACTCTTTGGCATCATTTTGGTGTTTTTTTTTTTCTCAAGGTCTCGTATGATATAGGTAATGTTGTTTTTCGACAACCAAAATGTCGTAGGGCAATAAACTTTCAGTTTTACGAGTAAACTATTTCAATTTATTAACTTCTTATATTTCTCGTATCTATATAGGTACGAGTATATCCTTTTTTTTATTGGGCTTATTATTTTAGCAGCAGAAATTAGCGTGGTGTGGCCAGTTTATTGCGGCCCGGTTTTAAAGTTTTATAAGCTATAATTTTTTATGTTTAATAACTGGAATTTAAAATTGGTTATCTATTTATTTCTCGTTTGAACAAAAACTCGATGTTTTAGACCAATTATAAGTATATTAAGGCTTAAATTTGGCAAAAAATTTTGCGACTAATTTTGGTTCGACATCAAGGAAAAATATAGGTACACATACCGAAAGTAAACAAATATGAAATATTTAAATCCTACAATGTGCTTTTCGCGAAAGATAACACAGAGAGGAAAAGCAGAGCTCCTTGTGTAAAGTATCCTACGTAATTTGTACACAGGATGCCTGAGATCAACCCACGTCAATAGTATTGTTGTATTATATCCTTTACCTTATTCAGACAGAATAACAGCGACTCAACCAACCTTTGATATAGGTATTATCAGAAAATAAATTAAGATATATTATTTACCTTGTAAGGCTTATAAGAAATCTACATAGTACTATAATTTAGAGTATAAAAACTATTGTCGGATTTTGAAGAGGGTTGAAGTAGGTAAGTACTTTGGCTCAGTTTTATTGCAAGAGCGAGCGCCTACAAGTTAACGAGGAGTTATGTTTTCACATGTTATTGCCTTCATATAATTTGTAGGCGCTCTCTTGCATCCCATAAGAAATATGTAGGTATTTCGTTATGTGTATGACTCTTATTTGTAAACATGGCTTGACACACTACCATGTATCTAAATAACGTAATAGGTAATCTAGAAACTGTATGTCATCAAATATGAAAACAATGAATATTTGAATTAATTAAAGCTAAAATCTGAAATATCAATTACAGACGTAGAATTAAACGCCTATCTATGCCAAATAGCATTTATACCCAAAATTGAGTTTGCTATTTCAATTGCATAGTAGGAGTTATACCTAGACTTAATGAAACATCAACTGAATATTCCATGAGAATTTGAACTAAAATCATTATTGTTCTAGCTAGAGTGAATTCTAGAAACCAGAACAGCGTGATCTGAAATTGCTGTGAGCATAAAATAAATTACATACAATACGTGCAATCTAAGTTGGCCGGCCTGAAGTTAGGCTCTACTAGCTTAGCTCTCACTAAGTAGCTTCCGCCCCGCGGTTTTGCACTCGTTTCCAGAATAAGAAGTTCCAAAACCAAATCTATTCAGCCATTACGGACTTGAGTGGTAACGCTGTATTTCAATGAAGTTTGGCACACAAATTGAAAATGTTCTAGATTAACTCGTAGGATACTTTTTGGAAAACATCCGACCCTGGGGAATGTAAGAGAAACTGCGGGACGGAAGGGACGGACGGAATAATATGTAATAGTTTAGCGAGTAGGTAGTAGTGTTTACTAAGAGTAGAAAAATACTCTATATAAAGTACCTCGTATTAATTGTATGCGATTTTTTTTTTTCTTCAATCACCCATAAGGGATGTCCCAAAATTTTAATATTCATCATAATAATCCCCCATGAAGCTACATACTCGTAACAAACGGTTGAGACAAAAATTGCCTTCATCGCAAATTTATCACGGACGGGAGTAAAACTGCTGAATACTACTATCGCAAGGTTTATTTCAAGGTATCATGTAAGCTGACGGTGAATAGAAGTTACTAATCAAAGTCAAAGCCATTTATTCAGTTTAGGCCCTAAGAGGGCACTTATGAACGTCGAAACTACTGAAGTTACCACCGATTCGGAAGTCGCCTTCAACTGAGAAGAACCGGCAAGAAACTCAGCAAGGTTACATTTTTTATATATTTTGTTTTTTTTTTTTGGACAATCTGACAATGTTGGCTTTTTTTCCATAAAATTTTTAATGACCTAATGAGTAAGTTATGTGTAGTTAATTTATGTCTGTGTTTTTGTTTGAATGGGAAACAAAGTTTTTACCTAACTATCGAATTTATTTTAATTTAAACTCGGCAAAAACTTGTTGAAAATATTTAGCGCATATTTTAACGTGCTCAAAAATTTGGCCCTAGGAATTTATGAATGTCAAAGTTACTGCTGGAACCTTAAACTTTTGTCATTTGTATGATTTTTTTTTCGAGATTTCTGTATTGGTCCTATAATAAAAGTTGGTCATATTGATGATTGACTTGTTGATGATGATGATGACAAAATAATTTCATAAATCTGTTGATTTATATCCCAAAAATCATCAAATTTGAGTTTACCTATTGGAATTCCCTCAAGGCACCATATTGGGCCCATAAATATTCTCTATTTCTTCTAACGGTCTTAGGTTTTGTGAGAATCAATTTGAGCAGTTTTATCTTCGAATTGCGCTGAAACATTCTGAAATTTCCTATTGTAACTGAACACGGCTGAATGTTACAGACGTTTTCAACACGTACCGTTTGATCTATTGGAATAGCTTTTATATCCATAAATGGTTGGAGCTAGCGTAGTTTGCGAATATTGAAAAATAGGAAACGAATCTAGGTTATCGGTGTACTGAAAATATTTTCGATTTGGCGTACCTACAAACACAATTGGACAGGCGTTTTTTAAAAAACATTTATGATGTTAGGACAGCGGTGATGTCGATTGTGGGATTCTATTATGAGCTTGAAATTTTGGTGATGGAAAATATCACAACTTTTTAGTTAATGATGCCTTTTCAGTTTTATTTGCTTACCACAGTCAGCCACAATGATCAAACATAATCATGTTTTTTATAAAGTTTGACGTATGTAATATTTTGTTGTTTAATTAACTTACTGCTCTGATATAGCCTGCTGCTTTGTTGTGCACGCACTTGCCATATACTATAAAATATAAAAAAAAACATCTAAGTACACAATCCGTTTGTTTTATACACATTTAAAACCGTCTTTAACAAAATAACAGCTGTCAAACATCCATAATCACTGATATCCACCGCCATCTCCACCTAATGCCGCCTACCGCCTCTCTTCCTTAACTTTAGCCCACATATCGTTCAGCATGCGCTTTATGGAAGCCATTCGTCACCTTCATTATTTCGTGGTGTTGCCAGAATAAACAATTAGAGAGAAATATTTGTTTAGAATTCGGATTTCTATAGAAATGCCTACCGCGATAAATTTTCCACTTACTAACAGATATTTGCAATATTCTCGTCCCGTCACCTGGATAAAATATATTTTATACCGGACAGAATCCATCGAGTTTGGTATTCCAGTTATTTATTTATTGGAACATTGGAAGTTTTTACCTTTGCCTGCTTTGTAACTGAAAATTTTGTGAAAATAAATAAATGTGCCATGATTTTTTAATGGTTTTAGAAATAAAGGATTGTGACGGGCTGGTTGGCGTGGTTGGTAAGATACCCTATCTATCACGCCGCAGGTCGTGGGTTCGATTCCCACACAGGACAAACATTTGTGTGCATAAACATGTCTGTTTGTCCTGAGTCTGGGTGTAATTATCTATATATGTATGTATTTACAAAAGAAAAGTAGTATATGTAGTATATCAGTTATCTGACTTCCATAGTACAAGATCTGCTTAGTTTGGGGTCAGATAGCCGTGTGTGAGGAATAATGTCCCAGAATGTCCCAGAATTGAATTTACACCCTCATGATACTTATGTGCTTACGCCATAAGCCACCACGGCTTATCTATTTCCTGTAGAAAACAAAGTCTGGTTAGTTGCTCCATATATAACTCAAGAACGGCTGAACCAATTCAGACTGAATCTTTGAATAGGCTATTTTTTACCGAGTGACAGCTAGTGTTGAATATATAATGCAGGAGTTTGTTTTAACAGAATAAAATATAGCACAAAACTTTAACAATCATACCCAAAGGGAGTGACGAAAAAAACAGGTCAATTATTTTTAAACTGGGTAACACAGCTTTTATTTTTCAAATATAGAATATCATTTTACTTTGTGACACTGAAGTGTCAAAGCTAACGACATTGTTTGAGAAAAACTTAAGTTGGACAGTACTTATCTTCTCATAATATAAAAATGAATCGCTGAATGTGTTGCTGACCGCAAATCTCGAGAACGGCTGAACCGATTTGGCTGATTTCTTTTTTGTTGTGTTTGATGAAGTCTGAGGAAAATTTTTATGGAGAGAAAAAAAGTAAATAATACGAGGAAAATAGTAAAAACAACAATTTTCTTTTCCAATACATACCACTCTGTCCCCAGCTGTCAAACATTAGACGTCAATCAAAACAAAACAAAGGCGCGTTAGACAGAACAAAATCTGTCGGGACAGCTATTAACATAAAAAATCAATGTTACTTTGTTTTAGAGAAATAGGGCAGAACAAGGTCTGCCGGGACAGCTAGTAAGATATAAAAGCACTACCAATACTAATTATACCTACTTATATATTATGTAAACAACTAGTAAACTACGTACCAGTCTATAATGACTGAACGTATTTGGATGAAATTTGAAACATAATAAAGATCAAAACCTGGAATAAAACAAAATATTTAATCCCACGGGAATGTAGGTATATCCGCAGGGCGGTAGCTAGTGACATGAGAATGAGTGTTCAGGCGTCTAATATAGACACTACGGAGCAATACAGCTATAGACCAAAACAACTGCTTGTGCTGACACTGGACATACCTTTCCCCCAAAAACTACATCCCCCTGGAACGCAGTTCAACCTCACGTTCCTACTATTATAACAAATGGGAACATGTATTGCCTATACCTATACTAAATATTATTCAAAGTCAAAGTCAAAGCAATTTATTCAGTTTACGCCCTAGGAAGTCACTAATGAACGTCGAATTTACTGAAGACACCACCGACCACTAAAAAATATATGTAGTATTAGCTTATTACTATTAAATAAATAAATATTCTGGGACATTCCTCACACACGGCCATCAGACCTCAAACTAAGCAGAGCTTGTGCTATAGAAGCCAGATAACTTATACCTACTACATATACTTAGTCTACTTTTCTTTTGTAAATATATACATATATAGATAATTACACCCAGACTCAGGACAAACAGGCATGTTCATGTCACAAATGTCTGTCCTGAGTGGGAATCGAACCCACGACGCCAACCGCCCCGTCAAGTTTTATATAATTAAATGTCTATTATAAAGTGTACGTAATTGCCTCAAATAATACTGTTTCTTTTTAAACTGTGTACCTAATCGCTTCCAGCATTAAATAGATTTATTGCGGGTCGAATGTAAAAGCGCCTAAAGCTCTTAAAGGCGATTTATCGCTCGTTCCTTGCATGGCATAATGTTAACGTCTGTCTTCTGATTGACTTTTTTCGATATATCGATTGGATTATGCATCTGATGTATAGATTAATTCTTTATTTCTTTGTGATCTAAGATTGGATGTTGAATGGTGAGTAGGTACGGTAAAAACATATTTAGTGAGGTATATTTCTGGCAGCACTGATGACTGGAACGAAAATGATAAACATTTAGACAAAACTTCTTTGTTATAGAAATAAATGTGGTATTCAGTGAAATAAACGACTGGACCGAAACATAAACTTTATTTTTATTTAATCTTACAACTTTCCTCTACATAAATCTTAACGCACGCTTTTTATAATTTTTTCTTTCGGCTATCATTATTCTCTCTCGCTCAAACCTTCTTTTTATCCCTTTCACTCTATTCGGTTTGTTTAGAAACACATCCTAAATAAATAATAATACCTTATTTATTTCAAAAAATACTTTTTCCAAACTACTGACATAAAATAAAATAAAGCTGAAGAGCTTTTTGTTTGTTTGAACGATCGAATTTGATTTTTTTTCTTCATTTGATAGCCCAAGTCTTGAGGAAGGTTATTGGCTAAGTCAAAGTCAAAGCCATTTATTCAGTTTGGGCCCTAGGAGGGCGCTTATGAAGGTCGAATTTACTGAAGTTACCACCGGTTCGGAAGTCAGCCTTCAACTGAGAAGAACCAGCAAGAAACTCAGCAAGGTTACATTTTTTTTTTTTTTTTTTTTAATTATCTGACTATTGGCTATATTTTTACAAAAATTGGCTATTTTTTTATCCCGGGGACGCGGGTGAAATCGCGGGGAAAACTTAGTCCCAAATAAAGCACAGCTTCTACTACTCACATAAATATTTACCTCAAGAATTAAAAACCAAATAGACATGTACATGCACACAACCAGCCCGTCCCGTCATTAGTTATGTCATGGAAGTAATAAATGCTGTCATAACCATTCCGTTCAATTACTAATACGGTTGTTTTATTAGCCAATAACAGTATTTACTTATATTGTCAATGAAACTAAATGATCTTCATATTATATGAGGCTAACATAACATATACGCTGTACATTTTTTATGACATTAAATGATTAGGCCTTCACAGGCACTTATGAATTGTCAGATTCTAATGCATGGTTCAGAAGGTTGCTTTTGCTGAAAAGAACCAGCAGTAACCTTAGCAATTATTCTTTTCAAAACAAACATAGATTGATTATATAAGATGTATCCTGCAAGAGCGAACGCTATACCCAAGTATGTCGTCATTTAAAATATTCATTATGTTATAGTATACCTTCTGTAGTAATGAAAATAACACGTTCCTTTATGTGAAGGCAAATTTAAAAGCGTTATGAGTCATAATAAAAAAAAATAAGGAAACCATAGCACAGTGGTAGGGTACTTTGTAGTTGGCTGGCTACCACATCGTCGTCAAACACCTAACGGGGTATTTGGACAATTGCAAATTGAGAGCCAGTTCTTTTCTTATCTTTGTGCTTACCACCTTCGACCAACATTTATGCGGATCAGTTTGTGGTCAAACAAAAGCCTATTTTCAACCGATGGTAAGTGACCACCGTCAGCTATACCAGGGGGACCTATAAAGCCTAGTAGGCAACTCTTAATGGTATTTCATTATTTGATAACAAAAATACGGATAATCTACGAAATCTGTATTTCGGTGTTCGTCCATCCATATATCATACAAATACCTAAAATTGGGAGCTCATACGTAGCGTAGCGTCCAGTGAACAGTGAATACGTAGAGTAGAACAGTTTTTTTTTTTGCTGTGTAATGACTGGGGCGTAGTGAGCAGAGCGTAACAAACAGCTCTACCCCTCCGCTGCTCTCCAAGCTCAACACTCCTTTTTTAAGTCAATAGGTTGACATGTCGTTAAAAATAGATAGGTATGCTCTTCCCCCTCTTACTGTTTAACAATAATGTAGATTTTTAAAATAGAAAATTAAAGTAATAGAACATAAAAAAAAAATGTTTGAATGAGAAAGAATAAAAGATATAAAAATTCCATGTTGCCCCAAGAAACCAAGATTTTATTTTTGTCGAAGGGTTGACAAGCAGGCCGCCTATGGACATTTGCAATATCAAAAGGATCGCCGATGTGTTGCCGATCTTGATGGACCCTTTTTGAAGAATTCCATATCGTAGCGCTGCGGGAAAACCTTCCATAACCAAATGGTCTGCAATAAAAACGTCCGACTTTTTCGTTACATAGACGATCGAGGCGGCTCGAGTATATGAGGATGAGCTCCACATCGTCGCCGAGCGGTGCGATGAAAATGGAAATGATGGTACCAACCGGATCAAAAAGTTCCTCGAACACCATTATACTGGCGGTAGAAGACACAGAGTGAGTCTATGTCTCTCCGAAGGCTAAGAGGTACTAAACCGCGAGTAAGTTCGATATCGTCAACTGCACGAGTGGCCGTACTCTCTTTAATTGAATTCTCTTCCGTTCTTAAAGTTCTCACTCTCAAAGGTAAATACTGGTTTACAAGTTTATTCGATTAGCTGTAATAAAAAGTTGTTTTTAGCTTACAGCCAAGCCATTTCATTAATGGTGAACAACGGTCGCTTGACTAATGGAGACTATTTATTTTATGTCCATAGTTAATGAAAAATACAGGACAAATACGGACCCGAGTCATATAATAAATATTATATAGTATCTTTGGTAGGTTTGTATTTGATCACAATTTAGCGTGTTTAGTAATTATGTACCCCAAGGTGGTGATTAAGCAAAATAATACTGACATTCAAATATAGCTGCTGAAATACATTTTAGCCGCCTGGCGACAGATTTCTTGCTAAGAAATCATTACATCCTTCCTTTAATAATAAATGTGAAAGTTTTTCAATTTGTCAATCTGAATAAAGATGAAATTTGATCTGTTTTTGACGATTTCTCAAAGTCAAGAGAGAACATGAAAGTCGAAGCTGCTGAATTAACTACCAGTTCAGAAGTCAGCCAGAATTTTGACTTGCCCACCAAAACAAATTCAAAAATAGAGCATAAAAAAAAAAGCTTACCACAGATCAATAATCATAAATCTAATTATAATCTAATTTAAAACATATATTGCGTTCATAACTCTGTAAGTGCAATAACGTTTAAGCACCCGCCTGGTATAGTACCGGATTTAATCAAGGCAATAAAAAAAAACGAGTCAAAGGCGAGGCAGAACCCGGTCTTTTGCGACAGATAATTCAATCGGAGACGATAGCTTCAGGAAATGGACGGGGGAATCTTTTATCTCGATTTTTACAGAAAGTAATGGGGTTGTTAAATAAAATTTTGTATTGGCTCTTTGATATTTTTATTGAAATAACGTTTTTAGAAGTATTGAAACCTTGAATTTATCAATAACTATCAATCGATAAATGATAATTGGACGTAAGTATCTAATAGTATGTACACTATGTACCTAAAATACTTGTGATTCAAATAATTGCTAATTGGTAAGCCTAAAAAGGTTTCTTTTCTTCAATAACCATCAAAGTTTTAGTTTTGTGTATACTTTTACTAAAATCTCTCAGTGTAAGTGATGATGTGGCCGAAGGCGGTAAGCTAAGGTATGGAACTGACTCTGCATCCTCTGGGTAATATATGGTTGTAAAAAAATATGTATTATGGCGCAGATTTTTAGATATTAGAGCTAGTTTTTTTTTTTTTTGACAGAAACATCCAAAAGATTCTTTTGATATAATAATATTAACTGACCGACTGTATTGTTTTCAAAACCCCTTTTTTCAAAATTATAATCCACCAAAAGTTTCCTCGGATCATATGATTCCAACTATAATATAAATCTTGCGACTTCTTATTTTCTATTAAATGTCGTCTCTTAATTAAGAATATCAGTTATCTAGAGTCAATACAGAAGTTCTCCTTAGATACGAGATAAGATGGCCGAGTGTGAAATGTGCCGGAATATTGAAGAAGTGGGTAAAACTCTAATTTAAAAATGTATTCTTGCTGAGTTTCTTGCCGGTTCTTCTCAGTTGAAGGCTACTTCTGAACTAGTGGTAGCTTAAGTAGCTTCAACATTAATATGTGCCCTCCTAGGGCCAAAGTTGAATTAATGGCTTTGACTTTGATTTTACTTAAAATACTCTTGTACTAACAGGCTCACAACGTTTGACCCATTACCATAGCAAAGCTATGCTAGCTGAAGAGTAATCGATATTCTTGTTTGTAAATGCAAAGCTGAAATTTTTTGTAATATAAGTACATGCTTTTGTTTGGTGATTTCATTACCTACATGGATATTTTTACAAAGCTTACGGCAGTTTGAGTATCTTGAGACGTTCCTCACATACAACCATCTGAACCCAAACTAAATAAAGCTTGTACTTTAGAAACCAGATAATGGGATATTAGGGTAACCTAACAACCTCGCAGGGCCCATCAAAACTGGTCAGAACTGGTCTAATGATGCATTTTAAAGGAATCGACGTTCGCTTGAAGCCACAAGGTCATAGGTATATTCCTTGACTTGAACAAATAATTATAAATGCATTTTTTCATTATATTATGAAAGATATGACGTTATATAATTTTATTGTTACAAAAAGCTCTCAGAAGTTTCTAATAAAATTGTTTAATAAACCTACTCCATATAACTTTTTCTTTCGAGTCTTGCACGGTTAATAAGGCTGCTTTTGCTAAACTCAGCAATTACTATTTAAAAACCTAATTAGATTTATAACATACGACTATTTATCTAGTCTCACTGATGTTAGGTGCATGTCTTATGACGGGAAAGTAAATACCTACCTACAATATAATGATGAGATACTTAGTAAATAACAAACTCAAGCAGACCAGGCTCGACAAGCAACATATGACGCATACTTACCTATTATAAAATATATATAGAGTTAGTGAGGTATACATAATAGTCTATTAATTATAGTTTCTAATTTATATGAATGCTACGGTATTATAGTAATTGAGCCAGTTTTGCTGACGGATAGTGCGGTTTGTGACCTGCGCTTGATAATTTTTTAAATACAATATGCAGTGGAATCGTGTTTCACTTTTAGGAATTCGGATAGTTATTGGGATATGCAATCTACTGAGCCAATTTATATTTCAATGGATGTAGCTAACAAATGCAGGTTTTTATTCAACAAGGCCTTTACTTACAAGTATTTATGAATTGTCAGATTCAACACATTGTTAGGTAGATACATTTTACAGATTAGAACCGTCAATAAACTTTTAAACCAATCTTAGGTTTATCACTTACGATTAATTCGCTCATTAAAATCTTACACAAATATTTACAACATTACCAGGAGAATAAAGCACATTAAATGAGGAAGACGCTGGACGTGTATTCAGTATTTACACTCCATAATGATGTAAGTCAATGGTGAGTTACTCTTGTAGATACCACCCACAAAATAAAAATCTGTCGCCAAGCCGTCGTTACGGCAGTAAGACTCGGGAGCTAATTGTGTTTTCTAGGTTTCAGATGGCATATCTGCTTGTCAATTTTCTGACATATAAAAAGACGTAGAGATATCTTCTATCCAAAATGTTGAAATACTGAATTGAAAATAATTTCTCTAAGTATTTAAATAAATAGTACCTGGGTGAACGAGCTTTGCTCGATGTATTTTTTTGGTAAAATTGCGTTAATCAGGAATGGCGCCTATATAGATAGACTTAAAAAGCAAAAACTGGAAAAAAAGGGGAAATAAATAGTCGGACTGTAGACATCTGGACTCGAACCGGGGTCTTCTGGTTTCGGTATTTGCCACCTGAGCGATTATAAATATTTACTGTCGTATGATATTGTAGCAGTTTGCCTAAAAACATGGATAAAACGACGTTTTCTAAAAATGAAACCTAGCTAGATCGATATATCGCCCCCGCATACTAAATTTCATGAAAATCGTTGGAGCCGTTTCCGAGATTCAGATTATATATTTATATATATAAAGAATTGGTCGTTTAAAGGTATTAGATATATATTTATGTATATACAAGAATTGCTCGTTTAAAGGTATTAGATGACCCGAAGAAAATACGGAGCCCGTAAGAACATAAATTTCAAATAGGTATCTTTAATGGATTCACTTTAAAGTACTGAGACAGGTTTTATGTGAAAGATTTAGGAGGAATACTAATCTTCTATTGAAAGCCTTTGACTTTAAGAGGTATTGTATATTTCAAAGTCAAAGCCAATTTATTGCTAAGCTATATTAGTAAAGGGCTTATTTAGTATCTATATACTAATATTATAAAGCTGAAGAGTTTGTTTATTTGGTTGAACGCGCTAATCTCAGGAACTACTTATTTCTGTGTTGGATAGCCCATTTATCGAGGAAATCTATTGGCTACTTTTTATCCCGTGAAAACATCTCAGTAACGCGGGTGAAACCGCGGGGTGGAAGCTAGTCAACCATAAATCTACTAGTGTTTTCTACCTCCAAAGATTATAATGGATAGGTAATTCAGTTAGAGTCAACGGCAGGTGTAATAATATAGATGTTTGTCTATACAACATGGTTGAGCCCAAAAAAGTGATATTTTTTTGTTTTTTACGGTAGTTGCACTTGAGAGCCAGTTACCTTCTAAGCTTTGTTAAGGTTGACAACACATTGGCAATCCATTAGTATTGCTAATGTTCATGAATAGGCAATTGTGGCCACTCACCGTCAGGTGGACCATCTGCTTAACCATTTGATATAAAAAAAATGGGGCCAAAAATGCTTCGCATAATCCTTGTATAAATATTAATATTTTCCATCACGCCGTTTCACCCATGATCCGCTATATTACCCCTTTAGAGGTTGAATGTTGAAAATCCCTTCCATAGTAATTTAAGGAACCTGTGAGCAAAACTTTAAGTTACTAAGCTTATCGGTTTACGCTGTGCGTTGATCGATCAGACAGTTAGTCAGGACAAGTATTTTATATACATAAATATTTTTGATACGGGATTTATTCGACACAGCAAACCGTTCTCTTGTAAAAAATGTACCTACACACATTTTATTTCATCCAATTACAACTTGTACAGCCGTCGTGGGGTTATTCAAATATCACACAAATATTTGCTAGCATACTCCGGCATTTATGCATGTACCGGGATAAAATATAAAGTATTACCTTACATACAACCTTCCTTCAGCTATCTATTGATAAATGTTTGGAATATTGATAGGGTCCTTTGTGATATTCTTTTGAGTCTTGTGTTACAATATTGAAGGCCAGCGTTGCGTACAAAAAAAAAACTTAAATATTCTGAACAAAAAAGTTTATAAGTTTTTAATTGTAGTGATAATACTATTAAGTGATATAACTGGCAACCTCCAAGTAAAATGACCATTACAGACAGATGGACAGATGGAAATGAACTATAAGGGTTCCTAGTTTGTCTACGAGACCCTAAAAAGGAGCAATTACATTACGTAAGTGAAGACACAAGGCTCAGGAAGGCTTCACTTGATGGATCTGTAGTGGAACGTATTCGTCTGTGACTGTATAACAAATAGGGTTACCATCCTAAAGTTTTTAAATAATTTTGCAAAATAAGTTTTTATAAAAAAATTAAACTATAACTCACGTTGCTAATTCTCTATGACGTAATTATTTAAGTAATAGAAAATTAGCGTTTAATCCAGAGATTTAATTTGTAGATGCGCACTTGCCATACATAAAATGTCTCATCGTTGGGAAGAAATAAAGAAAGAAAGAAAGATACATTTATTAGAAACCACGTCACGTCAATACAATTACACAATAAAGAATAATTTAAACTAACAATAGATACATTTAAAAACAATAGAGTAAAATACATAAATAATAGTTTTAATCTGTACCTACTTATTGGGTCTAAAAGGTGATCAAACGGGTGATCAAACATTACACGTACCTACATAATAAATACCTATCAAACAATACTTTATAGTTTATTAATAAGAGCATAGTGACGTAGCAAAAATTCAAAAAACAAAAATAACTAACACAGAATAATAAAGACAATAAGAAGATACAATTATAATGTGAATAAAATAATTTTAATATAATTTAGTTCAGACCCAGGTAAAAAGTGTGTATCTATCTCTGTGCTGGATTTTTGAAGATATATAAAGAATATTTTCAACTTTGATCTGAAGGTCTGTCCTAACGAAGTGAAGTGAGTGCGAGAAGTGATCACTCTTTCCGTCGTAGTCGCTTGTAGCAAGCAGAGAACGGCGTACGTTGCGCACACAGTCATGAAACGTGGACCGTTTTTGCAAGCGCATGGCGCATCTAATGATTTAAATCTCTGCTTTAACCTTAATTTTAGTCTATCGCTTCGATGCTGCGTAAAAGAAGGATAAGGTACTGGAAGTATATGATTGTGACAAATAAATTGAACGACTAAATAAAAAAAACTTTTAATTTTCAAGTGGCAACCCTATCAATAAGTAGGATTCCAGTAGTAACTAGTAAGGATGGCCAGTTGATTACGTGCCCTGGCATAGATCGAGCGAACATGGCTATTTCTAATTAACACTGAGGGCTCGGGCTTCTTGAACCCGAGGTTGGAGTGCATTTCAAGGGTTCATTATTTATTCTAGTTCTGTTGATTGAGTTCGATGGGGACTTTTTACTTTTCTACGGAATCACTATCGTGAGGAATCAATAAGTTTGCTTACTTACCTACACTGGGTTTCTCATTGAAATTATAAACATAAATTAGTTTATTTAGTACTAGCTTCTGTATTATATTTTCCCGAGATAAAAAGTATTCTATATGTTATTCCAGAGTATGATCTATTTATGTGCGAAGTTTCATCTAAATCCATTCAGCCGTTTATGCGTGATTGCGTCACAAACATCCGAACTGGTGAAACTTGATACTTAAATAGATCATACCCTGGAATAACATAGAGGATGCTTTTCAGCCCGGTAAAACATAAGATCTATCGCGAGTGAAACCATGGGGCAGAAGCTAGTGAAGAAATAAACGTAAAATGTTCAGATTAGCTAGATTTCTCTCCAGTTTTTGATAAACAAAAATTGGGCTTTAAAAAAACATGCAAGAAAGAAATATACCCACATAAACAATTTACGAACTAGGCTAGAATCGCCATAAAAAATATTCCCCGGACGATTAACATTGTTTCTCACACTTTTATAGCTCGCAAGGGAATAGTGAAAATGGCTTCCACATCCAATGGAAAGGTTGTATAGTACAGTCACAATGCAAAATCCGCCATATTGCAATATGCCTAGACTCTTAAAAAACTAGTAATCAGCAAACATGAATAGCTAAGCGATGCGCCGCCCGCCATGCATGACGCAATCGTTACCTATATGTTACTAGGAGTTTTCTTATATGGCGGTTTATGCAATATGACTACGACATGAATACAACGTTCACGTATATACGAAAATACCTATATCAAATATTGGAACTCCGTGATCATTTCCTATTTTCTTTTCCTAGAAATCAATCTATATGGTAGTACGTTATAATAGGAGATTCAAGGATATTTATGGGTATTTATGCGTTTGTCGGTCAGTTTGGTTGTGACAAAAAGTACCTATACATTTTGTATGAAAAATTAATTTTAAAACAAATAATATAATTTCGTAATTGTAAGGATTTTATACTATTACTAGCTGTCCCCCGCGGTTTCACCTGCGTAGCGATATGAAGTATACTTTACGACCGATTCTCAGACCTACCAAATATGCACAAAATTTTTCATAAAAATCGATCGTGCCGTTTCGGAGGAGTTTGCAGACAAACGCTGTGACACGAGAATTTTATATATTAGATACATAGATAAATGTGAAAATTTGTATGTTCGGATGTTTGTTAATTACCACTCAACTCCTTAACGGCAGAACGGATTTGGATGTTTTACACACAGATAGAATATATTCTGGATTATGCTAAAACAGGTAATTTCTACTTTTTATTCCGCCCCGCTGTTTCACCCTCGTTCCCTAGATTAAAAGTAGCCAGTCATTCTCCGGTCCATAAACTATCCTTATGCAAAAATTTATTCGTTGCTGCCTGAAAGAAAGACAAACAACACACTTTCGCTTTTACAATTTATACAATACAAAATATGAAATAAAAATTAATTGACAATAATACCAAACAAAATTGTATGAGTTATATCTAATTGTTAGTTGAATTTTAGTTTTATATTATATTAGTCACCATCTGTAATGGTAGCATACTTGTAACCATATCGTATTCATATGCAGCTGTACAGTCAGCGGCAAAAGTAGCTTGTCATTTTATACCCATTCATAATAATCTATTGACATTTTCTTGACAGTTTGTATGAAAATTTGCTGCTGACTGTACATACACAACTAAAATATAATGGGGCACAAATATTTATTTTCTTTTTATTGTGTGTTCAGTTGAGATAATGGTGGAATTTAAATACATTAAAAAGTTCGATAAAAAAAAAGGGTGTTTAAATAATAAAATTTGAGGTTTCACCTCGAGACAATATTCACGGTTCACGTATTACATGAACAATGACGACCTCTGTACGCTTATGTACAAGGACGCGCGTGTCTATGCGTACGGGAACGATATCATTTTAGACGGTCAATTTTAATAACGCAGATTGTATGTTTTTGGGTGAAATCCAAATAGTCCAAATCAGTTCTAGGGTAGGTATGTGGGAACACACCACATAATAATATCTTGGAGTATGCTGAGTCGAATCCTTTTTGGCATCACACAATATTACAGCAGTTTTTTTTTGTGCTTTTTATTTCATTTTGTAATCTGTATTGTAATATTTTATTTTACATCTGTAATGTTAATATCAAAATTTATTACACAAAATATGTGCAACCCAAAGCTTAAATAATCTGAATAGTCAAAAAATTTTTACTACATTACAAAGCCTACTAACAAAGCTTCGTTTTTTACTAGGCTTTGTGTGCTTACCACCTTCGGCCACATCATCACTTACCATAGGAAGATTATGATCAAACACAAGTAAAAAAAAAAGTGTAAATATGAGTACAAAATTTGCACCGGCTACCACATTTTTATATACGCAGTCTAAGCTACTTTTCTACCAATTTGCATCATCATTGGTCAGTTAATTTTGCTGATAAAACGTAAAAAATAGACACACATACTCACTTTCACATTATAATATTAGTAATGTAAATTAAGTGCATTCACGCAAACACCTGCAGCTGCGTCTTTATACCTACATCTTACGCACATTATTATGCACTCCAAGTTATAAACTTAATCATGTCTTGTCTTGTTGTACTGTAAATGCCAATTAAAACGAGTTTTAAGATCATGTTATCATATTACAAAACAACTTACTAACTTTTATTCATATGAAATGAAAGGGCTTCTGCCCCGCGGTTTTACCCGCGTTCTGAGGGATTTGTTTCCAAATTCATTGAACCGTTTATGTGTGATTGATATTGCTAGTCATTGTAAGAATAAGTGGGCTCCTTAGTCCACATATAAGGTATCAGGTGGACCGTCTGCCTACAAGGCTAGACCTCCTAGGTTTAATAAAAGGTCGGCAAAACATTGGCAATCAACTTGGTGTTGCTAATATCCATAGGCAACGGTAGCCATATACAATCACGTGATTTGTCAGGCTTCTAAGAAAAAATAAGTTTTTGTTAAAAAATTCATACAAGCTTTTTTTGGTGACTGTACTTTTTGTTGACTGTACTTGCATTATCTTCCAATATACCAATGTATACCAAATATCAAGTCAATCCGACCACTGGAAGTGGGTGAAATTCGAGTTGCAAGATTCCACCCGGACAATCATACATACTACATTGCAAGTTAAATAAAAGCTTGTAAAATATACATGCTGTACTTAAACTAATAAAAATTAAGTCTCGATTTTAAGCCTTTTCATTATTCTCATTGTAACCATTACAAAACCATCAAATAAAGCAAAAACTATTTAAAAAAACTAACTCAAACATACACTCAATAAAAACATCAATTCAGTCAAGTATGAAATTTCCTGATGCCTCACCAAAACTCATTAAAACCCGTGGAAAAACTAAATAACAAATTATTCCAAGAACTCTGTTAGTTGCTGAATAAACTGGGGGGTAATGAGGGAAGGAGAAAATGAACTGAGGCTGAGTCTGAGGGGGGCCGAGTCTCGCTTTGTGCTGAAAAGTGTACAGTTACGAGTCTCAATCAAAGCAAACTATGAAAATGTTGTGGATGTATGAAACTAACAAAGGATAAGATATAGTTGCTTCGAATGAATAAATGAAAATATTTTTTATTCAAATACGACTTCACAAGCATTTATGATTAGTCAGACTCTAACGCACGGTTCGGAAGGTTGCTTTTGCTGAGAAGAGCCGGCAAGAAACTAAGCATTACTCTTTTCAAAACCAACTCAGATTTATTACCTACATAAGTCAAAGTCAAAGTCAGTTTAGGCCCTAGGAGGGCACTTATGTAGGTCGAATTTACTGAAGCTACCACCGATTCGGAAATCTGCCTTCAACTGAGAAGAACCGGCAAGAAACTCAGCAAGGTTACATTTTTTATATATATTTTTCTTTTTTATTTATAATTTGACTATTGGCTATATTTTTTTCAATAACAGCAAAATGTACAATACAATATACAATTAAATCAAAATGAAAAATACCAATAAAATTATTTATCTAGTCTTCAGATAATAAAATATATTTTGACGCTAATAGACCTACTATCAACGTCAGCTACTTCTATATTATGATGGACTAGATTACCACACCGCGGTTTCATCCGCAATTCCCAATTTTACTCCTTTGGGGTTGAAATTACAATAACCCTTTCTTAAAAAAATGCCTACGTAACGAAAATTTTCAGTTTGAGGTCTCTAGGGCCTTAACTGAATAAATTGACTAACGTCAAGAAATGCACCCAAGCTCTCGCTCGATTCCATGGATTCTCAAATTCTCAATACTCCAATTATTTCTCGAAATTCACTATAAGGTCCAATTGCCTTAAAAATGGGGAATGTCTGTTTACGAGACAATAATCATTTATACATATAAAAAGAAAAATTCTGACTCACTCACTGACTGAGTCATCAGCCACCGCCCAGGCCAAAACCTTGAACTTAGAATGATGAAATTTTGCACAGGTGTCTTTATGATGTAAACAAGGAATAAGTGTAATGTTTCGAAATTCAACCCCTAAGAAGGTAAAATAGGGGAATCGGGGTGAATCCGCGGGGCAGCGGGACAGCGAAAATATTCCATAAAAAACTACTAAATATGGTGGCAGGGTACTCCGTAGCATCCACCTGTCTAACTATCACCCTCATAATCAAAATCTGTAGACCATATTTCTAGGGTAAATTAAACTGCCCAATCCAAAGGCACGTATTACCTACTCCCGATAGTTAGCGAGCTGTGCTATTTGTTTTATAAACGTGTTCCGTTAAAAATATTCAAATACAGTTCACCAATGTCAGTAACGATATATAACAAAATACCCGCATAGCAAAGTTTTTTATCGAAAAATGTATTTACAATTTGAAAGAGTTTATTTATTTATTTTTATTTATTTATTATGGTTTGCTAGCAACTATACATTAAAACAAGAGAATATTTCTTACACTAAACTAAAGCTAAATGCATAGCTATATTAAAGCAAACACAACATGACATGTTTTACTTACTAATACCTAATATAAAAAATAATATAATAAATACAAAAATGAAATGTACAAAATTAAAACTACAAAGTTTGGTTAATATGTTTCCGAAAATTATTAAAAGAGTTATTAAATATATCAATATCAATAGACCCACTGCAACACCGGTTATACAATTTACATATTCGCGGGATAGGCGAGTTTGCGCCCAGAACAGATCTTCGAAATGGAGGAGCAAAAAGTTTGATCCGGTTTCTAGGATATTTATGTGGCACTTTAAGCTTGAAGTTACTTAGAATTTGGGGACAGTCAGTGTAATTTCTCATGAGTTTGAAAGCAAACATTAAGTCCTGAAAATCTCTACGCTTAGCCAACGTCATCATATTAAAATACTGCAGTCTCTCATTATAACTTTTCAACTTTTTTGATGCGTTAATAGGATATGCTAAGTGCCATAGAAACCGTTTTTGTACGCGTTCCAATCTAAGAGAATGAACAGCATAGTGTGGTCGCCAAACAACGCTACAATACTCCAACTGACTTCGCACTAGACTATTGTATAAAATAATTTTTGTCTTTGCTTTATGAAAGAGTTTACTGTTCCTTATAACAAAACCTAACATCTGGCAAGCCTTCTTGCATACATTGTCTATATGAGGAACAAAAGTAATTTTTTGGTCCAAGGTAACTCCCAAGTCTTTTATTTTATCTTGTTCCTTTAAAATCTGGCCATACATATAATATTTTGTTGGGATTATGTTTAGGTTCCTGGTAAATTTTATATGTACACATTTTTTTATATTTAAATCCATGCCATTAACTTCGCACCACTCAATGACATTATCTAGGTCATTTTGTACAAGTCGTGAATCGTTTGCTGTTTCAATAATTTTAATGAACTTTAAATCATCAGCATACAAAAAAGGCGTACAATGGTCAAAGCATATAGTAATGTCGTTCAAAAATATGTTGAACAATATTGGACCCAAATGTGATCCTTGCGGTACGCCTGAGGTGGTGCTATGTACCGGTGATTCAAAGCCATTAACAACAACAAAAAAAACACGATCACGTATATAAGATGACAACCACATTAACATAGATCCAGAGAAACCATACAAGGCCAGTTTTTGCACCAATATACACCATGGAACACTGTCGAACGCCTTGCTAAAGTCCGTGTATATTGCATCGACTTGTTTTTGAGTGTCCATTTTTTCTATAATATTTTCTGTAAAATGTACTAAGTTAGTACTGGTGGATCTATTTATAGTAAAACCATGCTGATGGATTGATAGAAAACGTTTAAAGTATCCTTGAATATGTGGAGATATTAATGCTTCGAAGACTTTACCAAAAACTGAAAGGATAGATATTGGTCTATAATTTTGTACTATTGTTTTGTCACCACACTTGAATACAGGAACTACCTTCGCAGTCTTCCAATAATTTGGGAAAATACCGGTTTTGAGCGATTCGTTGAAAATTATAGATAAAGGCTCCACAAGACTGGATGCACAGTTTTTTACAAATATTGGCGGGATAAGATCCGCTCCTGCACCTTTACTGATATCAAGTTCTTTGAGTTTCTTCAAAATTATTTCATTGCTCAATTGAATCAATGAGAAGTTTTCATACTCAGGTACTTCTGATAAAAAATATTTAGATATATGAAAAGCATTTAATTGAATATTGTTAGAGTCACTGTAAACTGATGCAAAATAATTCGAAAATAGATTGCAAACATCCGCACCCTCTGAGACGGCTACCTCACCATTACTCATGAATTGCGGATATGCGCCTGAAGAGCTTCTTTTGCTTTTGATGTATGAGTAAAATGATTTTGGGTTTTTTTGAATATTATCTTCTATTTTCACATGGTAAGAATTGTAAGCCTCTGTTGCAAGTTTCTCACAACGCTTACTCAAGAGCTTTAGGGCTAATTTGTCCATAGGGTTTCTATATTTTTTGTAGCGATTTAATAGTTTATGTTTTTCTCGAAGCCGTTTTATTAAATATGTTGTCATCCAAGGTGAATGGTTTTTATTTTTTGGTTTTATACGTGGTGTATTCTCATCTATTGCTGCTACCAGAATTTCATAAAAACTTTGAACCATTTTATTTACCTCAAGATGACCAATCCTTTCGCTCCAATCTAGATTATCAAGATATTTCTTTATAGAAATGTAATCCGCTTTGAAGTAATTATATCTGTTGTTATGATTCTCTTTAAGTCCCTTAAATATAGCTGTACAGAGAGTGATACATATTGGTGGATGCAATGGGTCGGTGTTACATATTGTATGAATTGCTTTGTCGACAGAGCATACAGGTATATCAGAAAGTACTAAGTCGAGAATTTTCGCATTTACTTTCGTCACTAGGTTATATTGTCTTAGATTATTCATGTGGATAAAATCAATTAACATTAGCGCTACACTCGAAATTTTTTGATTTGATTGTGGATCAATCGAGTTCCAGTTTATACAACTTAAATTAAAGTCACCAATAATAGATATATTCAAACTCAGTTTATCTGAAACTCGATTACAGTTATTTAAAAAAGTATCCAACATGTTTTTACTGACCGGAGGTGGCAGATAAACAGCGCAAAGTGCAAATTGTTTATCAGTTTTAGAAACATGATAATCAACCGTAAGCCAAAGATCCTCGCAATTACTATCACAATTAGTTAAGCGTTTTGAGCTATATGTTTTTATCACGCCTACTAAAACGCCACCTCCATCTTTTTTATTGCCAAAAATTGACGGCGTTCTATCTCTCCTATAAACTACATACCTATTATCTAAGATTTCACTACTTAAGATAGTTTCATTCAGCCAAGTTTCAGTTAAAACTATAATATCATAATTATTAAGTGATGTTCTACGATAAATATCATGCGTCTTCGTTCTAAGACCACGTACATTTTGATAATATATGCTTAAATCCGAGAATTTTAATATTTTTTTTGTAACATAGTCCTGCTATTTCTAAATACAAATTTATACTAATTTATTTAAGCTGTTCTTATGAGTAATAACAATATAGTCAGATTTTTCATCCTTGCGCATAAATATGCGGCCGTTTCTGACCCAAACAAACTTATAATTAATCTCTTTACCTTTTAATCTTGCCGCCGCGTGTAGAGCTTTATTTGTTGGGGATAGATGCTCAGAGACATATATTGGTTTCTTTTCCCCTCCTATTCCTAAGTGTGATGTATTCAGCTTGTTATGAGCATCAGCTTTGTTAAATTTGATACAGGCGGCTAAAACATTGTCACGCATCAAACATGAGCTGAATTGTATCACGATTGATCGCGGGCGAGGGCTGTCGCGGTTAGATTTAGCAACCCGAGTACAATGCACTATGCTGCTTTCTGGAACATCCAACCCCGTAACACTACCCAATTGTTTTATTATAGATATCAAATTCTCACTCTTACTTTCGGGCACACATTGAATTTCCAAGTTATTGGCCCTGGCACGTTGTTCCAAATCATTAATGCGGTTATTTAGGTTGTGGACAGTTGACTGTAAGTTAGTGTTTTGTGCTTTAAGCTCCTCAACCGATGAAACATTGTCCTTGTGTTCTTTAATAAAGTCGTCATACTGGGCATTGATGAAATTCATGGAATCTGTCAATGACTTTATTTCATCTTTAACCGATTTAAGCTCAGTATTAAGTGTATTAGCCATAGACTTCTTTAACTCGCAGAGTAATTCTTTGATCTCGTTTCTTACTATGTCTTGAACTTCATCACGCGTGACAGGTAAAGTTGCCTGTTGTACCGGTGGAGAAGATAATGCTGGTCGTTTAGTAGATCTTGAGGGGCCAGAATTAGATTCTGTGTTCGCGGCCTTAGGCATAGCGGATAATATTTTTTTGTCTTTTTGCGGCTGATGAGATTTGAACGCAGGATCTCCCGGATCGCGGCGTAACTACTCAGTGCAAAAGCCACTGAGCTACGCGGCTCGTACTTATGCGAACGAAATTTTTAAACTGTATGAACGAAGTTTAATTTTAAGTCGATAAATACGTAGGTATGAGGAAATATTGTTTTTTGTTCACACCGTCACACGCACTTATTAACACACTTTGTTATCTGTTTTTTTCTTGGATCATAAAAAAAAATACTATTTACACGATGTAAATTAACAACTTTTTAAGTTATTGACTGCACATAATCCGGGGTTGTTTATTTGCGGTAAATTTTTGCCAAATTATTAACTATATACGGCTTTTTTTATTAAAGTGTTACGGACGAAACAAAAACACAGCTTGCTCGTTGAACGAAGGTGATTGATTCCGAGTTTTTTAATGAGTTGTACGCGCCTAGCGTTTGAAAGGAAGTAAATATGGGCCTGCTTAGTATTTTAACGCACTTACTGATTGCTCTTCGTATCCAGAGGCACTTTTGACACCAAATTATCACAACACTCGTGTTTATAAAGTTTTTCTTGATTTTTTAGGTTCTTTAGTCGCGGCCGGCCGGCGCATTCCCAAAAATGGCTTGCAGCAGCAGTAGCGCCGCCACGCGGAGCGGTGGCGAAACATTTTTCACCATAGATAATGTATTTTGTGCGTTTACGTTTTATTCAGGCCCATTAAAACCCAACATAAACCCCCCACCGGAAATCACCCAGATTTCCAGTTACCAATCCAGGGATGGAGGTAGAGAACAGTGGACTGTATTGTAATTGAAAAGTATTCAGTGTTTGATTTGATGAGTTGAAAGTGAAAGTTTAAGAACTAACCAAAAGTTTATGAAACTAAGCTATTTGAGAAAATGAAATAATAATTTGACTTAAAAGCTAGCTTGTACTTAATTGACAATATGAAATCAGTTTGCGTCCCCATCAGAGTCTCTTGGAAACGGACTCAGCTTAACCACTGGGCGTGTGAGTTCACCATTTCGTGTGCGAAGTCTTACAACGCGGACTACTCCGTCAGGCCCGGGATAAGTTTGAATAACGCGCCCTAAATTCCACTGCAATGGTGGAGCATCAGAATGAATAAGTACAAGCTCGCCCACAGTCAGATCACGACATTTGTCGAACCACTTTTGACGCTGTTGTAACGTATGGAGATAGTCTTTTTTCCATAGTTTCCAAAACTGTTGTGAAGCCTGCTGTACGAACTGCCATCGTGTAAGTCCGTACGCGGGTTTGTCAGACAATTCATATTCCGGCACAGATAATAGTTCGCGACCTACAAGAAAATGACTAGGTGTCAGTGCTTCGAATTCAGAAGGATCACTCGACAAGCTGCACAATGGTCGCGAATTCAGAACAGCTTCGACTCGCGCGAAAAGCGTACTCAGTTCTTCAAACGACAACGCCCTCGTGCCTACCACACGCTTCATGTGTACTTTAGCAGCTTTGATACCGCTTTCATACATACCACCGAAATGACTACCCGTGGGTGGATTGAATTGCCATTGAACCTTTCGAAAATTTAATTCAGTTAACATTTGATCTGAATTTTGGTCATAAAATTTAATTATTTCAGCGAGCTGCTTGCCAGCTGATACAAAGTTTTTACCGTTGTCCGATACCACTGTGTGACATAAGCCTCGTCTTGCTGTGAAGCGGTCAAAGGCCGCAAAGAAACACTCGGTTGTAAGAGCTGTCAGCACTTCTAAGTGGACCGCGCGCGTCGCAAAGCATACGAATAGACATAGATACGCTTTCGAAATTTTAGCGTTACGTCGATTGTGTTCTTTCGTATAAAAAGGACCGGCCATATCGACACCAACTGTGTGGAAGGCATGAACATCTTGGGTTCGAAACTTAGGCAAGCTACCCATTACCGGTTGCAAATTTGAAGGTTTGACCTTGAAACACGAAATACATTTTGAAATACGAGATCGAATTACACTGCGCGCTGAAATAATCCAATATTTTTGATTAATTAAACTTTGAAGCGAGCGGGGACCGACATGTAAATAGAGTTTGTGGTAATAATCTATCAATATTTTAGTAAAATTACATTTCTTAGGTAGCAACAAGGGATGTTTCTTTTCATAAGGAAGACTCGATTCAGATAATCTACCCCCCACCCTGAGGAATCCATGGGGATCTACGAAGGGGCTGAGTTTCTTTAGAGACTTACTACAATTGTTACCGTTCGATAATGCAACTATATCGCTTGAAAAATGGTGATTTTGAATTATCTTGATTAAGACATCGTGAGCTTTGTTCACGTCGCAGAGAGGGGGTCGCCCCACCGTTCGATTAGGTTTTGTAGTTTTACAATTATTGATAAATTGATAGCAACGAGCAACAAGATTTTGAAGTTCTGTATAACTACTATGCCTCTCTGTGAGTTCATAAATAGGATTTGTATCATTTGATTGAAATGTTTGAAGTAAATTAATATTTGACTGTTTGAGTTCAGGGACATTTTCCGATTTAAACTGTTCAATTGATTTGATCGGCCAATTCATCTGTGGCATATATAGCCATGATGGCCCAGACAACCATTCTGGCATGGCCAGCAGTGTGGAAGGCAGAGCGCCACGGGAGCAAACATCGGCAGGATTACGCTCACCGCTCACATGGTACCATGCGTCACCGGGCACACTGTCTAGTATTTTAGCCACGCGTGTAGCTGCAAATGTTTTTAGATTGTAACTAGGAATGTTCAGCCACGCTAATACCACAGATGAATCAGTGAACAGAAATGTGTCATGAATAGGTATTTGATCTAGTAAAATTGACTTGGTGTATTTTACCAGCTTGGCCAACAAGTGTGCACCCATCAGTTCCAAACGCGGTATAGAAACAGTCTTCAAGGGCGCGACCTTGGATTTAGAAATAATAAGACTGACCTTAACCTCACCATCTATGCTTAGAGATCGTAAATAAACTACGGCAGCGTACCCAAGAGTAGACGCATCACAGAATCCTAGAACTTGATAATAGGAATGCTGTTTAACAGTAGCCTGTCGCTCGTGTTTAAAATTTGATAAGAGTGGAAGCTCAGAAACGTAGGCGTGCCACTCATTCTCCAAATCCTGGGGAAGTCCGTCGTCCCAACCCAGATTTCGAAGCCAGAGTTGTTGCATAAAACATTTGGCGTAAAATATGCAGGGCGCTACAAATCCCAGAGGGTCAAATTGACGACCTATTTCTGAAAGTACACTCCGCTTTGTAACAGTAGATGACGCTGGAGTAGTAGAAAATGAGAAAGCATCTTCTGCAGGCGACCACTGGAGACCTAGTACCTTGATGGATAAGTCTTTGTCATCTTCGAAAGTGACAGGTGTTTCACGGTGATCAGCAGGCACACGTTCCAAAAGCTGTGGACAATTGCTGGACCACTTTCGAAGAGTGAAGCCTCCTCCGCTCAACAACCCTAACAGTTCGTCTTGAAGTTGAATACCGTCCTCCAGAGTAGGAATTGACCACAGAAGGTCATCGACGAAGAAACCCTTCTTGAGCACCTTTGCTGCTAAAGGAAACTTATCCTTATCGTCGTCGGCCAACTGATGAAGCACTCGAATAGATAAGAACGGACTACTAGCGACACCGTATGTGACGGTATTAAGTTCGTAAACTTTAATAGGTTGATCTTGAGAAAACCTCCACAAAATGTGTTGATATTTACGTTGACTTTGATTAATCAATATCATTCGAAACATTTTGCAAATATCACTCGACAAACAGATATCGTGTATTCGAAAATTGATTAATATCTCGTTTATATCTGCTTGGAGCTTTGGTCCGGCGTATAGCACGGAATTTAAAGAATTGTTATTACTAGTTTTACTTGACGCGTCAAATACCACCCGAAGTTTCGTCGTGGTACTGGACGGTCGGTGGATACAAAAATGAGGTATAATATAACTTGAATCTACAGTACCGATTTCACCTAAACATGTCATGTGACCCAAAGACTCATATTCCGACATAAACTTATCATACTCTTTTTTGAGAGCCGGTAAGCGGCATAATTTAGTTTCTAAATTAATTAAGCGTCGAACAGCCTGTTGTGATGAATCACCGAGCTCGAAATCGGGCTTAAATGGATAAGGAACCGAGTAACGTCCTGTGTCATCGCGCTGGTGTCCATTCATAAAATATTGTTCGACATAGACGTCCTCAGGATTCTTTGGAATATCACATGGCACGTTTTCGGTTTCCCAAAAAGAACTAATTATTTTGTCAACCCTAGAATTAATCGATAATAAGTTACACGATTCACCCTTGGTATCACTATAGAGTGTAACTTGACCACAGATAACATAGCCAAAGATTGAAAGCATGGCAGCAGGAATATCGAGTTCCTGTGGTAGAATTTTAGGACCTTCAAAAATGTATGGAAACAAGTCACCCGCAATAAGAAAATCCACAGGTGATGGAACACTATAGTGAGGATCCGCCAAATGTAAATTTTTGAATTTATTTATTATTTTATCGGTTAACTGCATCGTAGGTAAATTACCGGTAATGTGAGGAACAATAACCGTTTCAGTTTTTAATACGGGCCCCGCAGAATTAATTGGTTTTAAAGAACACGTAACGACCCCCAAATCATCCACGGGAGCGCAGCCTAAGCCTGTCGGATTGAAGGAACATTTATTCCGTGGCAGACTGAGACGCTTGGCACACTTGTTAGTCATGTAGCTGGACATGGCACCGCTATCAATTACTGCACGCACGGCGTGGAAAGTACCCCAACAATCTGCGACGTGAACAATAGCTGTGCCTAACACCACGGTTGAATTCGTAGAACATGTGAGCGTTGCCTTTTGACCTTGACTAACATTATTATCAATATGTAATGTATGATGATGCATTTCCTTGCATACTGCACAACGGATCTTCGACGGACAGTCATGCAACAAATGACCGTCGCGTAAACAGTTTTCGCACAGCTTAAGCTCGCGTACCTTTGCTAGTCGCTGTGTCGGAATAAGGTCACTGAACTCGAAGCACCGATATATTGAATGAGCTTTATTACAGAATACACAAGGTTTGAAATTGTTTGAATTTTTGTTAAATTTATCCCTTGATGAACTATTTTCGATACTACTAGTTGACAAACACGGCTTTTGTTTATCTATTTTATCTGAATGTGACCCATTATTATTATAAAATTTAGAATTAGAAGTAGATTTATTTTGATAACTATTTTGTATAGGTTTCTGAATATTTAGACCTTTGTGCACATACTTACTAGGTTCAGATAGTTCTAAAACGCGTACGTGTTTTTCTACGAATGCAATAAGTTGATCGAACGTAGGTATTTTATCTTGTTCAGTAATTTTCTCAAACTCACGACGCGTGTTAGAATCTAAATTACGTAATGAAATATAAAACAATAAGAAACTAGACAAATCGTCAATATTCAAAAGTATCAGGGCTTTGACACATTCTTGGAATGTTTGCAAAAAAGTACCTAATCCGGAAGCCGATTCTACCGTCAACGGTTTAAATTGAAATATTCGATCTAAGTAACTTGTAGCTAAAGCACGTTTATTTTCAAACTTTTTGACTAGTAAGTCCCACACTATCGGGTAGTTATCGTGAGTAACCGGCATGCCTTTTACTAAAGATAATGCTGAACCGCTAACTGCAGACAACAAATAATAATATTTTTCAATGTTGGAAATATCAATATTATTATTGATAAGACTGGAAAATGTATCGAAAAACGTTTGCCAATTTTCCAACTTGCTATCGAAATGAAACAATTCTATTTTCGGTAACCTCGGTTTAACACATCGTGAACCGTCACCGGTGTGACCCGCCACCGCTTCGATCCGGTGTTTGTCATCGCGATATACCGACGTACTTTTATCACACATACCCTCAGCTATGCATAAAACACGATAATATAATTCATCAAAGGATACAATTTCTTGATAATTAGGCTTATATTTAGGTTTGTGAATGCTACTCAAATTATTTATTTCCCCAATGGCCTGTTCGAATGTTTTGCGACAATCATGGATATCTTTTACACGTAAAGCGAATTCTGTGTAATTATCAGAACTTCTCGAAACAGTTTTGGAAAATTCATATAGATTTTGCAGCCGTTGAAAACACATTTCTTTTTTTGTTATGTGTGGTTGCAACAAACGATCGAGATCGACTTTTTCGCTGACCGCCATTATGGACGATGCGTAGGTACCTACAATCTTGACTTGAATAAAAATTGAAAAACACAAACTTTAGACTAGAAATAAAGCTTTTGTGTATGTTGAAATTACTTGAAAAGTGTGTCTTAGTGTGGAATTTGTTGTTTAGTGTCGAAACTGGCCTTGATTTGATAACTGGTAAATCGCGGGTCGAAGTGACCAAAATGTACGCGCCTAGCGTTTGAAAGGAAGTAAATATGGGCCTGCTTAGTATTTTAACGCACTTACTGATTGCTCTTCGTATCCAGAGGCACTTTTGACACCAAATTATCACAACACTCGTGTTTATAAAGTTTTTCTTGATTTTTTAGGTTCTTTAGTCGCGGCCGGCCGGCGCATTCCCAAACATGGCTTGCAGCAGCAGTAGCGCCGCCACGCGGAGCGGTGGCGAAACATTTTTCACCATAGATAATGTATTTTGTGCGTTTACGTTTTATTCAGGCCCATTAAAACCCAACATGAGTCATGAAATACCAGCGACCAATTAACTACTTATATCTATTGGTGTGTTCCGGCAGCTGGACTTGAGAGCCAGTTACTTCTAGGCTTTGTGTGCTTACCACCTTCGGCCACATCATCAGTTACCATAGTGAGATTGTGGTCAACCACAAGTCTATATCTCGTCTAAATTTACTATACCCAATCAGGGTCATATGTAGACTATAATGTAATTTTAAAATCTAGATTGCAATAAATTATTGAGTATTGAGCATTCTTGATAGTGGATATTTTGATTTGTCTCATATTTTATAGACCCCATTTTGTGCCGACCATCTGCTCTGTAACACTGCTTTATGAACACTTTTAGTATGATTAAAAATGGACGCTCGAGTTAGACCAATTAGTGAGTAATGAGAAAACTTTTTTTAGAAATTTATCACAGTCTGTATCAGAGGAGGGTGAGCAAATATGAACCAGAGTGGACAAGAACCAATCATTATTTTAATACGCTTTTTATTATTAGCTTCAGACGTATGTATGTTAGTATGTAACGGAATCTTTGAACATGATTTTGACCCCGTTCAAAATGTCGGATTAACTCGAAATTTGGCATACTTATTAAGGACCGATGACAATTCTATATTTTAAACAGTTTGACCCGTTATCCTTACTAGGATAATCAGGATTAGCGATTTTTTTTTAAGGAAACTACCAGGCGCGCCGATCACCTAGCATATTTTTAATGTTTTTTTAAACTATTATTTAGTTTAAAAATCTATGGTCTTATTTTAGCGGGAACTTGAAAGTGACGTTGTTTTTATTAAATTTTTATAAAATCATGTATTTTCTGTTTTATTGAAGTGAAATAAAATGATTTTTTATATTGGGTGTCTTAAAAAGTTTAGTTTAAAGTAATCTAGCGTAAAAATTACTCAAAAACGGTATTTTAAAGAGTAGAGTAGGTTCATTTTATAAAACAGTTTGCGATTTAATTAAAATTCTGGCGTCTGGCGTCGATTGCAAGGAAAAGCTGGAACCAATTAAGATTAAATTCTACATTTGTAATCAATCAAAACTAATTTCGGGAGCGGAGAGACAACGTAATTGTCGTCTAAGAAGAAAGAAGCCCAGAAAAATTACAACTGGAACCAGGTTGATCAAAATGATGAGCGATGAAGATAAAAATCGACGCTTTTACCGTTGCACTCTTTTACATCGCCACAATCGCTTCAAATAGTTTTTGTAACATTTGTAACGTTCAGTTACAGTTCAAATTCAATAAATAAAATAAAAAAATAAATTTATGTTAGAGAATAAATTATTTGTAAAAAATTTACTACCACGGAATTTCATTGAAAGCTATATTTGGCACAAGGAAAAACGTCCATTCATTCATCTCCTTAGTTGAAGTCTGGGGATAGAATACATTATTTATAGAAACTGAACATTAATAGCAATGTTACGTGGGGGCCCATCGCATTTTTTGCGATATATCGGAGTGCCTGATCGATGTTTCTCGTGACCAGAAGGCTGGCAAATACATCGGTTAAAGGATTAGCTATACAACGTGGCAATGCTGCCAGTGTTCTAGGCACAGTAATAACTGGCAGCGCTTAGGATCAGCTATTTTCTTTGTGAACAGCTGATCCTACAGCTTACGGTGAAGGAAAACATAGCACGCTGGTAGGCTACTTTGTAGTACCCGCCTGGCTGGATACCACCCTCATGTTAAAAATCTGTCACCAAACACCTATTGGTGTGTTCCGGCAGCTGCACTTGACAGTTCCTTCTGGGTTTTGTGCGCTTACTACCTTCGGCCACATCATCACTTAACATAGTGAGATTGTGATCAAACACAAGCCTATACAAAGTAAAAAAAAAAAAACTGTTCGTGTAATAAACAAGTAATAAATAATAATTGGTAGAAATTTAATAAATGTTACCAATCCAGACAACAAATAGGTACTAGTGGTAACAAAATGCGTTGCCAAATTGAACGACTAAAAAAGTTGGAGAATTCCATATTAAGGACTCCAAATTCCCGTTAGTCAATTACAAATGGTGATCAAGACTAGATTAAGACAATCAACCTCCAAATCTAGTAGTGCTTCTCTAATTTGTCCGACGGCAAAGCAAGAAGAAGGGTTATGATTTTAGCAGTTTGTTGTATGTTCATCAATGTAGCTCCTAAGATACTTTATACGTTTTGAAAATGGGTGTCATTAGCATCGTCTTAGAGTTCCACGTGTCATACACAGGCTATGTGACGTCATAAGAAATCCAAAATGGCAGATATGACTTGTATATTGCGCTAAGCAATAAAAAAAATACAAATGTACCGAGTTTGATATCAAATTATACTTTTAATACACAGATTCCGAAAATGTATCCCTTACTATTATAATGTGAAAATGTATTTGTTGATCGTTTTTCTTTCACGCAGCAACGTGAGTTTTTGCACTAAGATAGTTTATGAACCGGAGACTAACATAGCTTACTTTTTATCCAAGAAAGCTAATAATCTTCTTCTTCTGTATATATAAAAGGAAAAGGTGACTGACTGACTGATCTATCAACGCACAGCTCAAACCACTGGACGGATCGGGCTAAAATTTGGCATAGCTATATACGTATCCGCTAAGAAAGGATTTTTGAAACTTCCATCCTCAAGGGTTTACCCCCTATAGGGGTTCGGGGGTGAAACCGCGGGGCAGTAAGCTAGTTTATATATAAAAAACTGAAAATTCTTAGATTTGGATTGAGTCTTATTCAATAATTTCCATATATCACAGCAGAATCCTTCAAGGAATTTACTTGTCGATGTAAAATGTACAATATTACTGGTGCTAAACGGGTTAACGTGCAAATGGTAACACCGAATAAAACCCATTTAACCACCCACCCCACAGGGTGAATAAATAAAATTCCCACTGCTTAGGATATACACAACGTTGCCTCGAGCGGCTTACTTGCTGTCGTACTGAAATCTTCTGTTACACTAACTACCTGAGATTGCTGTCAATCTATACTAATATTATAAAGCTGAAGAGTTTGTTTGTTTGTTTGAAAGCGCTGATCTCAGAAACTACAGGCTCGATTTGAAAAATTCTTTCAGTGTTGGATACCCCATGTATTACCCTCGGAAACGCGGATGAAACCGCAGGGCGGAAGCTAGTCATAAGATAAAAATAGATAAATATACCTTTCTTATAATATGATAGAATTGGAAAACAATGAATACATAAAAGATATTATAATATATACAATAATTTCATTTATCGCTAAAGAGATTTCTTCCAAATAGCCATTGGGCAACAGGAAGAACTACCGATAGGCTTTGTGTGCTCATCACCTTCGGCCTCATTATCATATTTGATACCACAATCGATTGTGGTTAAACACAGGCCTTAGTGAAAAAAAAATATATATATTAAAAGTAAACAACTTTTAAAATGGTATCAAATCCGAAAAAGGTAATGGATATTTTGATCGAGCAAGGTTCTTTTTTGCAATTGATCACACAGTATAAGTTGTTACAAATATGAAAATGCTATGGTGTGTAGGAGAATTATTTGAAATACTAAGAACGAGTCATTTGAAATTATTCATAAATCGTTTATGTAATTTGTGCAATGTGCTTACCACATTCGGTCACATCATCATTTACCATAGTGAGATTGTGGTCAAACATAGACCTTTTACTTACATAGCATTTTTTTTTTATTAAAGACTTGTCCAGCCGAACAGTCTGTGTGTCACCATCCCAGTAGGGTTGGCGCGATTTTATAGCGCGTCTCAGAAGGCCTATACATTCCGACATCCTCACTCGGAAGACATCTTTATAGGCTTACAGGCGAATGAAGATATTTTGTAGACCTTGTATCTTGCTACATTGTAGCCAACTCATACCATCTTACTTCTATATGAGTATGTTTTCACCTGAGTCCAAGAATTATTGGATTCTTAATTTTTTTATTGTTACTACACATCATTCTGGGAATAAAATAAATATTCTGGGACAATATTCCTCACACACGGCCATCTGACCCCAAACTAAGCAGAGCTTACTATGGAAGCCAGATAACTGATATACTACATATACTACTTTTCTTTTGTAAATACATACATATATAGATAATTACACCCAGACACAGGACAAACAGACATGTTCATGCACACAAATGTTTGTCCTGAGTGGGAATCGAACCCACGACCTGCGGCGTGATAGATAGGGTATCTTACCAACCACGCCAACCGGCCCGTTAATAATATTATTAGAACAATGGAGAGCATAACCATAAATAGAGCTTTCTATCAGCCAAACTCTTAAAGAAAGAGTACGTAGGTTTCTGTGTAAGAAGGCACTTACATGAATTTTAAAATATTATGAGAAATGAAACAATTATGTAATAATTTATACATAATAATATAAGTATAGATAGAATACTTACTACATTATATACCTACAAAAGAATACAATAAATTGCTAGACATATTGCCTATCGACAGCAGCGAGGGCTTTGAGGATATCTTATCTTAATATATATAAATCTCCTGTCACGATGTTTGTCCGCGATGGATTCCTAAACTACTTAACCGATTTTAAATTAAATTGGCACACCGTGAGCAGTCTGGTCCAACTTGAGAGTTAGGATAAACGGCTGGACCGATTTGGATGAAATTTTGTGTATGAGTTGGACAGGACAACGTCTGTCGGGACACCTAGTTTTCTATATATTATAGTTTGTATTTTATACATTACATTGATCATAATATATTATGTAAATAAAATACCTAGATATGTAATTAAATACATAAATAGGTATAACAATATAAAAAAAATGTACATGAATCAAGTTTGTAGGTTACTTACGTAGACTTTTTACGAAAATTATGCAGACGGAGGATTATGAAATTTGCCACAGTTAATGTATATATAGGGCTCTCTTTTTATATAATATGCGTTAGAAATAAATTAAATTAATAAAAAAAACATTACACACACTACCGTGCGTTTGACATACACACATACAATCACCACTGTCAGTCGTAACATCTCTATGCTTTGTCAATAACGCGGCAAAGACAAACTTAAAGAAAAGAGCTCGTACATGAGTGAAGTGATTTTCTTTACATTCTTAATATACCTAATATATTCATTTGTTTAATTATGGTCGAATTTCGACCACGGGCGACCACTAGTAAAAATAAATACAAATGTATGTAATTCATACCGAGAATTAACAATCAGTTTATTCAGAAAGGTATTGCTATTTAACGTTACATTTGAACACTAAAATTAATTTTATAATTTAGAAAAATCTAGCTATCCCCAGTGGTTGTAACCGCGTCCCTAAGACAAAAGTAGCCAAAGTACTTATCCATATCACAAGCTATCTGCGTGCCAAATATACCACATTAATTAGATAACTAACTCTCATGAATCCCCACACCGTATATTTAACATACCTTACATTATAACTAAAGATGAAGCCGAAATACTAAATCTATATTAATCTGGTAGAAATTGTAATATGTCCAGAAACTGTGCAGATCTAAACTCTCTACTGTGCTTCTAATTAAAACTATTCATCAAGTGAAACCTCTTAAAGTCTATAAAATATTGATGTGGCATTTTATTTTCGACTCTTTTTAACCGACAGCAAAGTATGTTATTCTTTAGACTCTCGAAGTATCTCAACGACTGGATGGATTTGAATTCATGAGGTATTTCGACTCGCCGAAGCCGAAAAACAAAATGGTGGCCGTGGAATACAAAATGGCGGTGGAGAAAAAAACACGTTATATATTTTGTGACATGCTTCTTATGTTAATATTAAACGTCCAATGCTGGACATGTCTTCCTATGTCCAGCATTAGACGTTTTGCGGCTGAAATGATGATGATGATGATATTTTGTAAGGTAGGTATTTTAAAATCTACTTGATATTTCATTGACCATTTCACAGACATAAGCTATGTCGAAGACAACCTCAATGTAGTTTAACGTCGACTAGAGCGAGTGATGGTAGATTAAATGAAGTGCCTACCTAATACTAAAAATACATCAATAAGTTAATTAAGAAATCAAATACCCGACAGCGTATAAAACGAATTGAAAAGAGAAAAAAAACGTGAACTCTATAAAATTCATCCAATCAAATATTCATCGGGTTTCTTATTTTTTTAACTTACTTTTTTCGATAAAATTCGCAAATAATTCTACCGTAGCGGCGTGGGGGATATCGTTGCACTGAAGTAAGTATATTTAAGAGTATCCAATCTATTAGTCTTTGATAACGTATTAATATTAAATCTAAAACTTGTATTTTCATCAATTTCAAAAAGAAGGAACGTTAATATTAGGTACTGTTTTGAAGTCATCGAAAGAGTGTCACGTGAAAATTTCGTATAAGACTACTAAGATAATATAAATCGATTCTTAAAAAGTAAACCCCAAAAACACATGAACCGCATCCATTTACTTACATACCTCATAATGGCCAGATTTCCATTAGAACCAGCACTTGGCATAGTATGAACGAACATTAAAATTGCAAGGTGGAAATTGTGAGACTTTTAAATGAAAATTATATACGTGAAATAGTTCTAGGTCACTTTATGAAAATATACGTTGGAGTCATGCTGAATAAAACTGATTGCGAAAAAATATGTTTTTTTTTTACGGACCACCCGATGAAGTGTCCACTGACGCCTATAGCAAATACATAAGCAATACCAGTGGCATTGCTAATGTGCTACCGACCTTTATAAAGCCTAGAAGGCAACTGGCTTTCAAATGCAATCAAAGTCAAAGTCTAAGCCATTTATTCAGTTTAGGCCCTAGAAGGGCACTTATGAATGTCGAAGCTACTGAAGTTACCACCGATTCGGAAGTCGCCTTCAACCGAGAAGAACCGGCAAGAAACTCAGCAAGGTTACATTTTATATATATATTTTGCCTATTGCAATTATTATCATTTGCCGGAACACATCATTAGGTACTCAAAATAAATACATTACATGCCCATAGCATTTCCTCACGATGTTTTCTCTCACCGAAAGCACAAGCTCATTTTAGGATTCGAACCCGCAACCGTTGCCTAAGCATCCGACAACACTACAGACGATGAGCTATCATCGTCTCTCTTTTTCTTTGCAATATGTAATGCCTTCACGAAATGCCCACTTCCAACTTAGCATTACACTCTAATAGTCCCTACGTCATGTGCATAAAAATATATAATAGATTACCACATATATTAAAAGACGAAACAGATACAAAATTTATCAATAAACTTAAACAAATATTATTAAAAAAAGCATATTATACAGTTAATGACTACATAAATGACACAAAAATTATATAAATTCCAACTAATTATCATATATCTATTTCGTCAAAAACTACAACATTATCTCCTCTCTCCTACTTTTAATGTTTGTTGCGCCCGACAGGGTCCATAAATTTACTTAGACCTAATCTACCACCTAAGGTTACCTTATGGAATGCAAATTAATAAATAAATAAATAAGCTGCCGTAGTCTGTAACTTTGAGCTGAAATATTAGACGGTTCTACGGTCCATTACTACCTATCGCAATCAATAATTAAAATAATCACAAACATAATTTTATTACCGAGCCTTCGGCACCTTTCAATTTAAAAAAGGTTGGATTCTTTTTTCAGCTTATAGCGGGCAATTCTCAATGCGTGTAATTTGGGGAAAAAAATGTCCGCCCTCGAAATAAATCTCGTTAAATTATGTTAGGGTAGCTCTGCCCTTGAGTGAAGGCAATTATCGGACCTAGCCCCGTATATTTTTACGGCATGGAGGGTGACCGGTACTTTTACGGATCAGACGAAATGTAAAAACCGGTATAATATAATATCAATTGTGGATTTTGGGAAAAATACCGGTTTTATTTTTTTATGTTTTGAGGCTGACAAACAACTAGAAGGTCCACCAGATGGTAAGTGGTTACCGTTGCCTATGGTGGTAATACCAGTGGGATTCCCAACTTACTGTGGTCGGCAAGTCCCAACTAAGTGTGAGTAAATTAATAAATATATTGTAGGACAATTCTTCATCCACGCTCAACTTGATCAAAACTAAGCAGAGTTTTAGACTTATATATTTAATGTTCCCACTATTGGGGCACAAACCTTCCCTAGCAACGAGAGGAATTGAGGCCTTGGGCCCCACTCCCTCTAAGTGCATTTGAAATTGATTTCATTATTTCCAGTGATAACTTCAGTAGCTAGAAGAGAACTTATGAAGTTCTCTTCTAGGACCTAAACTACATACATGGCTTAGACTTTGACTTACGTAGGATGAGTTTAGCTGGAATTTGAACCCACACCACACACAGATTTAAAAACCATCAACTAATAGCTGTTCTCCGCGGTTTCACCCGAGTTCCCTTTATAAAAAGTTGCCTATGCCCCTCTCCATACTACAGGCTATGTGCGTCCCTTTCATCGCAATCGATTCAGCGGTTGAGGTGTGAAAAGTAACAAGCAAACGAACTCTCATTCGTAATACTAGTTAGGATTAGGATAAGTAAAAATTCATACAATTTTTTACCTTCAAACTAGTCACAATGATAGTTCAGACAAAGGATTATTATAAAACAAGATAAAACCAACACTCATTAACACAACTGCATTGAAAGCGTCTGTCAAAACCTGTTGAGACCTCCACTGAAACGTCATCCCTGTTAACTTTTTTTTTTATATTTACTCGAGTCATTAGGCACATCGCCAGGAGATAATGAGTAGAGAACAAGGATGTACGAATATAATAAATATGATAAAGCTCCATATTATTATGTTTTATGATTCATTGTTGAATTATTGTTGTGCTTGGACTTCGTTTCATATTATTTCTGTTGATATTATTACCTCATATGTTATTTTTTGCATGCCACATAGAATGGTGAAATTTGAGGAAACCTACCCATAATTCATATCTGTTGAGTTTATATTATGTGTACCTGTTCTATTTGTCTATGTTTATACATTATTTAATACCTTTAAACGAGCAATTATACATAATCTGAATCTCGGAAACGGCTCCAACGATTTTCATGAAATTTAGATGCGGTTTCGGGGGCGATAAATCGATCTAGCTAGGTTTCATTTTTTTTTTTTTAAATATCGAACAAAGCTCGGTCATCCATGTACTAGTAACATTATTGTGTGTTTAGACTACGATTAAATTCGAATATTATGATTGAAATAGTTAAAATGTATTATTTATAATATGTCAAAAGTTTACAATAATAAATAAAATATAAATAAATATTCTGGGACATTATTCCTCACACACGGCCATCTGACCCCAAATTAAGCAGAGCTTGTACTATGGAAGCCAGATAACTGATATACTACATATACTACTTTTCTTTTGTAAATACATACACCCAGACACAGGACAATACCTTTATACAATTCACATTTCATTCAATAAAGATTTCTACTCTATTAAATGTATGTCCTATTTTTCTCCAAACGTTCATCTGATGGTAAGCGGTTGTTGACTACAGAGGAGAAAAGTTGCTGACCGCCTATGGACAGTTGAATTATTAGTAAAACCACCGTTATAGAAAAACTCTTTTATCGACTTTTAAATAATCCTATGTTGCAGCGCTGCTGAAAAAATAAATGTAGAGCTCTTTCCACATTCAAATAGTTCGCAATAGAACGTATCTTTATGTTCTACGTGATGTTGAAACATGAAATTTTACAATTTAAATATTGTTTTTTTCCACCTTCCATGATCCCACTATCCCGTAGCGTAACCTATAATAATAACACACAAAACCACTGTAAATAATCATTTGGGTACCCAAAGTTGCTAGAGAACTGCGTTATGGGTATACAGTAACGACCATACCCATATAGTTTTTAGGAATCAACCAGTTTTCAGTCATAAAAAAAATAAGATGATGCCTAGTTGTATTTGTTTTTTAGCTGACCCTTATTGGGTGGAGTCGCAGTACATGGTATGTTATGCTAGCACCAGGGTTAGGCAATACATCACACTCGGGGTTTGGTAGTTTTGAGTGGTGCATTTGTTGATGTGAGAATTTCATGACATGTTATCTAATGTAATTACATATTGATGCTATCACGCATTGCAGCGTGATGAAAACTCATTTGTTTTTTTTTTAATATAATCAGACCATTCTGCTACTTCTTTAGGGTTCGCAGCCAAATGCCAAAAACACTTTTAGTTCTGTACGTATGTCACAGTCATTTTAATTGGAGACTATTGGCACTATATAATAATATTGGAAAATTTAAAGGTAGGTTGGTGCTTTTTATGAACCGCTATATGGAACCCTACATACTGTGTGAGGTCCGACACGCACTTGCCCGGTTTTTCTATTTAACATACTCGGCCTAAGAAGACCCTTTCTAAGGCAAGATCCATAAGAAGGGTCAAAGACATAGGTAGTTTAAATGCCTCCCTAAGGAATTTCAGACATGTTTTTCTCACATGTTTTTCCTTCACCGCCGACCTAAAGGTGAAATCCGTATTAAAAAAGTATTTAGAGGAATCGAACTCACTGCTTGATTTTTTTTTCCATGAAGAGCGATGTGGAACTTGTAGAGCACGCTTGCTCAGAAGAAGCCTATTTATATACAATGTTTTTGTAAGTCTTCGGATTGTAGGATTTAGGAAACAGAAACTGGGCTCAAGTTCCACTCCTTTGCTGCCCACATATAAATGTGGATGCAAAATACCTACATAGTAAAAGGACTATTTGTTGAAATTAATTCAGTTGTTAATTCTAAGTATAATAATTTCCGCTTTCTTTTATTTTCCTGTAATACAACATACATAGTGATTTAGATCGATTATGATTAGTATGCGAATATCAATTTCTTTCTCCAGAGCAAAAACCATTTTATTTTACTAACACAGAGTTCTGCACTAACACAATAATGTGTATAAGTATTTGTTACTCAATCGCATCGTAATATCTAAGTAAACGGATTTGAATGAAATAATTTATTCATATGTTATTTTTTTTCATTTTTGTGTTCATGGTACCTACTTATTATATTTCTTTGATAATTTTAAAACATTTACTTAATGTCCCATAAAAAAAACGGAATATATAAAAAAATTAACCTTGCCGGTTCTTCTCAGTTGAAGGCGACTTCCGAATCGGTGGTAACTTCAGTAGCTTCGATGCTCATAAGTGCCCTTCTAGGACCTAAAGTGAATAAATGGCATTGACTTTTCAAGTCAGTCAAAGTCACCCTCAAGAACTGGCAAAATACTCAGAAGATAACATTTTTTTTATATTAGGTACTTACCTAATAGATTTTTTATAAATTATTTTTTTAAGGATACTTTTTATTTCTGACCAACATTAGAACCCTCGAGGATACGGGTAAATAGTCAATCACCCTTTGTTTCTAAAACCAATTAAAAATTCAATTAACCAATCAAAGAAACATTCCTGAGCTCAAGGCCGAGATCCAACGCGTTACGGTCAATGAGATACAGCCACATCTTTGTCAAAAAGTCATCTTTCATGAAAAGAGTAATGACCTGTCATCAGAGTTGGCCATTTGCCGGATATTTTATTCCACACATAATCGGAACATGTTTTCTTTATGATGCAATATAAATATCACAACTTTTTTATTTTTAAACGAATCAAATAGTGCACTCTTATTGATACACCTTTATTTGTGAATAAAAGTTCCATGTTGTAACTTTTATCTTACGAAACCCTAAAAATCGAATCCCACTGGTAAAAGTTATACCTAAAGAGATACAATAAAAAAAGTTGCCAGCGCAAAATAAATTTTTATCTAAGCTAAACGGGCAAAAACGCCTTTGATGGCTCGATCCTGGAGATTTTAATCTCAGTAAATAATGGACGGAATTAATCAAAGCTCCATTATCGAAGTTGGAGTACAAGCTCTACCACGGGATACATTTCAATTTGGCTAAATATTTAATGTAAAAACAGTGAATTACATTATTTTATTACAAATCTCGTTACAGTATTTATTTTTGATAGGATTCGTGTGGGAAATTTAAGAATATACAAGCGGGAAGAAGAAAACTGAAGAGATAGATGGATTGTGTGAAAGATGATATTATTATGTATGAATAAGAAAAGAGTAAGTATGTACAGATATGACCCAAATGGTTATATCGGATTCTGGGTCAGAGTAAAAAAAAAACCAACTCGACAGGCGTAATTGGTGTAGAACATTGACATTAGATTACTCGATATCGGTTGAAGATTGTGGTGAGGCAGGATCCAGCACTTTTGATGAAGGCTGTCCAAAGAAAAGAGGAGTAATCCTTTTCTTAATTTATATGAAATAAAGCCAATAATTAATTGAGTAAATGATTATTATCACTAAATAACAATGATCGCACAACAACTGGCAAGTACTATGACAACATGAACTTCACGCTGAAGCTGAAGTCGAGATTAAAATGCCCGCAACAGTTCTCTTAGTGGAACGGGAAAATTATTCCGGGGTCATTTCGCCCCATTATAATGGTGTCAAAACGTCGCGTCCAAAAAACACGCTGGTCACTGTCGTTGGCTCCTGGCCGTGCTAGATTTTGACCATGAAGCTGCTGCACGCCACCCTCAGCGAATTTCAGCCAGCCGGATGAGACCCGTCAGAGAAGCCTGGCCAGTGAATGAGAAGGCGACGACTAGACTGGTTTATCTTCACGTGAAGAAAACTTGACGCATAAGTTTGTAGCGTGGTGGGTGATGAAGTTATCCAGGGCCTTGACTTTTAGAATGCCCACTTTTTTTGGTAATCTACCAATCGTTACACCCTTACACGGACAAGTGGGCTAAGTTCGCACGTTCGCCTTTATATGCGAGCGCCCGTGCTAAAAAAAGTTGATAGTGGGACGGGACTCTATTGGACGACCGGTGCCGGCGCGCGTTTTCAATAGAATGGGATATTACAGGACGCTTTGAATAAAAAATAAACAATATTATAAAACTAGTAAAATAAAATTATTTAATAAATGATTTGAATAGTTTAAATAGTATTTAATATTTTTATACAAGCTCGATTCGAAGTCACGTCACAATTTTTTTTCAGTGTTTTCGTGAAAACCGATAGTAAAACCTATAAAAGGTTTCTCTTGTCGAAATAATGACGCGAAGAGTGAAGAGTAGGTGATTCTTTTAATCACTCCACAGTGAGCTATGAAAACTTTACGAATATAACTTTAACGAGATTTTTATTATTGTTCCGCTTGAAATATCTACTAACAATGTCTATTTGTTTACTTTGTATTTTGCAAATAACTCCTCGAAATAATATTTTTAAGTGATGTTAATGCAAATTAAGTAAATAGGTATAGCTGTAAAAAATACCTTGGGCTACTAAAAACTTTTTTCACTCCTCTTGCTCAAAAAGACCGTCATTGTGGCGTACCAGAGCGAAGAAAAAATAGCAATTCTTCCTCTAGGGGAAAAAGTATTTTTTTTTTAATTTTTGTGTGTCTAATGACAATGAGCCTACAAAAACGAAAAAGTCTTTAGTCATAAGTAGAATAATCATGAATAAAGACTCGACTTATTACTGTTACATAAAAAAAGAACTTCATTTTAATTTTGAAAATGGAACTAAAATCGGCGATATCTGGTAGAATGCATGCAATGTGTTGCGGCTACAAAAGAAACTAATAAAAAACCGGCCAAGTGCGAGTCGGACTCGCGCACCGAGGGTTCCGTACAAACTTCGTCCATCGTTCGTCCATCACGGGAAATGCATAATTTTATTTATTTACTGTATTTGAGGTATTTGCCAATTAAGCTAGACCTCTAAATTGTATGAGCGCCCATACAACTCAGAGGTCTTTATTAATTGGCGTAACTATATATGTATGGGGACACCCTTTAATTTTCAACTTTTTTTTATTTTTTAGAATTTTTCCTTTATTTGTGCTGTAAGACCTTGCTTTTTGCCATTTTTTTTTATATTTGAGTTGATTGAATTAAAGGTAAATTGCAGTTTACGATTTATGACGTATTAAAAAAAAACTAGTTACTAGATCTCGTTCAAACCAATTTTCGGTGGAAGTTTGCATGGTAAAGCACATTTTTTTTAGTTTTATCATTCTCTTATTTTAGAAGTTACAGGGGGGGGGGACCAACATTTTACCACTTTGGAAGTGTCTCTCGCGCAAACTATTCAGTTTAGAAAAAAATGATATTAGAAACCTCAATATCATTTTGAAGACCTATCCATAGATACCCCACACTTATGGGTTTGACGAAAAAACAATTTTGAGTTTCAGTTCTAAGTATGGGGAACCCCCTAAATTTATTGTTTTTTTTTCTATTCTTGTGTGAAAATCTTAATGCGGTTTACAGAATACATCTACTTACCAAGTTTCAACAGTATAGCTCTTATAGTTTCGGAAAAAAGTGGCTGTGACATACGGACGGACAGACAGACATGACGAATCTATAAGGGTTCCGTTTTTTGCCATTTGGCTACGGAGCCCTAAAAAAAGACATTGGCGCGAAATCTTTATAATTTTTCTCTAATTGCAAATTGAATTGGTAGTATGTATTGTATTGGATTATTTTATTTTCTCGCAATCGTAGTGAAAAGTATAGTGTAACACACGGCGCTAAAACCCATTAAAACTCGGTTTCTATTTACTCTCTCGCTAAAGCTCGGGAGTAAAACTACCTCGTATATAATGGGTCATATTAGCTCCTTGTATAACAATCTACTATTTATTATACTTATTGATAAACTTTTTTCTATTTTACGTCCATACAAAAATTGGCCACCTCTTTATGCCGCATACAATTTCATTACTATAATGAATTCTATTAGAAAGAAAGATATAAAGCTCAAAATCATGCTACTGTTTATACCTACCTATGTACATTACATTACATATTAAGCTTAAATAATTAATCACACCTTTAGGGTACTTAATTCAATATTCTCCAATGAAGTTCTAATGGACCTAGTAATTGGGGCATTGGCATGACCTTAGTTAATGTCCTAACAATGATCTTTGAAGTATTAATATTCATTTTATGCTTGCTAGCTTCCGTCCCGCGGTTTCACTCGCGTTCCCGAGGGTTCTTATGTTTTCCCAGGATAAAAAGTAGCCTTTGTGCTATTTTAGACTATAATCCATCTATGTGCCAAATTTCATTCAAATCTGTTTTGCCGTTCTTGTGTGATTGAGTAACTAAAATGCATCCAACCATTCTGACGAATATAAAGAATTGAAGTCAGTTAAAAACTGTACTTTTTTTTAGTCACCTCGCTGAAAACCACAACAAAAAACGCGCAGAGCCGAGCTATTAAACACTGCACTAACATTAAGATATAAATATATATGTATGTATATATGTTGCAGTCAAAACTCATAACCGGTCAAAACCACTTCTGACTGAAACTATCTCAATCAAAACTCTTTCCTGGTACATAAAAAATACCTATAACCTATAAGAGTTTTGACTGGTCAAAAGTGGTTTTTACCAGTTATGAGTTTTGACTGTAGCATATACACTTACTTAAGACATTAAGACAGGTCTCATCACAAACATAATAATATATAGGTACGATAATCTCATTATCATCATTTCAGCCGCAAGACACGCACTGTTGGACATAGGCCTCTTCTAAGGATCTCCAATAGGACCGGTCTTGGGCGGCCAGCATCCAGCGTTTTCCGATGACCTTTATAAGGTCGTCCTACCACCTTGCAAGTGGACGTCCTACGCTGCGCTTGCCGGTGCGTGGTCTCCACTCCAGAACTCTTCCGCCCCATCGGCCATCCGTTCTGCGCACTATGCGCCCTGCCCATTGCCACTTCAACTTGCCAATCCGCTGGGCTATGTTGGTAACCCTTGTTCGTCTACGAATCTCAGAAAAGTATTAAACCCCTCTGTAATGCATGTAAAACTGGGAGGCGGAAACTAGTAAAATATGTAAACAATTATATGAGTATCAGAGCTTCCTCAGGGGAGGAAGAACAAATAAATGACTTGCCCGAGAGTTGCGAACACAAATAAATTACAATGTAAAACTTATAATATACGTTACTATTATTATACGGATCGGGTACACACTCGACTGATCGATGATCACCAGTCAGGCGTGATGAGGCTTTTATTTTGACATAGTTAGGGTTCAATAAAAAAATATGCAGGGGTGAAAATACTCATTAATAATACCATGACCAACTTTTATTATGGGAGGTACCTATATATATGTACTATATATACTACATGAATTTTTTCGAAGGAGGTGAATGCAGTGATGTTGTAGACTCCTCCATTGTAAAGAGAAGATTTTCCGCCAGGGTATTTCATCTTGTCTGGGGACCACGGTTCAACTGTAGATGTTAGAAACTCGTATATAATTGTATGTAGAGTGTTCAGTAAGCTCTGATAGCGCGATGTAGGATATTGTGGCGCCATCTATCCTTGGGTAGTGGAAGTTATTTATTTTGTGTGGTTGATGGATGTCGCTATAAGGCGAATATTGGAAAAGTCTAGCAATAGTTGTCTCTCGTAATTTGTATTTTTTAAATCATTTTATTTATTTTTTCTTTGTTTACAACCGGTTTTTCGATTTCGATTATTTTTTGTTTGTTATGTAGTATATAAAGTATATATATATTCTTATCTATCCTCGGGATTGCGGGTAAAACCACGGGTGGAAGCTAGTGATGAAATTATATAGATACCGAACCCTATCGATTATAATTGGACGAAAAATAATAATAGAAAATACAGCTCTTGGGATTTGGAAGTCTTTTGAGAGATAACTTCAAATTGCTATAACTTGTAACAATAAATCTAATTCTGCAAGTTCATAACTTTGTCGCCACGATTTATTCAGTAGATACCTAAACTCAGTAGCCAAGGGATTGTTGATTCAAATCTCAGTTTAAAAAAATAAGTAAAAGTAATAAGTAGGTATCTTTTAACATTTTTTGTTCTAGTTAAATATTTGTGCACGTCTTAATTAAATCTAGTCTTTACATTTAGACAAACTCCCCGCGGATATATTAATAAATTACTTAAGATTTTGCATGCTTTGATATTTGCATTAATATCAAATGAAATCTCAAAATCTTTAAGCATGCCAGCCCCCGCAATCAGCACTTATACACAAGTAAGACACGTGTGGCAGCCACCGCTCTCTTCAAATTGGATTTAATGTGAATTCCAATTCATCCTTTAGATGAAGAGACAACTTCAAAGATTATACGTAACACTAACGAATGTATACAAACACTTACTCACATAGAAATTTGGAATTTACCTGCAAGACGCAAGTGTGTTAAGCAATCTGCATACTTAAAATACCATCCACATGAAAGCGGAGCGGAGTTATTCCGAAGATATTTTAATATCAAGCGAAGTCAGAACAATCTGAATAACGCGCGCTTCACGTATCCACGATGCATTTAATTATAAGTAGGAACCAACCACAATGGGGTCTTAAATCACAGGCCCGTATCTTTATACCTATGTGTACAATTTTATAAAGTACCCTACTGACTAGAAGAAATGATTCGTGTGGCAAGTTTAGGTGTATATTTATATTTTTGGATAAGCAATATTACAATCTTACCATGGTAAGTAATGATGTGGCCGATGGTGATCATCTATTAAGAGCTCTGATGTGCAGCTACCGAAACTCACCGACAGGTGGGTGGTAGCCTGCCAGTAGGGCACCATTGTGCTATGGTTTCCTCACGATGTTTTCCTTCACCAAATGCTCAAGCTCATTTGGAGGGAATAATTTTGATGATGGATGAGATCGAATGAAAGTAATCACCTGATGAATTAATGTAACATGACTAGAGGGGCACCCCCCAGAATCGTACCGAACATAACATCGATAATCGAATTACGCGGCGATGCAACGCAATGAGGTGCGTTGCTTCATCTCGTTGGTTCGTTACACATTTTGTCATTTTCGTCTCCAACCCGAACATTAAGAACAAGGAGCACCCGTATTTTTAGTATGAGTGAGTTTTGAGTACAATCTCAAGATCGAATTAGAGTATAACATGTGATTATATGTAATGGAAATGTAACGTTTTATGACTCCCCAGCAACGCTAGGAGTTGTAGGCACTTTTTTTTTTACTTGCTGCCTCCCCGAAATTTCTCCCGAGGTCGTGGGTTTGAATCCCACACAGACCAATATTAATTGTGGTAAAAACGTGTCTGGTCCGTTTGTTCTAAATCTAGATATAAACGCCTCTCTTTCTACCACATAGCTCTATTTCTTTCGGACTCTTCTCTCCTTCATCCTGTAGTTAGGGCCTAAACTGAAAAGTAAATACAATACCAAATTTTGATGTCAACTATCAAAACGATCCTAGGGCAATGTGATCAGAATAAGATGTAAAGAGAAATATCTCATTGAAACCCAAATTACATTCGTCGGAGCAAGTGTCCCGGTCCCGGGATTTGCATAAGAAACGCCCGCGACGTCATAGGCCAAGTTTCCGGGACTCCGGGATGGATGGGTGTGCTGATAGACTCATTTGTTAAACGTTGATAAGGGTCCATGGATGCGGAGAAGGGTTTACGTAGAATGGATTCAAAATGGTAGGTAATTCTTATACAGGTGGATATTTCGAGGTGGCATATTTGCGAAACCTATGTTAGCTTCGATATAAGTACAACTGTTTTTTTTTTTTTTCATAAAGTGAGTGAGGTCGCCAGAGCTCATCGGGCTGGGGGGAAGGTTCAGCAACGCGTGAGTGATACCCCTGGTGTTGCAAGCGTTCATAGGCTACGGTAACCGCTCACCATCAGGCGGGCCGTATGCTTGTTTGCCGACAATGTTGTATAAAAAGAAAAATTATTCCGCCATTATTTATTTATCCGTGTTTTCGCAATAATCCTAGGTTTTTCGTGAAAATTCGAATCATCAAATCATTCTACGACATCGGAGTTCAGAAGCGTAACCAAGTCGTCGAAAATAAACAATATAATACGGGTGGAAAGCACAGTGACTACATTTACGTAAACTCGAGAGCAACGGACGGACACGATCAACCCCAAAAGTATATTATGTCAATGTAAACAAAATTGCGGCTTAAGTACGTTTATTTCACAAACAAACGCAGCATCAAAATCGCTATGTCAAAATTACGTTCATTTTTATGCATTTGTAAGTTTTTCGTAAGATTTCCCGTGATTTTTAAAAACCTTTTAAAATAAATTTGGCGCATCGCCGGCAGCAAAAAAAATCATTTTCTCGCATGGTACAAATCCCCTTAACCCCCCCATATCTACATTTAACTAGAATTCAGGCGACTTGATATGAGATTCAACCAATAATTTAAAAACTGGATCATCATCATCTCAGCCGCAAGACTTCCACTGGATATAATAAACTATTTTTGTGACAAAATATAAAACACTTTGTACGAAGGTAAACACGGGATAATATGACTACGATTTCGGAAAAGGTTTCGAAAGAAGCGTAGCCATAAAGGGAAAGAAAGCATGCGATACTCACGGTGTAATGTCCTTTCACATCTTCCACGTTTTCCTTCAAATCTTTAAAATATAAGCGCACTGCAAATTGTCTATATAAAGAGAACACACACAAATAGTCTTTTTCACGGTTTTCCGGAGATGAATAATTAATATATTAAAGGATTTTTGATAAATCAGGCGGGTGCACGCGCGACACAGACCTCAGCCATTCAAAGTTCTTCGGTAAGTGACATGTGATGGATTTTATTTAACACATACCGCACGCAGGATTAGAAAAAAAGTGGGTAGGAAAATGACCTCATATAAAGTGTACCTTCATTATATTACTATAAAAGCGCAATTTAAAACGAAACCCATCAAATTTAAATATAAGTACCTACCTACAATATACAACTTGATTTATTTTGTAATTTCAAAACTGTTGTTCTTTTTGACGAGTTCATTCAACCTTGCAAGTTAGAATCGAGTTTTTTTTATAGTTTGGGTTGTGTTTGACCACAATCTCGACATGGTATGATAATGTGGTAAGTACACAACACCTAGAAAGAACTGACTCTCAAGTGCAGCTGCACACTGATAGGTGCTTGGCGACAGATTTTTAACATGAGGATACCCACAAAGTACCCTACCACCATGCTATAGTTTCCTCACGATATTTTCTTTCACTGAATGTTCAAGCGTATTACAGGATTGGAGCCCATTGGACGTCACTACCAAATCCTATGTTATCCTAACTAATATTATAAATGCGAAAGTGAGTTTGTTTGTTTGTTACCTTTTCTCGCTAAAATCGCTGAACCGATCGCGATGAAATTTGGTAAGCAGCCTATGGTATGGAGAAGAACATGGCTACTTTTCATCACAGCAAAACATAAGATCCCTGGGCAACGCGGGTGACACCTCGGGGCGAAAGCTAGTTTCTAAAATAAAACAACCACATTGTGTAACATAATTGAATATTTTTATTATAACAATATATTATTTTTATATTATAACACGTAAGTACAAAATAAATACATCTTCCTAGCGTAAGATAACAATAAATATATTAAATTCGTAATACTGTCGAACATCACAATCATTTCAATTCACAATTAAAATGTATACATACACAAACAACATTTACCATCATAATGTGTAAAAATTACTTGATTTTAACTTGAAAATTAATATAAACTGAAATATTCAACTTTGGTAGACATTCTCACATTGTTATAGATAGTCGATTATTCAGGAAAATTAAGATTACTTACATCAAAAATATCTTAACTGATCTCAATAATAAGTTACTTGACGAGTTAAATTATATAACCATTTTTAAATTTAACGAGAAATATCCAAAATTTGGACAACACTCATCGATTTATTATGGCATTTGTAGACGCTATAGGCTTTAGTTTCCCTTTTAGTAAAAATAAATATTTTTAATGATTATGAATGGAACGGTCGTAAGCAGAAAGTTTAACTTAGTAACTTTGTTTAGAATAGTTAGGAGATAAACATACTAAAAGTCCTCACCCCTCGGAGGTTGCCCCATGGGGGGGACAAAGCTCCTGGTAGCCTATTGAAGCTTGCAACGCCAGGGAAATCACTTCCCGTTCCGCGTTCCCTTCCCTTCCCAACCCTTCTTGAAACTGAAATATTTCTCGTTTTATTTTAAAAAGTTTTTAATATAATTTTTGATATTATCTCTTATTATTTACGAAAAAATCATCTATTCACATATAAAAAAAAATCCCTCTATTTATATTGATTTCAATGTGCGCGTGGTAGTTATATAGTGACGACTGAGCCCTCTCGGGTTAAAATAGAGAAAACGAATTTTACTTACCAGATATGAGAGAGTAAATCTCATCGAAATCGTTAAGTGCCGTTTTCGAGAACATGATAAAAAATTATACAAACAAGTATATACACATATTGCTCATTTAATAGAATAGGATTAGGATTCTCAGAGTAAATGATATTTGTAATAGCGAACCTTTTTCTGGACCTCGAAGAGAACCTACCGGGTCCTACTATAGCTAAGGACCATCCAGATGGCCCAGTTAATACCAAAAACTCATCAAAATAGATCAAGTAATTTAGGAGAAGAATTACAAACACACTCACACCAGAATTTTATATATAAAGATACGTACAATTGTATAGATTCGATTTTTTACCCACGCCTATAGTTAGCGATTGAAAAGCGATGGTTCCTCCTTTATGGATAAACCTTCTTGAATTACAAAGGCCAATAAATGCGCTAATAAACTATTTTAAAAAGTGATTGAGCCAAAAAAAAAGTTTTATTCTTATAATCTATGTAAAAATAATTGAAAATATTTCCTCATATACATATATCGTACTACGTACATTCAGTGGTTTTTTTTTTACAAATAACTCATAACTTAAATTTAAAATAACTTTAATTTTTAAACATCTGTTTTTTTCAAATAAAAAATATTAACATCTTTAAAAATGGAACGATTAATTTAACCACTCCGATTTAATCACGAATTATTATATACCTAATTATATTATATATTCAACTATCATTAACTATTTACATTTACATACTATTATCACATGGATAAAAATTCGTGAAATAATAAAAAAAATATTGCAGGTAAACCGTTCAACTAAGCATTCACCTTAAACTCGTCGAGGAATCCGCGCATTGCATTGATGACTTCTCTCTCGATTGTTTAGTAAATGAGAGAAACAAAGCATTGTGACAGTGTAGATTCATCGTCGAGTTTCTGTCATTTACCTTACAGAATCATCCTCTATAGGAGCATCCCAGCAAACCAATTCTGAGTTTTTGAAGTTAGCAAACGCTACTATCACGTTTGCGTTGACGACATTTATCTATAGACGTTGGCACAGCGCCTCTCACATTCAACAAATTTCACCCAATCATTTTTTCCTCTATAGGGATCGGCACAGCGCCTCTTGCATTGCTTCTCTCATTGAACTAATTTCACCCATTGTAATTATTTGTAAAAGCTAACACGATTTAAGATGTGTTGATGATCTACAACTTCTATAAAACGGTTTCTGTGTAACATGACCGCTATGTGTGAATGCACCTTTATCACCGCCTAATGCCGCGTACAAATTGGTGACATGTACATAACGTCTAATGAAAGAATTTGCATTTGTGCCTAAAAACATCGTCTCAGTTGTACGGGTTACCTATAAGACTTAGATTAATTACTTATTACCGTACGTCGAAATAGATTCGTAAAAGTAACTAAAGAATACATAAAATGTAATAATAATACCAGCAGTGCCCCACGGTTTTGCCCGTGATGTTATATATCCTATAAACCTCTATAAATAGGATATCTAACGCAATTTTTTGTTTTATATCGGCCTGGTAGTTTCTGAGATTAACGCATTCAAGCATACACACATACAAACTCTTCAGCTTTATAATATTAGTATACATTTTAACTAGATGGATGTTTAAAGTTGGCAATTTTTTAAAACCTATATTAGGTTCGTCTTGCTTAACAAATTGATTATGAAACCAACTCTGAAATTGCGAAAACAAAGCTCGGCATGGTTGAATATAGAAATGGCGACATCTAAAAGGCTATTTCTATTCTAATATATTTGCATACTATTATAACGTCTTATATACTTAAAAATATAAGACGTTATAATAAAATCAAGACCACTGATTTGATAATCTGTAAACAATAATGAATTAAAGTCACAAGTCTTTTTAATAAGCACTTTAAAACTACATAATATTATAATTATCGAAAATAAAATAATATATAGATAAATAAGAAAAAACTTACTGTCAGATCTCATTTAATTCTAACCTACTGTCTTATAACACAATTCCGCCAAAACAGAATAAAGCAGCACTTATATCAACAAACATTCAAAATACAAACTCAACACTTAAACGACAAACTTCTTAACACCTGAACTTCGGACGGCAAACTTCGAGCGCCAAACTTCTTAACACCAGAACATCTAACGCCAAACTTCTTAACATTTAAACTTCGAACTTCACAACCTAGTCCTAGAAGGCGCAGGCGACGGCGAGCGTCTAATTTCATACGCTTCAAACAACCGACTTCCCGCCGTCGTAAAAATCGGCGGTTTAACTTCTTCCGTTACTACCACAGTTTCTTCGGTTTTCTCCGACGATTCCTTTTCTATTTGATTATCATCTTTCTCTGTTTTTTCGTTGATATAAATTCTCTTTCGACCGGGCATCTTCCGAGAGATCATGGCTACGACCGGGTGCAGTAACCGTTCGTCGAAAGCGTCAGATTCTTTATTTGTTAGGTACCCTATTATGATTCCTAAGGTAACGCAAGTTACGGTGCCAATTACTGCGTACCACATATACGACACTGAGTACATTTTGTGGAGGTTGTTTGTTCTGAAAAAAAACGTTGATTTGTTTCTTATATTATCAAGGTTGTACTTAAGAGCTATTATCTATTATGATTTTTTAATACTACTAATAAAGTGACAAATAAACGTAGATACGGCCCCCCTGATGATAAGCGGTTACCGTTGCCTATTGACGCTTGCAACACCAAGAAAATCAGGGTGCTTTATATAAACAGCCTTCGATTTCTCACACGGGACACAATGAAAAAGGATAGAAATGTAATATGAGTGAGAAGGCACGATTTGTCAGACACTTTATACTTACATAAAAGACTCAGTAGGTGGCGCTTTTGTAATGTTCATAGATTTGAGCAGGGGTGCTAGTTGCATCAATGTTTGGTTGAGTCCGATGGGCTGTGGTCTGGGATTCATCACGGTCAGAGTGCCGTTGGGACAACCCTGAAATTATAATGGACATGAGTTGAGTTATGTATTTACTCGTTTTTAGGGTTTCATATTGAAACAAGGAACCCTTCAAATTTCGTCATATCCATCTGTCTGTCATGGTAATGACAGACAGATGCTATCAAACCTATCTACCCTACATGTAAAGACGGGGTGCCAAGGTGTATCACGTCTTTTGTCGATGTGGTTACGCGTGAGTGAAATACTTTTATTTTTAAATAATTTAAGAATCAGACCAGCGACCAGAACATTTAATCTTACGCGTAAACAGTATCAAAGATCTTCCTTAAATTACACCGTATAAAGTGTTTCAAAATGTAGTAAATTACATATTGCGTAAAAAGATGTTAAGACTATGTGTGCAAATTAACGACATAAGAATAAAAAACCGGCCAAGTGCGAGTTAGACTCGCCCACCGAAGATTCCGTACAAACTTATAGGTATGTAAATAGTTCGTCCATCACGGGAATCTTAACGATAAGATATGGATTGAGGGACAATCTTAACTTTGACCTCATACATCGACATAATAGGCCGCGGTCAGTTTACCAATCTGTATCTATATATAAAAGAAAAAGGTAACTGACTGACTAATCTATCAACGCACAGCACAAACTACCCGCGGGGCGGTAAGCTAGTTGCAAATAAGTTTATAATCGCAAAACAAAAATTAACAACAAATTTAAGGTTTTCAGATTTATTCCTTTACTTGTGCTATAAGACAATTCTTCTTGCCAAATTTCATGATTTTAGGTCAACGGAAAGTACCTTATAAATTTTGATTCCCTTGAGAGTGTCGAAATAAACGTATTTTGCGGCATAAACGACCGTATCTCTTTTTAAAGTTAACTTAAAAGTTTGATTTTTCACAGCTTCAAAAGACTATAGACGGTTTTCAACTCGATACCTCTACGCGTTGCCGAGATAGAGGTTCTTGACAGACATACAGACGGACAACAAATTGATTCTATAAGGGTTCCGTTTTTTCCTTTTGAGGTACGGACCCTAAAAACGAACATAACTTGGAATTGTAAGACTTATATCTCATATAATATAACATTTATGTCAGAAGGCAAACAAGCAAGTGGTACCATCACCTATCGACTTTAGCAAACCCAGAGGAATTGCCAATGTGTTGCCGACCTTTATAAAGCCTAGAAGCACCTGCCTCTTAAAAGCAACTGTTGGAGTACACCGGTTGGTGCTTGGCGATATATTAACTTGACGGTGATAGCCAGTCAGGCGGGTACTACAAATTATCCAACCAACGTCCTGGTTTCCTTCAACAAAACATCAAGCTCATTGTAGGATTCGAACCCACGACCATCACCATGGCATCCAACGTCACAACCACTGAGCTATCATCGACTTAATATTATACATATAATATACAGGATGCTTGGACTGACAAAATTTTAATTTAACTATCACGTTTGTATAAATATACACTTTCTTTACTTACAACATTCGAATCGGTGGGAACTTCAGCATTGTTTTCATAAGTACCTAACTAAGAACAGTAGTTAAAAGTAATTGTGTGAAAATTTCAATATCACTTCTACCAACCTCAACCGATACAGGTAACATCGCCACACTTTTATGAACATACATAAGTCTCCCAGCTGCCATCCAAGTGGTAATAAAATGTGACGCGATCATGCCCCAAAGAGCTCCGGTGCCGTTCGCCATGGGGCACAATGCTGCCAGCACAAACACGCCGAGAAGTGCCCCAGAAGTAGCCGACGTGACCAGAAGTGATCCTTCAACGACGCCGCCGACGAGACCGACGCATAATGATAGAGACATTATTAGGATTGCTGTAAAAAAACATTAATCAGTTTTTATTTTGTGTATTTGTTATTACATTTTTTAATACGGCTTTAGACCTGCAACAGTCGAGACACGACTTTAATATAGTAAAATGTACATACCATAAAAGATTCCAATGATCTTGATAACCGTCAACTGTTGTTTGTCACTGATGCCCTTAAAGGAGGGCGCAGCCGACACGAAGTCCTCCCACGTCACTGTCGCCAGGGAGTTCACGTTTGACACTAGAAAACTGTAAAAAGAATTAAGCATTTAGTTATAGTACTATAATCGACGATAAATACTGAAGTAAAGGTCGAGAATTTGATTCCTACAAAAAGCTTGAAATTTTGGTGAAGTAAATCATCGTGAGGAAACTTGTACTAACTGGCTATCATCTTTGAGATGAAATTCTGTCATCAAGCACTCATATAAGAAAAACCATACCCCCCTTTTTGTTAGCCTCACCAATAATAACAATCAATGTAAATTCAGGCACATGGCAATAGCTTTAAAATCATGAAACAACATTATTAGGCTTTCAGAATCTGGCGGATAATAAGTTATTTTAGTTACATAAAAAAAATGCTACCTTTCCTTTAACCTAGACCATCCCGTAAGCGGCGCAACATTTTTGTTAAACATAAACACTAAGGTATATGAAACAAACTAACCTCAAAGCACCATTAAAAAGACTTCCCAAAAACAATCCAAGCATCCCGGGCAGAAATGCAAACTGGTCTTGCACATAAAATGGCAGTACTTCATCTGGTGCAGCTATTCTTCCAGCTTTAAGAGGATCACAGTATTTGTAAACAGCGTATAATGTCATGCCAACTACCCATGAGAGACTGAATAAGACACCAACGGCTGGAACGTTCAATAGAAGTGTCCTTCTTACTCTAGCTTCGCTTGACATGGAGCAGTAACGTTGCACGAAAGTCTGTTGGCATCCATAGATGGAGATGGACATAAACAGTTGTCCAATGATTGCTGAGAGAGTATCCACTCTCACTGTTGGGTCCCCCGTGAATCTGTAACCATATTTTTTAAGCTAATAACATAACCACATAACTGACGGCATGTTGACGGGCCGGTTGGTCGCCGCAGGTCGTGGGTACGATTCCAACTCAGGACAGACATTTGTGTGCATGAATATGTCTGTTTGTCCTGAGTCTGGGTGTAATTATCTATATATGTATATATTAACAAAATAAGAGTAGTATATGTAGTATATCAGTTATCTGGCTTCCATAGCCTTGTGCTATGCTTAGTTTGGGGTCAAATAGCCTTGTGTGAGGAATATGTCCCAGAATATTTATTTATCGCCTACTAATTGCGTCATTAGTTTGGCAATGCTATTGTATACCCAAAATTCATACGTATGGCATTAGTTGAATAGAATTTAATAAAATAAAAAAGACCAGATAATATTTCTCCAGAAAAAAAAATAGAGAAAATTGTCTTTACCCCTGTTCCACTACGTTTATGTTAAACCCAGTTTTCACAGGGTCAAATGATGACTGATTAGTCCGACATTCTATCGACATCCTCACATCCATAATTTTCAAAGATGTAGGCATAGGTTTCATTATTTTTAAGTCCCACCAAATTTATAATGTTTTTAAATAATACATGTAATAAGCTGCACTTGAGTCCCAGTTTCTTATAGGTTTTGCTGAAGATTATGCGGAAAATTGAAGTTCTTAAAGACTCTTTTTTGCGTCTACTGGTAAGCTATGGGGTCTACAAAAACTGCATTTCACGAGCCAACTATTTAAGAGACTTACTGGAAAAACTTGAGCCTGCCTCCTTCGATATTGTCATTGATGACTGTCGATGGTCCACCAGCTCGCACCGTCGCTTGTATGATGAAAGCACCGCTCACAAGGATCATTGTCAGAGTCTGAATCACGTCGGCTCTGGAACGTCATTAAATTTCTCAGTTAGTACAGTTAGAAGACTACTATTCAGGGTAGGTAGTAGAACTCTTAGTGCAGAGTTCGACCGGGGAAGTACTACCACCATATCTAATTCTGCCGTGAAATAGTATTACTGTGTTTCGGTTAGGAGGGTATGGGAGCCTTAACTTAACAACTTCATGTCTCAAGGTTGGCTTGGTTTACTTCTGATATGGGAGAAAAACTAGGATATCCATTGATTCCATTTCCACTACGACCAATTTTCGACCTCGTGCAAATTCCTATCGATACTATTTGATTCGATCAATGATGCAGATGCCACGTTAGTCCTTAGTCTTCAAACATAAAACTACTATCATCATATTCTATACTGATTGACTGCATTACTCCGAACGGAAACCCACTCTTTCTGGTCTACTTAAATGCGCAATCGAACAGCTCTGAATAACAATGTCCTCATTTCGGTTCACCTGATAGCAGCAGCCAGTCCTCCCAGTAGGTTGAATACGATAGCCACGATGGTGAGCGCAGCAGCGGAGGCCCAGTGAGGCAGCGCCAACACAGCGTGCAGTGCCACAGTAGGGGTGTACACCGTTACCGCCAGGTTGAGCACCTGACGCAGCAGAAATGTTGCTGCTGCCATGCGACGGACCCATATTGAACCGAAACGCATCTGTCGAAGTAAAACATGGTCGTTATGCACGCCTCGTGAAACTCACTACTGGACTTTACCAATATTTTTACATTCTACGGTTGCGCGACCGAGGCGATTGATAATCGCTCTGTAAGTTATAGCCCAAATTATTGCTGCTGACAATAATAATAAATAATAAATCAAATAAATATTCTGGGACATTATTCCTCACACACGGCCATCTGACCCCAAACTAGGCAGAGCTAGTACTATGGAAGCTAGATAAACTACTTTTCTTTTGTATGTACCTACATATATATATACAGGATGATTTTGTTATCACTGGCAATACTTGCAGGGGTGGAAGTACTCATCAATGTGAACAACTTTTATTATAGGGCTAACTCTGATATCGCGTAAAATAATACAGTTGCTTCATACATTTTGGTCGAGTAGGTATTGAACTTTTGTATGGAACAGCTGATAATTTTTTCATGATTTCACAGTTAGTCCCATTATAAAAGTTGTTCATTTTGATGAGTACTTCCACCCTTGCAAGTATTGCCAGTGATAACAAAATCACCCAGTATATATATATATATATATATAGTTAATTACACCCAGACACAAGACAAACAGTAGTATCAATATGCTGACCTACAACATAGCTGTCATGACATTTAAACAGATATAACTTTTTCTGAAATTCTGTTTCAAAACCTACTATGTATGTATGTATGAATGTTTTTGTTCATGTTTGTACCACAAAGTCGTAATGGATGTACGGGTTTGGTTAAAACTTGCACATACACAAATACAAATAGCTTTTATTTTATTTTTTCAATAATATGTTTACACACAGTAAAAACGAATTTGCAAACAGTTTTATTACTATGATAAAAAATATTCGATTGACTTGATTTTAATTATAAGCTTTATGACACATGGTCTGGATTAATTAGGACTTTGGTAGAACCTGGAACTACGAGGTGGAAACTATTTAAATACCTCTAAATACTCATAAACTGAGTTGGTGTGAAGCCTATAATACACCGGCACGAAGATCCAGCAGACGACCGGGAAGGCGATAATGATTCCGTACAGCGTCTCCCACATGGCAGACCCTCGGTATACCAGCTCAGATGGAAACCCTGTAAATTGAAGTAATAATTACCTACATTAATTAATTATATAGTATATTTTTGTTGCAATAAATATACAAATTATATTTTTCATCTCATTCGCTCAACAATTTAACTACATTTTTAGACGGCACATAAAAAAAATTGGATACGTACTCGGATAGGTACGTTATTAATCAATCGTAACGTATGACATCACTTAAAAAAAATCTATACCTATTGAACAGATTCAAATACAAAACACCAGTACACTAAAACTATCCATGACGGGTTTTTAGACACTCATTTACATCTGTTTAGTCAAAGTCAAAGCCATTTATTCAGTTTGGGCCCTAGGAGGGCACTTATGAAGGTCGAATTTACTGAAGTTACCACCGGTTCGGAAGTCAGCCTTCAACTGAGAAGAACCGGCAAGAAACTCAGCAAGGTTACATTTTTTTTTTATAATCTGACTATTGGCTATATTTTTTCAAAAACAGCAAAATGTACAATACAATATGCAATTAAAACAAAACGAAAAATACCAATATAAAGTACTTAAATAATAAAATGTTACGCAAACAAGTTCTTATTAAATAATAGCAAATACGCTAATGGCTAAAACTAAAAAAAAAAAAACATTATGCAAGGTGCACCTGTGCAGAGTGTAACTATTTCCAAACATCCCTATCTTCAACATCATGAGCTACCTTGTAATAAGCCTTTTCCTTTTTTTACCTTATCATTCCATATTATGGATTGTTTTAATCTAAAATGCGTCCTGAGAGAATGCGTTTTTCACTCCTGCTAATATTAGTTATATCACGGAAACTGCTAATTCGATTTCAATGGAACTTTCAGAGAAGGTTCTGTATTTTCTTAGGAATACTTTAGTAAAATTCACATCGGAATCAGATGAGCCGTTTCTGTGATTACCTAATCTATTATTTACAGGTGCTACAAACGCATTCTCTCGGCAGCCGCACTTTACGGGTGTTTTGAAAAGAATATATATATATACTTTCATATGCATTGAGTAAAAAGCTGTTATTTTCACATTACAAACAGATACTTCAATTTTTATTTATTTGTATAGATGTATAGGTAGGGATACAAACAACACACAAAACACGACCTTAAACCAAACGCATTAACCTTTTCTTTTCTATACCGTCGAGGGAAATATAATTATCAAGATAATTATTAAGACAATTTTGTTTATTTAGATCAATAGTTAGTTAACCAAACAAAGAGTTATTAGGAGTGTGGATTACTTTATCTATAAAAAAAATAGCCTTGTTTTAATTCTGTGCATATATTATACAGAAAAGAAGCGATTTTATTGTCTACACGTGCGTTGTAAAAATATTTATGCGTACCTACTTTAATACTACATAGATTAGGTATTTGTCGTATCGTGATCGGAATATCGTTAAAAAGAGGAATTTCCACAAAAACACCATGTCTAATGTATCACGGATTTGTAATAATTTTAGCGGGATCCTGTTGGCAATAGTTTTTTAGGTATTTATTGTTATATTATACCGGAAAATCTTATATATAAAATTCTCGTGTCACAATGTTAGTTACCATACTCCTCCCAAACGTCTCGACCGATTTTTATGAAATTTTGTGTGCATATCGGGTAGGTCTGAGAATCGGCTACTATCTATTTTATAAACCGCTACGCGAGTGAAACCGCGAGGGACAGCTAGTTATATACATAATATTACAGATTTGGCGGATAAAAACTACGCATCTCGTGGTTGCCAAAATTGTTGTCGAACTTAACAAAGGCAACCAAAAATATGTGATCTCAAAATATCCAAAGTCGCCGAGTAAAGTGTCTGTGAAATACGGACAAACGGACAGATGTACCTATACCATTCATTAGATAAGCTTTGCACCAAAGATTCATCCTTAATTACATAAATGGGTGATATGTCGTCTTTCCTCGCGTAGACTTTTCCATAGGCGGTCCAGCAGTAAGCCTTTAGACTTGTCGAGGTCTTGTGCAAGGAAAAATAGACGTGCTCCTTTTGCAGTTAATTGTTCCGAGACAAATATGGGAGTGGTCTCATTATTTTTAATGCCAAGATGCTTGTCGCAGAGCTTTATTTGCGCTTGATAGTGAGCCTTACTCATCTTTAGGATATCCGTCTTTAATATGGTGGATGAGATTTCCACAATTATGGGGGTATTCCACTTCTCATGTTTTTTGCCATTCGCATGTCTCTAATATCCTATTTTTTTATTTGGCAGTCAATGCTTTTCGATAAACAAATGACATAATCATAATAATATCATCCCTAAGGCTGGGATTACACGTCAGATTTTTTCATCCGATAATCGGATCCGATAGTCTAACCGACGAACATACCAAGAAGGCATTACATAACTAGATATATTTCCAAATTACATTAAATTTGAACTAGTAGTTTAGGAATTATTGCAAGTCAAAGATTCTTAATTTTGTCACTGACTGACTCACTGACTCACCGATCATCAAAATTCTAAGGTACTTCTAGTGAACCCACAAGCTCCAAATTTTGAATACAGTTATTGTTTAGCATATAAAGCAAGGAAAAACTCTGACATTCCAAAATTTTAACTGATTTCAAAAAAAGTAAGGTTCTCTATTCGAACCGTATGTATGTATGGATGTTTATATGGCCGCGAAATCCAATGGGGTTTTCGTTATTAAATGCATATTTTTTCAGGGAAGATATAGTGTATAATATATTAGGTTCTGATGAAGATAGACAATGGAACTCTTCAATAACAAACAGCAAATGACCCGCAATCGCTGTGATTGAATGTCTATGTACCTATTGTTTTCACCATTCCATAACCTAACATCACGCCGGTACGGTTGTAGATCTACTTAGATAGGTAGGTATTGAATTAGCCGACTTGGTTTACATTCGGTTTCACAACTTTTTACGGCAGAAGAACTACGTTGAGAGACTTGTGCATTTTTTTACATGTTATGTTTTTGATGAGATGTTATTATTCATAAAATTTAACTAATCAGATGCACAAAATGATGTCAATTGTTAAAAATTCAGCCATACTCGACGTTTCAAGGATTTTACTGCATTCTGCAACACAAGATGATTGATTTCGTCTAGAATATTTTCCTAAAATCGTTTAAAGTCATCCGTTGAACATGACTTTCCTGAATTCATCAACTTCAATATTATTACATGAGATGACGCATTAATTAATACAGGAAGCAATTTTTTTCATAAAGTAAATATATTTTGGAACGAATTTCCTTTTCACGGCTTGCGGTTAAGCGCGGTCCGAGGGAGGGAGGGGGGTCATAGGGGAAAAAGCGTTATATACGTTCGCACCTTTAGAACAAATCTGACCTAATACAAAATTTGCAACTTTTGGGAATTGAGAAAAGAAGTTTTCAAAGCAGAGCAACACTGAAAAGTATTGCATATATTTTTTTCTCTGTTAATTATAGCTTCATATTTTTTACTGTTATTGCTAGAACAGTCTTCCTACAATCCATTTGACATGAAAAATAAACATTTTAACTTGAAAATGAAAATGAAAATGAAAATTTATTTATTCCGAAAAAGTACATATTTATATGTTTGGCTGAGCTCCCACATTAGGTCACCCTGTGTCGTGGGAGACACGCTCCTCCTATAAATAGTTGTTGCGGAATCAAAGAAAAATTATAATATATGTAATTAAAGAAATCTTATGAAACTAAAGTGAGTGTGTATGCGAGTGTGAGTGTGAGTGTTAGTATGTAGTGTATGTGGTGTATGCGTGAGAAAGAAAATGTGTATCAGAGTGTGAAGGTGTGTTTGTGATGGCGTTTGATAATGAAGTGAGCGGTGTTTTAATTTATTATGTTTTTTTTTATATTTATTTATGTGGCGGTAGTAAATAAGTATTCAGTTGTATCATAATCAAAGGTAGCGAGCCATTCCAGTACAAATTTCTTAAAAGCTCGGCAATTATATTTCACAAGCACCCTATCCCTTCGCAGAATCATGTTGTAAAGTCGAGGCGATATATAATCTAGGTGTCTTTTGGCAAAGGCTGAATTAACAAAAGGAATTGGGTAACGAATGATTCTTCGAATAGTGACCGGCGAGCGGGGCACAACATTGCAGTGAAATTTACATAAAATATGTAGTATATATAGTTTCCGAATGGGTAAAACGTTGGCAGTATCATAAAGAGAAGTGGTGGGAAACCTGTAGGGAAGACCAAGAGTTACCTTGAGGACTGCTCGTTGCGCACGTTCAAGTTCAATGAGACACGTTTTGGACGCACCACCCCAGGCGCCTATGCAGTAAGTGAGAATGCATTGGCAGAGAGCTTTGTAAGTTGTAATTAACAATTTTTTATCAGCAACTGTCTTGAGGTTTTTAAAAATATGGATTAACTTGCGAGCTCTCGTTGACAATGTAGAAACGTGATGATTCCAATGAAGTTTGTCATCGACTTGAACTCCCAGGTATTTAATAACGGATACGCGGTAAAGGACAGGACATACACAAGCACGATTGTCATTGTCAAGGTTTCTGTTACAGGGGAAGGTATGGATTTTGATGAAGAATGTGTCATCTGGACTTTTGGCTTTAGATTTACTAAAACAGAGATACTTTGTTTTTAGAGTGTTGATGGTTAGAAGACTATCTTCAAGCCAAGTAGTAACCTTGGTCATTCCCAGTTCAGTTGACTGTCTAACTTCAGCCCAAGATTTTTTATGAAATAGAACTACTGTATCGTCAGCAAACATCAACAATCAGCTCCAGGCACAGGTAGTTTACACAAATTATTAATGTAGATAAGAAAAAGCGACGGCCCCAACGTGCTGCCCTGTGGAACGCCAAAGGAGCAATTTGAGCTTGAACTACGGTAGTTTTCTAGCTTAACGAATTGGTGCCTGTCCACTAAGTAATGTTCAAACCATGAATGAACAACTCCCCTAATACCTATATTTTCGAGTCGAGTTAAAAGAATGGGTATTGATACTGTGTCGAAGGCTTTCTGGAGATCCAGAAAGACTCCAACACAGCACTCGCCATTGTCTAGGTATTTGGTAATCAGAGAAGTGAGTTTGAGAACAGCATCTTCTGTAGATCTGCCAGATCTAAAACCAAATTGATTATTTGAAATTATATCCGACTTATCCAGATAGTTCATTAATCTTTTATTGACAATTTTTTCTAAAATCTTTGACAAGGTCGACAACAGTGAGATGGGCCTATAATTAGAAGGTTTGTCACGCTCTCCCGATTTGAAAATAGGACAGACAGAAGCAGTCTTAAATAATTTGGGAAAGACTCCACTAGTAAGACTAAGGTTACACATAAAGGCAATAGGTTCAGCCAGAATATCGTGGAAGTGTTTTAATAATCTGGGAGATATTTTGTCATCTCCAGATGCACTATTTGTGTTTAGCGTTAGGATTATTTTTTTAACTTCCACTGGATCAGTTAAAGTAAATGACATTGATTTAAGTGGAGTTGAAAAATCTTTTGCTTTTTTAGCAAGATCTAAGTCATTGAGGCCCATTTTTGTTAGAGTATTTGAAGCTAGTTCGGGCCCCACTGAAGTGAAATATCTGTTTACCTCATTTAATGCTGCCACTGGACTATCCTTTATTTTAAGTAGTGCAGTACTCGAGTCTTTCGTTTTACTAAAGTGACACAGCTCCTTTATTACTCTCCAAGTTTCCTTATTGTTACCCGCAGATATTTCTAATAATTTTCTGTAGTATTTTTTTTTTGCATTTTTTATAATTTTATTACAAGTATTCCTATAATTTATATATTCATGAAAAATATTTAGGTCGTTTGGGTTTTTCTTAGTCTTTTTAAAAAGTTTGTCCCTTGTGCGCATAGATTTAACCAAACCAATTGTAATCCATGGTTTTAATGGCTTGTTTCTTTTAGGTACGATTGTAGTTGATGTATTAGTTATAATAATGTCCTGGATATTAGTAACCAGGAAATCGGCAGCTGCATTCGCATCATCCGTCGAATAAAAGCGGTTCCAGTCAAGATTAAGCAAGTCGCTTTCCACAGAATCGTAATTGACTATGGATTTTTTGCTGGGTGTATCGTAATTTTCATTTATTGATTTATTAACTAGTAGTAGAATTGGTGAATGATCAGTAAACTCTTCAAAGACAAATGTTTTGCATTCGTATTGACATTTGACCATAAAATGATCCAAACAGGAATTTTGTCTGGTGGGCTTATCAATCCCTTGCCTAAGTCCGTAGAAAGACATAACATTTAAATAGTCATTTGCAGCACTATTAACATGTCCTGGTAATATATTAATATTGACATCTCCCGTTAAAACAATGTTCCTCGAGTTAATAGTCTGTAGTAAAGCGTTAAGGGAATTTAAATAGTTTGAAGGGTTATTAAAAACAGGTGGTCGATATGTACATATAACAAAAACGTCGTTGGAAATATTGAGAAGCAAACAATTACCATCTGTTAATTTAGGCTCGATACACGATACGGTGATACCAGACTTGACATAAGCAATGACCCCGTCATTTTGGTTATAACTAATTTTACTAGCAAAGGAGTTATAGCCATCGACAGATGGCAGTAATGAGTTTGGGCCAATCCAACACTCAGAAAGCACTATGATATCAATTAGATGATTGAATTCAGTTAGAAATAATAGAAAACGATCTAGATTACAATTTATACTCCTGATATTAAGTGATAGAATACTAAGAGTGCTATGATTTACATCAACGGTGTTGAGTATTGAGTTCAAGGCTCGCGGACAATCCAAATGTGTACAAGGGATATTGTCTAACTGTTCAATTTCTGTTGTAATTGTATTAGTATTGAATTTTGCTAAAGAGTAATAAGTTGTCGTCAGAATTCGGGTGCATTTTAGCTAATAACATGATAAATTTGTTACAAACAGGTATACTTGTAATAGTATTTTTATAGGGGATATTCTGGTTGTAAATACAGCTTACATACTTAAAACTTTTCAACGCCTGGAATTTGAGTGGATATGTGTAAATGGAGTGTATTTGTGTAGTAGATAAATATAATTTTGCCATTTTTGTGTAATTTTGTGCATGTTGATGTGTGTGTGTCATAATCAATAAAAAACAACTTAGTTTGTTAACAAAAAGCAAAGTTGATAGGGGGAGTTGATTTACAAGGTATTGATTTGATAGTCATTTTGTCGCCTTGTCTAGATCTGGCTCCTCGTTGATGCGGAGAGCAGGAGCGCCATCATCTTTACGCAAGAAAACGCAACCACGTGACGTCCAACAATATTTATACTTGTGGGATTTAGCTATATCTCGAGCCATTGCATACAGTTTTTTGTTTTTGTAGGTAAGACTATCTGATATATAAATCTGTCTCGGTGGCCCGTCAATGGAAAGGTGCCTTGTGTTCAGCTTGTTGTCTTTGTGTGTCTTGTTGAATGTTTTGTTTGCCGAAAGCAGCTCTTCTTTCTTGAACACAGTCAAAAATTCGGCTATAATTGGTTTATTTGCAGGGATTGCAGTAGAAATTCTATGGACGTTTTTTATTTCATGCTTTTCAATAGGCACATTCAGGGCACAACCAGTCTTTTGTATGTGGTGAAGAAGATCAAGTTTTGTCTCGCCATTAGATACGGGCACATTCTTTATTTCAATGCAGGTGGAACGTGAATTTCGATCGATATATTCTATTTTACTTTCGAGGAAGCTAATATACTTTTTGTCTGCTTTTCGTTCCTCATCCAGACTATTGAAACGGGATATAAGCTCGTCATACTTGGTAGACATGAAGTCCACAGAGCTTTGCACTTCATTCATTTGCAATTTCATATCTCTCATAAAACTCATGATCGTATCCAATTTTCCGTCTTGTGCCGAGAAAAGCGATTTAATTGTCACTTCTTCAGCCGGAGAAACTCCTGGGCTGCCGCTACTTTGGAGACGCAAACGCTTAGTCTTATTGCGCGTAGATACATAAGTAGTGGCATCTGCTACTACAGATAAATTCGGCTCGGACTCGGAATGTTGTATCGGAACCTGCGCATGAGTTTCGGTAGTAACAGGTGTTTTTGGAGGAGTGCGTTGAAGAGACATCTGGCTTTAAGATATGCAGCCGATTCACAAGCTTATAAACTATCTTCAGCTATTTTCTAGGTAAATAGCACGTAAAGTAAATAGCACGTTTCTGGTAAAAAAGTAGTATGTTAATCAATGACTCACGCAGTACGCAGGTACGTACACTTCCTCAGGAGCGATGCTAGGTCCGTCCGTAGCGTACAGTATGTTCGTAGCAAATTCGTAGAGCGATTACAGGTGAGCTGACCGGCGAGGCACGTAGCACCTCGTAGCACACAGATTCGCGCCAAGGACAAACTGTACACGTATACGGCGATCTCGCGTGACTGCGACAGCAATTATGGACGCTATCTCTTTTACTCGAGGAGGTGAGGGGAGCCGCAAGCGGCAGCAGGCGCACTGTTTCGTTGTTAATTTATTTCTTATATCACAAAACGATGCAAGCAACTATAATTCTTATACACATAAACAATTAGTTTTAATTTTGGCTGGTAGATAATCAAGATTTTTGTTGCAACGTGACACACGTCCACTCTTTACAGTAAATCGGGCGGAAGAGGATAGACGGACAGATAGGAGGACTTAATTTAATTGTATATAATGAAGTTTTAAAAAAAGTTATCCAAGTTGAGTCACTTTAAGACAACTACTTTCTTTAAATTATAGAAACAAAACAGACTTTTTCAACAATAAAACACAAAAATACACAAAATTTTATAATAACAAAGACCTATTTTCGCTTACGACAACAAAAATTAATAATATTTACTACAAAAGAGACCCAATCATAAATCAGTCACAGTAAATTTTTAAAGATTAAGTGTAAGTTTGACTTAAACACAAATGCTACTATTTTGTTCTAGCAACTTGTTGAGAATATGCATAAATCGTTAGAACAAAAGAGACTCAATTTGTAATAGGTCTCTTACCGATGTAGTGCGCAACGTCCTTCCGTGGCCACTGCTGACGTAACACTGACTGGGACGCTATTGGCGGGAGGGGGAGTAAGAAAACCCACGCGGGTAAAAGAGACGCACAATACGTTTTAACCGTTCGTGTCTGAGATACGACTGTTTTCGACCAACCCGATTGTAAAGCATGTGCTTTTTAGTACACTCAATAGTTTAACTCATTTTTCCAAAATTTTGGATTAGGTCAGTTTCTTTCTAAAGGTGCGGTATTACAATTCACACGTACATGTATATAATAATGGCTGTGTCTTTTATAAACGCTAATCTCTGGAACTACCAGTCGGATTTGAAAAAATCTTCAATACAAAAAGGCAATTTTTTATCCCAGTAACGCAGGTGGTACTGCAGGGGTTTGGTTGAACCTGCTAATCTCAGGAACTACTAGTTCGAATTGAAAATCCGAAAAGATTATTCCGCGCCGCGGTTAGTGTCTAAAAATTTGCCTATAGCCTTCCTCGATAAATGGGCTATCCAAAACAGAAATAATTTTTCAAATCAAACCAGTAGTTCCTGAGATTAGCGCATTCAAACAAACAAACAAACTCTTCAGCGTTATAATATTAGTATAGATTGAACTTTGTTCCTGGCGGGGGCCCCCACCTCACATTACTTTTTTATTTTTAAATCCATCCGTCTAATTTTTGCATTTTTCGTTATTCCCTATACCTACTTTAGAATTTGGCCATCCATGCACAGTTCAAATATTCCCATATTTTACGTATATCATATTATTATAAATAATTACAACCTGCTTTCTGCACTCTTTCTCCATTTAATAGGGGTTAAAGTATGAAATTGCTGTTTTATTGCAATAGTTACCTACTTCGAATTGTCATAGAACCTTCATGGTTTGAGATTTTTGAGTGAAACTTTTTTCACATGGTACCTATGAAGTTCTTCTTTTGAAAAATGTGCAACATTTGATTATCGACTTTCAGTTGTTTTTTTTTATTCAGCTTAGACAAGAAAAATGGATGCTTCGAAAATTCGAGTGATTTTTGAATACGAGTTCCGACGTGGATCTAACGCGGCAGAAACAGCTCGCAATATCGATGTTGCGTTTGGAGAGGGGACTGCTAATGAACACACTGGTGGTAACTTTGTCCTAAAGCAAAGCTTACCAATAAAAAGGTAATGGTAACTGTTTGGTGGTCTCAGCATGGTGTTATTCACTATAGCTTTCTCCGATCTGGTCAAGCAATAACGGCAGATGTCTACTGTGCCGAACTCCGAACAACGATAGCAAAACTAGCAGTGAAACAGCCCCGACTCATGAATCGATCTTCACCATTCACCATGCTCCATGATAACGCGAGACCTCATACAGCACGAGAAACCGTTTTAACTCTATAGGAACTGCAATTAGAAACCATTCGTCACCCTCCGTATTTGCCAGACCTTGCTCCAACAGACTACCATTTTTTCGTGATTTGGACAACTTTCTACGTGATAAAAAGTTTTCTTCTCAGGAGGCAGTACAAAATGCTTTTACATAGTTTGTCGAATCTAGATCACCAGAGTTCTATCGCAAAGGCATAAATGACCTTCCTATTAGATGGCAGCAATGTATAGATAATAATGGTAATTATTTTGATTAAATAAATATGTTAAATTAAAAAAAATACGAATTTCAATTTTTCAGTACAAATCGGCAATTTCATACTTTAACCCCTAATGTAAACATTAACCTGGGGCTGCAGTCTCGATGTACGCAAACTACCGATCGCTATATGATAACGAACGAATCGGTTGCCATGACGATGCTTGCTACAAATGCAAGCCTAGATACCGGGCTGTCAAAAATGGTCGCAGTTTTCGCAAATATTACGAGAAATCGTTAAGTTTGCGAGTAAAATCGATAATATACCTATAGAATTGACAGTAGACGAACTACCGAATATCGTTACTTATAATCGGATCGATAGGAGGTAACGACAGATATCTATGTCTAGACTGCAGGGCCTGTGCTTTAACTGTGCCAAATTTCATACTCCTCCGGCTGCGTAATTTTCGTAAAAAGGGGTACATAGTTTTTGCTTTACGTATTAATTACAGTGGACCCCCGGTAATCCGGCAAACATTATGCAGGGCAGTGTCGGACTATCGAATTTGTCGGATTATAGAGCACTGCCTAAGACCCCTATAGTCCGGATTTTTTTACGAAAGAGTACCTTGTAATCCGACAAATTACATATCTAATGACGAGAGTCAATATATTATACGTACACACTTACTAAACTACTGAAAGTTTCATTGCGATTTAAGCGATCTAAAATATCACATTTTTCTTTAATTGTCAACGTTTTGTGCTTTCGCTTCTGGGTTTGTGACGACATTACTAGGTACTACATATACCTAATACACAATGAATAAATATGTAGTAAACAATTAACGTACGCTAGGCCGTACCGCTATCACTAGTAGTCAAATTCAAACTAAGTAAAACAATGCAGACGCGTCGAGCACAATAGCGGTGGCGCGTACGAGTTGTGACCTGTTCAAACTTGCGTGATCTATACATACATATTAGCAAAGATTGTCAAACATAATTCTGTCATGTCGGATTACAGGGGGCGCCGGATTAGACAGGGGCCGGATTACCGGGGGTCCACTGTATTATGATTCGATAATGCATTACCCTCGGTCAGTGACAAATTATGCGATGTATAAGATGTATTTGTTAATATAATTTTAAAATTGAAAAATAAATTTTCATGTTAAAAGTTAATTTATTCCATCATTAATTTTATCATACTCAATAGTTTTAAATGAACCTTACAATCCATTAACTTTAAATATAGCAGGAAAAATATATACTTAAGATACTTAATTTATATTATTGTAAAGTTAGAATAAGTACTTAACCGCACCGTTCAAGACCAGAAAAACAACGACATAAAAAAGGTGGAATGTATTAGTTAGAGTCACGGTTAGAGCTGGACATTTGCCATAAGGGTTCCGTCAGTGGAAAATATTTTTACTTGTAACAAAAAAATAATATTTATATTTTTCGCTTTCTTGACTCAAATTTACTACAGCAATTATACAAGAATTGAGTTTGTTCAGTTTCTATTCAATAGAAGCAATACCCGTGGGTTTTATGCTACATATTTCATTTTGTGCCAAAACCAATTAAAAACATTTAATTTTAAAAGCCCATAATACTTATATTAACTAAAACGTAATTACCTAATTAAACTCGTCCATATTGCGGTTAAGCAACGCCAAACACTCCTCCGAAGTTGTCACACGATTGCGTTTGTGGTCGATTGTGAGCAAACGCGGGACCCATCTTGCGGAAAGCTTTCTCATACCCAAGTGATCTTTCAGAGTTGAAACCACTGAACCATGAGATATGCCTATGGCTTACACAATGTTTTGCACTTTCAATCTCCGATCGGCCAACACCATATCGTGATTTTTAGTATTTATCAAGCTTAGCCTTGGTTTGAGTGATGGTTTTTTCCGCAAAAAATAATGCTTAATGAGCACACGAAATTCACTTTTTTCCATTTTCTTCTCAAATTACGCGGTAATCTACTATCAATGACTGTCAAACACAAACTAAATGACACAACTTGTTTAAATTTTGACAGGAGTCAACTGACAGATGCCTATTGACAGGAGCAGTGTTGCCTTTTCAATTAAGTGGCGGGAAATTCAAAAAGTCACGGACTTATTGACCCGCCCTGGTATGTAGCTGTGTTTGTTACGGTAGAATCTTGCAAGTCGAATTTCACCCACTTCGAATAGTCGGATTGACTTGATATTTGGTATACATTAGTATATTGGAAGACAATGCAAGTACAGTCAACAAAAAGTAGGTACGGTCACGAAAAAAAGCTTGTATTAAAAATGATTTTTTTGTAACAAAAACTTATTGTAAGCATTGTATTTGCATCATGGAACCCTAAACATATTATGTGAGAAAAACTATTACATTAAAATAACAAAATCGTGTGAATTTTAGCGAGTCTCACAATGACTACGGAAAAGCAAATAACACAACAATTTTATTCTTCAAACTAAGTAAGAACCGTATACATTATATACCTATATAATATTATTATGTACCTATTAGGTCCTATACGGTTTATTTGCATTATGTATCATACACAGACTTCTTATATGTACGTTTTTATACGTAGCTATTATTTATTATTGTTGGAGGTTGCAGCTGGCGTTGTAGCTGGCTGTATAATTCAATGTTGATATGTAGTTATTGACATCGTCGTGTTCTACTTATAAAAAGTGTAAAATTTATATTATTACCTATATTATTCTAATAAACTGTAGCTCTCTATAAAACTCTATTTCTAACAATTATGTACATATCCAACGATTTGACAAAAAAGCCGATTTGTGACAGGTTGTCGATGATTGATGATAACGATTTCTTTCCCGATACACTGGGTCCGGGAGTCACCAGTGCTTTCTCGGTCTTAGCACACCTTCTCGCGGAGTGAATTGGCAGCCAAATATAAACCCAATAGCTTCCACCCTGCGGTTTCATCCGCGCTGCCGAAGGATCTTAATATTATGTTTTCCCAGAATAAAAAGTATTCTATATGTTAATTCAGAATATATTCTATCTATGTGCCAAATTTTATCCAAATCCGTTTAGTAGTTTTTGCGTGAAAGAGTAAGAAACATCCAGATATCCATCCTCCCAAACTTTCTCATCCTAACTAACATTATAATAAAAAAATGCGAATGTGAGTTTGTTTGTTTGTTTCCTTTTCACGCCTAAACCATTGAAACAATCGCGATGAAATTTGTATGCAGAAAGCCTATGGTATGGAGAAGGACTTGGGCTACTTTTTTTTTCTCCGGAATGCGGGTGAAACCGCGGGGAACAGATAGTTAAATTAATAAATAAAATAAAGAGCATCTTATGCAAAAGAAAGAGAAATTGTATGTACTAAGGTATTTTAAATCGAAATCTAAACATGACGGGAATTTTTTAACTTGCGTGCGCCATTTAAAGTTCGCCGCGGGCCTGGGGTTGAGCAGCCTTGGTCTAGACTGACAGGAATCGTTATTCGAAAGAATATAAAATAAAAGCTACGGGCTGGGAGCTTTTTCCGCCAACGCATAAGCTTGGCCATCCAAAAAGGGAACGCTGCCAGCCTGTTGGGAACCTTGCCTATCGACAGCAGCGAGGGCTTTGAGGATGTTTTCTATATATCATAGTATGTATTTTATACATTGATTGTAAATACTTGTTGTAAATAAAAGAACACACACACATAAATGAACTTACCCAAAAATGATCTCACGCCAAGTGTTCCCCTGGCAACGGACAATATCATAGCCAGGGTTGAGACTCCACCTCCAGCAAATATATACGCTCGTTTTGCGCTCCCGCCGCCGGCGCTGGCGTCCTTGCGCCTGCGCCACAGGGGCACGCATGATGATGCACATACAAACACCGCAAAAACTATGCACTCCCACGCCAGCCAGCCTGAATTCATTGTCTATCTGGAAAAGAAGGAAAGTGTAAAAAATTACATAGTGTTTTGCATAAATATAATATACACACTTGGCAAAATTCAAAAGGGATTTTCTCTTAAAGTGTTGATTGAAATACTGTTACCTACTGTACTTTTATTATTATTATATAGTTGTTCTATCAATGTTGCAATCGTTATTTCACGAGAGAATCGCTATACAATGTAGTTTATCAAGTAAATTCAAGTTTTGACGGAATTACAGCATAGTGGTGATATCAAAATGTAGTGGTAATTATTTTCGATTCGGAATTCAAAAACAAAAAAACAATCATCAAAGTCGATTAATTGAAATAAAAACATACATTCAAACCTCCTCCTTTTTTGAAGTCGGTTAAAAATGGTCATGAACAATGGAAAACATCTTGAAGACGATGGCAGGTTAAGTACTTTATGTAACCGTCTGAATTGCTATCATCTCAATGTAGAACTTTCGCCAAGCCCCTTTACCTATCTGAACTCGAGGCCCAGTTTCTTTTTTAAACTTTGTGTGCTTATCTTTGGCTACATAAAACTATTCATGATAAAGGAAAATCGTCAGTAGGTACATTTTGTCTATGGTATTAAAACTAGCTTTCCACTCAGCGGTTTAACCCGCGATCCCCTATTTTACCCCCTTAGGAAATGAATTTCGAAAAATCTCTGGTCTTATTGTTCGTCTACATAAAGGGACACTCTATGCAAAATTTCAGAATTCATAGATCCAAGGGTTGGGCGTTGATGACTCAGCCAGTGAGTGAGTCAGGACTTTTCTTTTTATATAGGTAGGTATATATTGATAAAATCAATCAAATTATACAGTAAATATGGCATAATTTCATTACAATGAGCTTGAGCTTTCGGTGAAGGAAAACATCGTGAGGAAACCATAGCACGGTGGTAGGGTACTTTGTAGTACCCGCCTGGCTTGCTACCACCCTCAAGTTGAAAATCTGTCGCCAAACACCTTGGTGTGTTCCGGCAGCTGCACTTGAGAGCCAGATCCTTCTAGGCTTTGTGTGCTTACCACCTTCGGCCACATCATCACCTACCATAGTGAGATTGTGGTCAAACACAAGCCTATACAAAGTAAAAAATAAATAAATTACAAACTAGAAAATTTCAATGTTACCTCGCTCTCATAAAAATAATGTAACTGGCCATGTCGCCGACAATACAGAACGCGATCGACAGAGATTGCTATCGTAAATATGTACACACAATCGTAACAAAATTGTTGTAGAAACATAACATTACTTGTAGGTGTAATGACTGTTCCGTACGTTTAACTCTGGTGTTAATTGTCTGAACCGCGTGATGATCAATTTGTATGTCGTTTATATCTGTCATATAAAAATGCAGGTAAATAAGGTTAAACGGTCGGTTATGACGCAAATTCACAGGCTTTTATACTACAATTGATTTACTTGAAAAATAATTGTTGGAGTAAATCGTTCATTGTAATTTTGTATATAATTTGAAATGTTATTTTTTTTTACATGATTTTTTATGCCCTGGGTAATTAACTTGAGAAAAACCGGAATCATAAGATCGCTCGGGCATGCGAACGAAACCGCGTAGCAGAAGCTAGAATGAGTATGTAAATATTTAAGAATTACTAACTTCCGCCCCGCGGTTTCACCCGCGATCCCGAGGGATCTTATGTTTTCCCGGGATAAAAAGTAGCCTATGTGCTATTCCAGACTATAATCTATCTCTGTGCCTTTCATCTAGATCCGTTTTGGCGTGATTGAGTAAAAAATAGATCCATCCATACTTTCGGATTTATAATTAGTAGGATTTGCATTTTAATTAGCCAAATTCATTTCTCTTGCCAAAGCTGCTGAAGGAAACATTTGTCAGTCGTCCTTGCCACCACTACGTAAGCCGGGAACATGGCCCATAGTGCTAAGAAGAAGGCCGATCTTTTAGGCTCTCTCTTTGCCTCAAACTTGACTTTGGATGATGGAAGCGCTACACCGCCTACCATCCCGCGTTGTGACAACTCCATGCCAGAGATCCGTATAACCCAACGGGCAACCCGGCAGGAGTTGCTCTCTCTAGACGTCCATAAGTCGAGTGGGCCTGACGGCATACCGGCAGTGGTGCTAAAGCTGTGTGCTCCTGAATTGTGTCCTGTTTTAACGCGACTTTTCACGCTTTCCCACTCCAAAATGGAAGTCCCGTCTTTGTGGAAGACTGCCCATGTGCACCCAGTGCCCAAAAAGGGCGATAGATCAGACCCGACGAATTACAGGCCGATCGCCATCACCTCACCTCCCTTCTGTCAAAAGTGATGGAGCGAGTGATCAACAAGCAACTCCTGAGATACTTAGAGGATCACGACTTATTGAGCGACGGACAATATGGCTTCCGCCAAAGTCGCTCAACTGGTGATCTTTTAGTGTATCTCACGCACCGTTGGTCACTCGCCATTGAAACTCAAGGTGAGGCATTAGCAGTAAGCCTAGATGTGGCGAAGGCATTCAATCGGGTCTGGCACCGTGGTCTTCTATCGAAGTTACCAGCATACGGGCTTCCCGAGGGATTATGCAAATGGATCGCCAGCTTTCTGTCCAGCAGATGCATAAGAGCCGTCGTTGACGGTAGTTGCTCCGATAGCATGGACGCTGGCGTCCCGCAAGGCTCTGTGCTGTCTCCGACACTGTTTCTGTTGCATATCAATGATATGTTGTCTATTGACGGCATTCATTGCTATGCGGACGACAGTACTGGGGACGCTCATTACACGGGCCGTGCAAATATCCCTCGTACCATGGTGGAGGAAAGTCGCGAACGACTTGTGTCTGAAATCGAGAGTACACTTTCTAGTGTCTCCGATTGGGGTCGACTAAACCTAGTCCTTTTCAACCCCACTAAGACACAAGCCTGCGCGTTCACCGCTAAGAAACCCCCATTTGCTGTGGCTCCACAATTTCAGAACACGTCCCTAAGCATCTCGAAGAGCATCGGGATCCTTGGCGTGGCCATTTCTAGTGGCGTTCAGTTCCGTAGTCACTTGGAAGACAAGGTAAAGCTGGCATCCAAGAAGCTTGGTGTGCTCAACAGAGCTAAGCGGTACTTCACATCGGGGCAAAGACTGCAACTTTATAAGTCGCAAGTCCGACCTCATATGGAGTACTGCTGCCATCTATGGGTGGGAGCACCTGGATACCAGCTTGGGCTTTTTGACTCGGTTCTGAACCGTACCATTTGAATTGTCGACGATCCCGTACTCACAAGCGGCTTAGAGCCCTTGAGTCTTAGGAGAGACTTTGCCTCCTTATGTGTGTTCTACCGCTTGTACAATGGACAGTGTTCTGAGGAATTGTTCGACTTGATGCCCACGACTACATTTTACCATCGCACTTCTCACCATCGACGGGGAGCTCATCCTCACACATTGGAGCCAAACTGGTCTCGTACAGTGCGGTTTCAAAGGAGCTTTCTACCACAGATGCTCAAGTTGTGGAACGAGCTCCCCGCCGTGGTTTTCCCAAGGGAGCACAGCATGGGGTTCTTCAAGAAAAGTGTGTAGAAGTGTGGTGAAGATATTTTTGCAGGGTCGGCAACGCGCGTGTGATGCCCCTGGTGTTGCAAGCGTCAATAGGCTACGGTAACCGCTTACCATCAGACGGGCTGTACGCTTGTTTGCCACCTTAGTGGTGTAAAAAAATATAAACATATATATATGTTTAAAATTATGCGGCTAAATATATAAATACACTTATCAAAATTCAAAGAAGATTGTCTCTTATAGTATTGATTGAAATTTTATCGCATTACAAACAAATATATTTTCGAACCAATACTATTATTATATAAGTGTTAAATCAATGTTGCAATCGTAATTTTACGAGAAAATCGCTTTCGGTGATTATTTATGCTCGTATTATGTAGAAGATATGCTTAGCTTGGAATAAGATGGGCGTGTGTAATTATATTAATTTGTTTACTTTTAAAAATCCATTAGAAATGCGCATGCGTATCAATTAGTAGTCCGTTTTAGTAAAGAAGGCATACTATAATAATTTATTAATGAATATAATGCTTGGGTATAGCTCGCTCATGCAGGATACATCTTATGTAATAAATCTAAGTTTGTTTTGAAAAGTTATATTGTTAAGTTTATTGCAGGCTCTTCTCAGTAAAGGTAACCTTCTAGAGTGCGTTAAAGTCTGACAATTCATAAGTGCCTGTGAAGGCCTATTTGAGTCAATTAAATATTTCGTTTCATTATGCACTTATGCTACTGTCTTTCTAGCTTAATGGATAGACTGTGGTCAAACGCAAGTTTTTTTTTACATTGTGTTTGACCACAATCTCACTATGGTAGGTGATGATGTGGCCGAAGGTGGTAAGCACACAAAGCCTAGAAGGATCTGGCTCTCAAGTGCAGCTGCCGGAATACACCAATAGGTGTTTGGCGACAGATTTTCAACTTGAGGGTGGTAGCCAGCCAGGCGGGTACTACAAAGTACCCTACCACCGTGCTATGGTTTCCGCGGCGTCCGACGTCACTACCACTGAGCTATCTTCGCCTTACTAATTAAGTACTACATTATTTACACAACAAAATAAAATAACTTTTATGCATTATTTTAATATATTCGCGCAATAATGCATTGCTTCAAATACATTGTACCTATGTAGCTAAATTATATTCCTGTTAAAAAATCACTTTGAAATCTCTTATATGCTTACGACCAATGTAATTTTAGTTTTCATCCCTCAGTTACAAGTATATAATGCCACCCCTATTTTTTTCTTATTCACCACACCATGGCAGTTCAAAGCTTCCAAATTTCATCTATAGCATAGTGCCAAAAGTAGGTATTCAAGTAAAATAGAAGCGGTAGAAGTTGTTAGTGTTAGTTGTGGTTGCCTATAAATAAGTGAGCACAGGGCATGTTATTTCTGTAGCACCGTTTTTTAGTATTAGTTATGTGTATCATTTGTTGGCGATCCTTAATAAAATAAATAAATAAAATGGCTGTAACATACGGACACGGCTTGTTTGCCGACCATATGGCACAAAATATACAGGAGGGGTTCCATCTTTATCTATACTAATATTATAAAGAGGAAAGATTTGTATGTAAGCATGTTTGTAATGAATTGGCTCAAAAAGTACTGAACTGATTTTAAAAATTCTTTCACCGTTAGAAAGCTACATCTTCACCGAGTAACATAGGCTTTATTTTATCCCGGGGCAGCGGGTGAAACCGCGCGGAAAAGCTAGTTTGGTAATAAAGTGAATGTTTACATTACGAAAGTTTTCAAGTATTTACCATATCACGATATGGATACATTCTACAAAATAACAAAGAATTTAATGAAAAAAAAAATAGTGCGTGGAGTCCCTCCGCGCGGAAGAAGTGAAACTTCGTAATGTGGAAATGAAAATAGGAAAAACAGTGCTTTCATACCCCCTCCATGGTAGAGTTAAACGTTTAACGCAACCTTGTTGGAAGTCGCATAAGAAGTTTCACTTCAAAAAAATATCTCATGTTTTGTTTTTTTCCACACGGATTGCCAAGTTTAGTGACTAATAACTGGTGACCACTAGTTCATTTACTCTGAGCGTGGAAATCTGAGGCGTTCTTGAGAAAAAATATGTGACGCACTGCGGAAAGAATAAATACTGAGATGTAAAAAGTATAAGGAACACGTCAAACTAGGTAGGTATGTACTAACTATTATCGCTTTAGTTATGGTAAAGAGGCAAGCAGTGGTCTCAGTCTCAGGTTCAATCCATTTCATCAAATCTTATAATCTAATACGATTAACACAATCAATTTTGCCGTTAGTTTGACTGAATAATTAGGTAAGAACCGCAACAAACATGAAACAATTGATTTAAAAATAAATTACACATAATTTAATAACAAATTCTTACTGATGAAAAGAAGCGTTTTTTTTTTTATCTCGGTTAACTTTTCTTGTGGAGTTTTTACAGCTCAATACTGCACAACTAGGCATTTTTCTAAATTTCGTATGACGTCCGGCACCGCCTTTTGACACGCTCGGTACATACACTTGCGGCATCTATTTAGAACTATGTCTGTGCCTTAACGTAATAGAGGGAAAGAAAGATAAAATTGCTCGTTGAAAAATTTATAAGCGCCATCTGTTGAAAATTATTGGAACTACAGTTCGTAAGATTAGTTCCTACAAGTCAAAAATACCTGTGGAATTGTACTATTTGCTGACGATACCTCACTGCTTTTTAGTGTTGATAGACTGAAATCCAATTATGACGATGTAAATGGTGCATTAGCTCAGGTATTAAATTGGTTTACTGTTAATAATTTAGTTTTAAATGCAAAGAAAACTAAATGTATTAAATTTGCACTACCCAATGTAAAAAAGCAGGATGTAACTTGGTGCTAAAAAAAAAACTCTCAATCTTGTTGAGTCAACAGTATTTTTAGGGATTACTTTAGACTCAAAATTTCAATGGGACACCCAAATATCATGTCTTGCGGGGAAGCTCAGTTCGGCTGCTTATGCAGTTAGAAAAATTAGACAGCTAACAGATGAAGATACAGCTCGATTAGTTTATTTTAGTTATTTTCATAGAGTTATGTCCTATGGCATTTTGCTTTGGGGTAAGGCCGCTGATATAGAAGCTATTTTCATTTTGCAAAAAAGAGCGGTGCGAGCTATTTATAATTTGAGTTCTCGAGCTTCCCTCAGAGATATGTTTAAACAAATTAGTATCCTCACAGTAGCATCGCAGTACATTTATGTAAACATATTATTTGTACAACAAAATATAAGTCTTTTTGTAAAAACAAGTGACATGCACACTATTAATACTAGAAATAAGCATAAACTTGTAACCTCTGCTTATAGACTCCAAAAAGTGCTAGGTTCATTTTTGGGACTGTGTACACGCTTCTATAATAAGATCCCTCCTGCACTTTTAAATTTGCCATTACATAAATTTAAGGAACGTGTTAAGTCTATTTTAGTACAAAAGGCATACTATAACGTTAATGAATATTTAAATGACGACAATGCTTGGGTGTAGCGCTCGCTCTTGCAGGATAAATTTTATGTAATAGTCTAAGTTTGTTTTGAAAAGAGTAATTGCTGAGTTTCTTGCCGGCTCTTCTCAGTAAAAGCAACCTTCCGAACCGTGCGTTAGAGTCTGACTATTCTTAAGTGCCTGTGAAGGCCTATTTGAATGAATAAATGATTTCATTTCATTACATCGATATTTGCCTGTAAACCCATTTTGAAGTTGCTTATATTTAAAAAAAAAAAAAAAATGTTAGATTGTGATCAAATAAAGAACCACTGGTCGTATTTTGATGCGGTTTTTACAATTACCTAGAAAAAATCTTAAGAATGGTTTATTTATGACTGAAGGCTGACAAATAGGCAGGCGGTCCACCTAATGGCGTCTCCCGTCGCCTATAGACATTAGCAATAACAGAGGGTTTGTCAATGTGTTTGCCGACCTTTATAAAGCCTAGAAGGCAACTGGCTCTCACATGCAACTACCGAAACACACCAGGTACCTTTAACTTGAGGGTGGTGCCAGCCAGGCGGTACTACAAAGTACCCTACCACCGTGCTATGGTTTCCTCAAGATGTTTTCCTTTACCGAAAGCTGCCACCGCTGCGGCATCCGACATCATTACCATTGAGATATGAGAAATGAGAAAAGAGGTTTTTTTTTTATACCACATTGTCAGCAAACAAGCATACGGCCCTGGTAAGCGGTTACCGCAGCCTATGAACGCTTGCAACACCAGGGGTATCACTCACGCGTTGCCGACCCCTCCCCGATGAGCTCTGGCGACCTTACTCACGCGCAGGAACACAACTATACTTAAGTGGTTATAGTATTAACTGCCTGAACTACTACCTAACTGAATCAGGGCGATGCACAGAGATATTTGTGTAATAAGTCAAGAGACAAAAATAACAATGCGGGTAGAACAGAGATAAGCGCATCGTGATATTACGCACGTGAGGACATCCTGTATTTCCGTAATATATTAAAGACAAACATTAATATAATTAAAACCAACACGTGAAAGTGAGCACGATTTATTATAATACTATTAATGAATACGTTTTTGCATTACAATTAAAATATAAACCACACATTTGTTATTATAGCCTTATCGAGGTCGGCTTGCAACCTTGGTGACCTTGGTTTACCTGCACTTGTTAAAATGGGACATACTAGGAAACTAGACTTCATTCATTCATTTAAGGATTAAAATAAACATAAACATTCTGGGACATTATTCCTCACACACGGCCATCTGACCCCAAACTAAGCAGAGCTTGTACTATGGAAGCCAGATAACTGATATACTACATAATATACTAATTTTCTTTTGTAAATACATACATTTATACATAATACACCCAGACTCAGGACAAACAGACATGTTCATGCACACAAATGTCTGTCCCGAGTGGGAATCGAACCAACCACGCCAACCGGCCCGTCGAAATTAAATGATATTGTTTAATTATAGTTAAAATAAGTTGTGGAACGTACATGTACCCTCTGATATAGCAAGGCATATGTAACTAGCTAATGCAATAATAATCGAGTCACCTATTCAATTATTTACTTTGGTAATCAAAAGTAATGAGACGCCATGTAATGGATTCGACATACGATACGTCTACAACGCGACGGCAGTATTTATTTTCTTGCTTATCGAGAGATTAATAAATTATAAATTTGTTTCTCGTTGTTTTTTTTTTGTAAGTATTTACGCTTTATTGTTGTTAGAAATTACAAAAAAAATAATCATTTAAGTCAGATTAACCAAAAATAATTATTGCAATTCGATCAAGTGCATGGTGGAATATGCGCAGTATAGGGTTCCGTAGTTATTACGATATTATGGTAAAGTCTAAAACCTACGTCTGGAATTTTTTAATAAAAATTATATACACAAAAGTGACATCTCTGTGATACTATTCCTTCTACATTCATTACTATGAATATTTTTGGATTTTTAGAAGTAAGTACCTATAGTATTTTAACTGGCAAGGTGTATATTATTGTTATAGATAGCCTAAAAACATAGAAATATTTTTATAAATGGACATATAAACGGGTGCCCCATTCAAATATTTTTATAAATGGACATATAAACGGGTGCCCCATTCCAATTTCGGCTTGATAATGTTCACGTAAATAACCATGACAAACAAACGCATAGACAGACATGTCAAAACTAATAAGGGTTCCTTGTTTTACTATGGAACTCTAAAAAGAGTGCGTGTAACTCAGTACACGAGACAGAAATAAAACTATAGTGTTACTAGTATACTTTGTTATAAAACGTTACGTTACGTGATATCACAATTTTTATATTAATCCCATGACGTATTAGTGGAAATGCCGTTCTATAGCAAACAAATAAATAAATAATAAACTTTTCTTCAAGGATGTAACAACTCCTATAGGACATCCTCAACTCGTCCCGTTACTCGCTGACATCGTGAATGCAACTGTGTGTATGTTTTGTCTAGGATTCATTCTGTGACCGTGACATTTGACTTTTTATAGAATAAGTTCATTTCCATATCCGAATGGCGCATGAGAATAATGCAAAGAATAAAATAGTATGTACAGTCATTAGCATAAAATTAATATGGATATAGTACCTACTCATCATCATCATCTGAGCCGCAAGACGTCCACTGTTGGACATTGGCCTGCCCTAAGGATGTCCAATAAGACCGGTCTTGGACGGCCTGCATCCACCGTTTTCCAACGACCTTTACAAGGACATACTTTACATAACACCTATTTTAGTAGGTACTAATACTAGATATTATCTATACTATATACTAATATAATATTATAAAGCGCGCTAATCTCAGGAACTACTGGTTCGAATTGAAAAAATATTTTATTGTTGGATAGCCCATTTATCGAGGAAGGATATAGGCTACTTTTTATCCCGGGAAAACATAAGACCCCCTCGGGAATGCGGCTAGTGTAGAATAAGTTATCAAATTGCTTCCAAATTTTACTAAATATATTTAAATTTATTCTCATGATTGTATTTTATTTCCCTGCCACGTGATAATACAGTATCGTTTAATAGTTAAAAGTAATTAATAAATAAAATAGGCGGTCTTATCGCTAAAGCAATTTCTTTCAGACTATCATTGGGTAACAGGTTTTATAAAACAACTAGACTAGCTATTCCCCGCAGTTTCACCCGCATTCCCGGTATAAAAATGGAAATAATCAAATTACACATTTAGAAATAGTTTCGGAGTTCATCGTGGACCAACATCGTGACACGGGAATTTTACATATTAAGATATTATCACGCTTTTTTTTATTAGATTTTTTAATAACGATTGCAACTTTGACATAAAATATATATCATAATCGCTCTATCGCGTTTAAAGTCACGCGAAATGCCGCTTTGTATAGGCATTCGTCATTGCTGCATTGTGTCCCAAGCGAGAGTCCCTTCTCACCCCGCAAGCTCCAATAAAATGCTTCCATCAACAATCAACGCGATTTTATAATATTGTCTATTACTGATATACAATATGGATTTTGAAAATATCCGCCTTGTAATAATAGTAGGATGTTGGTAGGATGTGGTGTATGGATCCATGACAATACTACATTACAGTCAACATTCCTACATGTAACACAGAACCAACATGTAATTTATAAACATTCACATCGGAATCAACGTGTATGCCTATTAAAAACCTAATCGAGTTAAGACGTTAATTAATTTTCAGATTAATGGGTATTTGGTGTTTATTAAAGTTGACTGCATTCCGATGATAAAAAAAAAACTATCTTTATATACATATAAGAAAAGTCCTGACTCACTGACTAACTCATCAACCCCCAGCCCTAACCCCTGGACTTGGAAAGCTGCACAGACACCCTTTATGATGTAGAACCCCTATACGAGTAAAATAGGAGATCGCGGGTGAAACCGCGGGGCACCAAACTAATTATAAGCATAATAATATAATCATATATTATGTATAGGTTTTAACTCTGAAAATATAATGGATTTTTTCGCAATAAAATTATTATGAATCAAATTACACAAGCCTACGTCGTCACACATACTGTGTAATTAGAAATTAACTTCCTCCATCTCATACGATCAATAAATCTGCGTAGGCGCAATTTACAATTGGCAATGATACAGAATAATGATTTTTACCTACCATCATCGCCAATTCGCCGTTCAGTTTTTGGCAGAGGTAATAGGTGACACGTTTTGTCATCTGCCGACTCCGGTTGATGTAAACAAAGAAACGTCACTTTGACAGCTAATGTCAAAGTTTATTGACACTTACAACATAGATACTATTTTATTGATTAGATATATCTAAATAGTCGTTCGTTTGAGTCGATATTTGATTAAAAATCATTTCAAAAAAGCCTTTTTCTTAAAGTTGATTTAATTTTAGTTACTGCTGATGATTTATTTATCATTGATAAATTTTAATACCCTGCATGCCCTATAATAAATCTTTATATAGATACAGTAGGAATATTTATTCATAGTAAAAAAAAAAAGTGTGTGTGTACTTATGTACGCACGTAAGAAGTTATACTTCTTATTTTTTTTTTTTGATACTATCTTCATATTTACTGTGTATGGGACAACCTGACAATGTTGACTACCTAACTTCATGGTGTCGGTTTTTCGGGTCGGTGTGCGCGCGCATCGTAAAAATTTACTCTCATCATTTATCCCTAACGCGCCAAAAGAAGTATAACTTCAAATAACTTATCACAATACATTTATCACGCTTATCAGCTATGAAAGAACTAAATAAAACTGTAACAGTTTTACATGAATGCTATTTTAATCATGATGCAAATAAGTATCGCCTGACAACTTTAAAATCTGTATTAACAAACTAGCTGATACCCGACATGTGTTGCAATGCCTTTATTTTACTTTTTTTTTGTTACAAACCATCGCGGGCGTGCTCTCAATAACTCACCAAAGATTCATCGTAATTGGATAAGAGCACATACGTTATTTACAAACAAACTAAGAAACTGACAGACAAAAAGTGATTTTATATACACTGGGTGTGACTGTATTACAAATCTCAAGTTTATAGGTCAATGGGAAGTTAAAAAAATCTTCGGAACAATATTGTGATAGATGACGGACAGACGGACACGTGAGTTATAGCAATAGGGCTCAGTTTCGACCCTTCGGGTACGGTACCCTAGAAAATACATTACAAAACCATTCTATAACTAATATTATATAATAACGTTGTTTTCGGTAATGTCGGTCGATCTGTCACACGACAGTGACTGTTTTAGAATATATAGTATTTGATACCTGAGTTTTTTTTAGTTTATTTTTAGACGTTCCATTGTATGTGTGGGGCTTCGATACGATAATTGATACGCTATGGGCCGGGACTACAAATTCAACCGATGAACGTCTAAATAAAATTACTGAATCAATTGAAACCAGTCAGTTGACGGGCCGGTTGGCGTGGTTGGTAAGATACCCTATCTATCACGCCGCAGGCCGTGGGTTCGATTCAGGACAAACATTTGTGTGCATGAACATGTCTGTTTGTCCTGTGTCTGGTTGTAATTATCTATATATGTATGTATTTACAAAAAAAGGAGTATATGTAGTATATCAGTTATCTGGCTTCCATAGTACAAGCTCTGCTTAGTTTGGGGTCAGATGGCCGTGTGTGAGGAATAATGTCCCAGAATATTTATCTACAATCAGTGGAGTGAAAAATAATAATAATAAACCAAAGTGATATCGCAGTATTTAGGCATGTGTTACTATTGTTAAAAGTTAATTAACTTCAATTTTATTTATTTGTATGTATGTAAAGAAGATTTTCTTTAACAATCATCGTTGTCTAGCTATATCTGTCTATCTATACTAATATAAAAATAAAGGAGCAGAGTTTTTTGGTTTGTTTGTTTGTTTAAAGGCACTTATCTCGGGAGCTACCAGTCGTATTTGAAAAATTCTTACATTTGATAGCCCAATTCTTGAGGAAAGATCTATTTTTGTATCCCGGGAATGTGGGTGACACCGCGGGGAACAGCTAGTGTATCTATAATTCTGTAATACTGTGTGTGTGTACAGTTTTTTTTTTCTACCTTTCTTTCTATTTGTGTGCTTACCTTAGCCAAGTAAATCGTAGTCAATTGATATTTTACATAAACATAAAATTACTTTCTCTACAACAATACATTGTTTTTGTAATAACAAAGGTAATAAAACTTGGCTGTGTATTATGATTTATGAACAAGCAGACCGTTCAGTGGGAAACCTTGCCGTGAGACCATATATAGCCTATTTTGCCAAGTAAGTACCTGCCGTCGTATTGGCGACAGATTTTCAATGTTGAGCCCACCACCGTGATGTGGTTATCTCATGATGTATTCCTTCACTAAAAGCTTATTGTAGGATTTGAACCAACGACATTCATCACGGCACTCGACCACCACTCAGCTATGAAACGCATAAAACAGTAGAATAGGTCATATTTATTGACTTATTATTTATTGATTTATTTAGCCTATGGTATGGAGAAGGAAATAGGCAACTTTTTTACTTGGAAACGCGGGTGAATCCGCGGGAGACAGTTAGTCCTAACTATATAAATATTATAAATGCGAAAGTGAGTTTGTTTGTTTGATACCTTTTCACGCCTAAACCGGTGAACCTATCGCGATGAAATTTGGTACGCAGATAGGCTATGGTATAGAGAGGGACATAGGCTACTTTTTTTCTCGGGAACGTGGATGAAACCGCGGGGAACAGCTAGTAAAGAAATAATTCAAAGTGATACGACATTTAAGATATTGTGTCGAAGCCATTACATAATTTCATCATTTTCATGGTTTACGGAAAGTATTGGCATGTTGTCTGAGTACCAGAAACAAAAAAAAATGTTAAGTATGTACTTTTTTCTAATTTGACTTAAAATTGAATTCGAGAATTTTTGAGAAAATACTAAATTTTCAAATATCTCAGTATGGGTCAACATTTACATAATGCAATATGGGGTTAATTTCGTAGCTTACAGACTACTATCACGCCCTTATAGGAATGTATCGAATTACCAATAACCCTGTATAGTTAAAAACCTTTTAATACTACAGTTTTAAAAAAGAAGTAACCAAAATTTTGAACTCTGGTTTGAATTAGTTGTTTTTGATAATATAATATATATACCTATATTTATTTATAAACGTCTATAAATAACAATTGATTCTCACACAACACAACACTCGCGCACCCTCACATACTCACACATACACACACATGCACACACACACACACACTATTACTACTAACTGCTCCTATTTTTATCTCGTAATTACATTATTTAATTAAAACATAGAATAGCACGTACTGCAAGGGAGTAGCTACCTCACTAAACCAATCTCATACCTATAAAATAGTATTTAAAAATTGTAAATCCGTTATTGGCTGTAAATATTGTTTATATAAGTATATACCTAAGTTTAAACTTGTAAGAGCTGTGGATTTTGTAATAGAAATAAATAAATAAATAAATAGCTAATTGGTGTGTTGCTCGGGTCAAAAGTTCCCTACCTCAGCATAAAGCTATATACACAAATAAGTTTCAAAAAAATCAGTGCAACACTGGCATTCTGACAGAACCATAACAAGAAGAGTGAGTTCACGAACTTAACTATTGATGATGTAACCGGAGTCTATCTTTATATATATAATTCTTATGTATCTCCTAAATGGCTGGACCGATTTGGATGACATTTTGTGTGTATATTTGAGCGGATCCCTGGATGGTTTGAAAATACAATTGGACCCGGTAGATGGCGTCGTAATCAAGTTTGGACAGTACAACGTCTGTCGGGCCCTCTAGTATTATTATAATTATAAGTAGAGAGCAAAAAATCTCCAAATTTAGAAGATAAAATCTGAATTAACACAGAACAATTTTTATACCGGAACCGCTAGAATATTAGTACAAAAAGTAGCTAGGTTGACTCTTGAACTATATACATAAGTAATAATATAAGTTTATCGCTAAGATCATCTTTAGCATAAATAAGTAAGCTCAACTAATATGCGTGTATTTTCCTGGCTTGAATGCAATCCTAAAAACATGATAAATAGTGAAAATTTCTGGCATAAAGATATATTATATATTATCCTGGAACAATACAAAGTATAGGTATTTTTTATCCTGAGAACATAGAGATCTCAGAGGAATGCGGTTAAAACTGCAGGGTGGAAGCTAGGACTAAAATATTAGAAACTAGTAGTTCCCCGCGGTTTCACCCGGTGTATTTTTTTTTTCATACAAACCACCTCCTGGCAATAACGAACACATAAAAGAAAGATATATCGAATTTGGTGCAGTCGTTCGGAAGTTATGCGCGTACAAACATTTCGGCGATCCATTTTTATTTATATAGATATGTGATCTTTTATAGCCTAAGTTAGGTTCGTCTGAACTTAGTACAATCAGCAACATAAGTAGGTGAACAGATTCATTACAAAACACCTGTACACTTAATAACTATACATAATATATAGAAAGACTAGCTGTCCCCCGCGGTTTCACTCGCGCAGCGGCTTAAAAAATACATAAGAATCTATTCTCAGACCTACCCGATATGTATACAAAATTTCATAAAAATCGGTCGAGCCGTTTCGAAGGAGTATGGTAACACGAGAATTTTATAAATAAGATAAAGTATACAGGTGTTTTGTAAATGTGTCCACAAAAACCTAAGTACGTACATTCTATAAAATTTTTACGTAATGTTTTGAAGGTAGTAGAGCTCTTAGTGCAGAGTTCACCCGGGGAAGTACTACCACCATATCTAATTCCGCCGTGAAATAGTAGTGCACTTGTATTACTGTGTTTCGGTTAGGAGGGTATAGGAGCCGGTGAAATTACAGGCACAGGAGACTTAACAACTTCATGTCTCAAGGTTGACAACGCGTGAGTGATACCCCTGGCAGGGAAAATATAATATTGTATTTTCTTTGCCGGTGGTATTATGAGCGTCTTTAGGCTACGGTAACCGCTTACCATCAGGTGGGCCGTAAGCTTGTTTGCCACCTAGTAGAATAAAAAAATAAAAAATGTAAAATTTTAATTTTGTTGTAATAGTTATTTTTTTTAATGCGATTTCAGAGTTGACACAATAATAAAAGTTGTTCAGTATGATGAAGTTAACTTATAGGTTCCTAAATATCCCATGGAATATACTTTTTTTTTATAATATCTGTGTAATTTGCAATTTTAATTGAGTGACGTCATTATCTATATTGAAGCGGTCAAACTTGACGTCACGAGATGATTGCTCCATACGAAATAAAACAGTAATATATCCCTAATTTATTATCTGATTGAATTTGGGACCAAAAACAAATCATCCATGCCCTATAATTTTTTGACTGAATGTATCTTTGAGTTTAAGATTCTATAAGCATAGGTAGAGATCTACACCAAGATATCCTAATCCTAACTATATTAATATTATAAATGCGAAAGTGAGTTTGTTTGTTTGTTACCTTTTCACGCTTAAGTCGCTGAACCGATCGCGATGAAATTTGGTATGCAGGTGGCCTATAGTATGAAGAAGAACATAGGCTACTTTTTATCCCGGGAAAACATAAGAACCTTAATAAGCTTGTCTGTTTATATAAACATGCATGTTCATGGCTTTATGCTCAATTTGTCTAAGGTTTAAATCAAGCCCACTAAAAGACCTAATGAAATAAAATCAGTTGACAATATTTTTTTAATAACAAAGCTAGGCAACAACATGAGAAAAGTTTTGGTCTTGTATTCCAAAATCGATTGGGTTAAAATGTAGGCAGCTTGCCAAACACGCAAACATGTACCTAATGCTGAATTATTTTAGACTTTAACATCATGAAGTTAAGGAATATCTTAGGGCTTATAAAATGTATAAATTTACTTGATTCCACCCCGCGATTTCCCCTGCGTTCCTGAGATTGAAAGTAGCAGGTCACGCTACAGTAAATCCTAACTTTTTATATATCTTAACTTCCTAATCCTAATCCTACCTTAATATTAAAAATGCGAAAGTTAGTTTGTTTGTTTGTTTGTTACCTTTTCACGCCTAAACCGCTGAACTGATCGCGATGAAATTTGGTATGCAGATAGCCTATGGTACAGAGAAGAACATAGGCAACTTATTATCCCGGGAAAACATAAGATCCCTGGGGAACGCGGGTGAAACCGCGGGGCGAAAGCTAGTCCTACTTTATATAATATTATAAATGCGAAAGTAAGTTTGTTTGTTACCTTTTCACGCCTAAATCGCTGAACAGATCGCGATGAAATTTGGTATGCAGATAGCCTATAGTATGGAGAAGGACATAGGCTACTTTTTATCCCGGGAAAACATAACATATTTTTCGTGGGATAAAAAGGAGCTTACTTGTAAGACTTATAAACAAGTATTTCCTCGAACAAGTTTTCGTTATATAATTTTCACGTTGTTTTAGAGGAATTTTCCGAATGACAATCGAAGGTACACATTTCCCGCAAAGCCTCAATTTCAAAAAATGCGTCATAGAAACTACAATCTTTTAGAAAGTGCTTGAATTTTACTTAGTTATAAATACACTTGTGAACAATACTTCGGTGTAAATGTGTAACTGTGTAACTTACATTGGAAGTATTATAAAGTATCACAAAAGTGATTTTTACCTGGCAACCGTAAAGTATACAATACCAAAACAAAAATATATATATTAAAATTGAAGCTATCCACTCTATCATACTTTATCAATATCGGTTAGTTAATTTTGGCGTGAAAACAAGCAATCAACTTTAGCACATATATTATATATCTAGACATGTAGACACCTGGACCGATAGACATACATTAATATATATTTAGTTTGGAAGCGGAGTTACACCTATTTTACGCCCCGCGGTTTCACCCGTTTTTCCATGCCTGCGTATCAAATCATTGTTAGTTGCGACGTTAATACGTCAAGAGGTATCCAACAAACAAACAAACAAACTCGCAGGGTTTCATTATCTGACGGTGCTATTATAGGGTTATGTGGCGTCAAGGGCGGATTTTGGGGAGGGGCACAGGGGCACACGCTCCCCCCCAGACGGAGTGTGGAGTTTCCATCACATTACATATTTATAGGCAAATCAAATTATGAGAGTTGTTTCGCAGCACGACGACAGAAGAGCGTTTGAATGGACTGGCGTTAATGCATATCTATCAAGACATTGCGACAAAAATTAAAGCTAATGAAGTGCTGGATATCTTTTGCAGGAAAAATAAAAGAAAACTGTTTTTATTAAACAAGTATTTTTCTATTGTTTTCATACTTTAATTAACCTGATACCTACTACAAGTTTATTTTTAATAGTTATCAGTGATTATTTTGCCTGTCTGCTCCTTGTGCCCCTCCTAGAAAAAATAATCCTGGATCCGCCCTTGTGTGGCGTGCCCCTTAGCTCAAGTGAATTACAGAAAAAGTTATTACTTACAACAAAAGTAGTTACCTGTTCGAAATGTAAAACAGTATAAATATATTCATACTCAATTACAATTTACACCAAGCAGTCATTTACACAAACTAGTTTTTTCAAATAAGTAAGATAAGCGATTCGTCATCTGTAAAAATGTCTGTCTATATGTTTTTTTGTAACCTGATTGCGTTTTTTTCCCCCAAAGGTTTCTGAGGGATAAAAAAGCGTTATAATAACGCAAGGCGTGCACTAACTAGTAACTTTATAAAAAATGCGTTTCTTATACAGGATGATATTTTAGTCACTGGCAAAACTTGCAGGGGTAGAAGTACTCATCAATATGAAAAACTTTTAATATGGGACCAACTCAGCTATCGCGTATTTGATATCATAAAAAAATACATAAATGTAACCTTGCTGAGTCTCTTGCCGGTTCTTCTCAGTTGAAGGCTTCCGAACCGGTGGTAATTTCAGTAAATTCGATCTTCATAAGTGCCCTTCTAGAGCCTAAACTGAATTAATGGCTTTGACTTTGACTTGGCGTGACCCTTTTTTTCAAATACGATCAATGACAACATATTGTTTTTACTGCCACAAATTTAATTGATTTACCTAATTAAAAACAAAAACTATTGGGTAACATTTTAAAAAATATGTAAAATAACATGTTTAATAAGAAATAAAGTCAAATTTTAATGGAAACAAAATATTGATAAAATAATCAATATTTTATTGTGACAAGCTCAAATTAGTTTGAGCCTAAATGACCCTCAACCTGAGGGTCGTTTTTAAGGATATAGGGGGCCACCAATGTATCCAAAACGGATCTTAATCCGTGAGCGAAACATCCTTTTATTAAAGTATTTCTTTCATTCATGATCAAGTGTCATAAACTTGTATAGTAAAGACATAATAAAATAAACTTCTTGAATTTGGAACATCTTAGTGTTCAGCGCCAAACAAATCGAACACAAATATTGTTTGAATAAAGACTGGCTGGTACGACGACCCATAGTCGCGCCGCCGCGGCCGGCTGAATAAAAATAAATAAAACTATAACAAAAGAAAAACATAATTACGAAAATGTCTCAAATGTATGTAATGTAAGTTTTTTGTTGTTTTATTATTAGATACTATTAAATTTCAATTTAGTTGTTACTCTATGTTTTATTAAATAATAATATTACAATAAAATATGAGGCGCCTTTTATTTTCTCATAGAGGTGATGAAAAGTAGTGTATCACTCGGGCGCAAAATATATTTTTGGCTCGGGCGACGTACTTTGAATCCCTCGCTACGTTCAGGATTCTACTAAAGAATCCCTCACTTTGCTCTGGATTCAAAAAAGCGCCCTCGCCGTAAAAATATTATTTAGCTCCCTTATGATACAATCTACTATTGTGTTGGATAGCCCATTCCTCGATAAGGAAGGCTACTTTTTATCCCGGAAAAACATAAGATCCCTCGGAAACGCGGGTGAAACCGCGGGGCGGTAGCTAGCTTAATCATAAATTGGAAAAGTCAACAAGGAAGTAGTATTTTATTGTTTATTAACTAGTTATTCTATTATAATATAAAAAAACGCGTTTATTTTTATCATATGCTAAATTTCTATGAATTATGCATTACTTACAAAAACAGCATAATCAAAAGTTATATTAAATCATGATATAGATAGAATAAATATGTTAGGTAAGAGACTTGATTTGATTTCAATTCCATATGCATTATTTATTTTAATGATATACTATACTAAAAAGGTATGCAATATGCATAGAAAAATCTTTGCAACTTCTGAAAAAAATATACCAACTGAAAACAAAGAACTTATGTATAAGGTTCAAAACACTGCTCATTACGCTGACTAACATAAAAACACAAACAACCAAATACTCACAAATATTTCCGACGGGCGATCCAGAAATACAATCAAAGATTTGGCTCGAATCCACTACAACGTAAGTATCGGAAAATCGCAATCGTATGCGATACACAGCGTGTGCGACACACGTCCTCGCACAATGGTTACCGGCGCACAAATGAATCGACTCGGGCGAATGTAAGAGCCATTACAGATAGACATTTAGATTTATATAGTTATATGTTTGCAATGTAAACAAACATTATTGTTTCAATGGAACTCATGTGATGCACTGATTAGTAGCGCTGCATTGATTCAGAGTATATGGGAGTTATTTATTTCTGGCTCTCAGGTAGGTGTATGCCAACTGATTTTTAACTTTAGTGGTAGCTAGACTGGTGCTGAAGGATTGTTTCGGTTTTCTCAAGCTCAAGCTTTTGATGACGTCACTACTGAGCTATTGTTCCAATTTTTAGTTATTTTATTAATTTTAGGTTCGTTTGCATTTGGTTTACAATGCAACATAGTGTTAGGATATACAGTACCTTTAATATTTAAAGTCTAAGTCTCTACTTTGGCTCCTTATGTGAGTTCTACCGCTTCTACATCGGATTGTGTTCTGAGGAAGCGTCTACCTTCTATCATCGCTCCTCTTGCCATCGACGCGGAGCTCCTCACACATTGGAACAGTGTAGTTTCAAAGGAGCTTCCTACCGCGGACACTCAGCTTGTGGAACGAGCTTCCCGCCGTGGTGTCCCCAAGGGAGTCAAGTATAGGGTTCTTCAAAAAGGATGTGAAGAGATTTTTCCAATGTCGACAACGTGCGAGTGATTCCCCTGTTGTTGCAAGCGTCAATAGTCTACAGTAACCAGGCGGGCCGTATGCTTGTTTGTCTCTTTAGATTTTGTATGCTTGCCACATTTGGCCACAATCAGCACAACCACATTGTCTTTAGTAAATTTAATAATTGTGCTCAAGCTTGACATCTGGTGGGTGCCAGAGCCTTATGTGGCCCTTGGCCATCAATGAGCAGGTACATAAGATATTTTATTTATTTCTATAGGAGTTATTTAATTGTGTCACATTGTTCAGTGGTGACTCACTCATACATATTTCGTGTATTATTAATTATTATGAACATAACTAGAGTGCATTAATACAAAATACATAAATATTTAAGTATATATACAAAGGTGGGTTTAATCCAAAATAAACTTTTTCCAGAAAACTTTTGTTTTTCATCATAAAAAAACAGATCAGTGTGTTGATTTAAATATCTATACAAAATTATAGAGCTGAAGAGTTTGTTTGTTTGTTTGTACACGCTAATCTCAGGAACTACTGGTTTGATTTGAAAAATTCTTTCAGTGTTGGATAGTCCTACTTACTAAATAGGCTCAATAAATACTTTTTCTTTCTTACTTTTTATCCCGGGAAATCACAAGATCCCTCGGGAACGCGGGTGAAACCGCGGGGCGGAAGCTATTACACATATTGTGAATCACTGAAAACCCCAAAAAATTTATAATAAAAAATATATATATATATATTTTACAGACATAATACAAAAATTGAAATCATCATCATCATCTCAGACGCAAAACGTCCACTGCTGGACATAGACCTCCCCTAAGGATCTCCAATAGGACTTATAAAAAAAAATTACAAAATTGAAATAATTTGCTACAATTTAAATTTGAAAAGAAAAGGAAATGTCTTTATTTGTAGCATGAAAATTAACACATACCTACAACTAGAGAATCACTAAGTTTTGCACAAGTTAAAAACTAACAATGAAAGTGAATTAAAAAATATCATAAAAATATAAAAATAAGAATCTAAACAAGGACATTAAAATTAATCTTATTTGGAATTTTATTAACTGGGAAAATAAATTTAAAAAGTTACAATTTTAGACATTAATTAATTTACATGCATTTGTAATAATAGTAAGTTAATACAGTATTTTGCAGTATTAAAGTAATTTAATTATATTTACAAACTAGCTTTTCCGCGCGGTTTCACCCGCGTTCCCGGGATAAAATATAGCCCATGTTACTCAGGGATAATGTAGCTTGCTAACAGTGAAAGAATTTTTGAAATCGGTCCAGTAGTTTTTATGTTTATTCGTTACATACAAAAATACAAATCTTTCCTCTTTATAATATTAGAATAGATAGAGATAAAATTTTATTTCATAATTATTAGATAGGTATAATATTCTAATTTGCATGGACCCCTCTCAGGTCAAGGCTCCAAGGATTTCCATTTATCTCCATTTTTTGCTGTTAGTAACCTGTTTGTTCCAGCGATCTTCTTTATATCATCATCCCATCTCATGTAGGGTCTCCCTGCTCGGCGGCTCTTTCATGTGGTTACATTTATGGTCCACCTATTATCCACGTATCGGGCTACATGGCCGGCTCATCTGAATTTTTATGTTTGGGCATAATGTCAGCGCGTCTATTGCTTTGGTATAATAAGCCGTATTTTGTGCATTTTCTTTATTCAAAATACTGTTCCATTACAAAATTATAATAAAGTTTAAGTTATTAACAAAAGAATTCAATTCAGAGTAAAAAGCGTGGGGTGCATGATAAAGTAAATGTAGCAACCATTCTATTGGCAACTATCTATGAGAAGAGAGTTATGAAAAGTAGTAAAATGCACCCCACGCTGTTTACTCTGAATTGAATTCTTTTGTTAATAACTTAAACTTTATTATAATTTTATTTTGAGGTGATAAATTCTGATTGATTGTTCGATCTTCTACTACTGTATTATAAACTCTCTGAAATTAAAAATTATTTTCTAATTTTTAGTTCGGTTAGCTATAAAAGCGTGTTTTTTTAGTTTTTTTAAACTATTATTTATTTTTCATTTTTTAGTTCGATTTATCAATTAGTTATTGTTGACATGTGGTATTGAAATGTCTCACAAATTATTTCGCAATCTCATCATTTCATTCAAAGCTTCACTGTTGCATGGGGGTTTTCCTGTTAACTTAGAACAATCGAGTTCTTCAATCCGAATACCGTCTAAAGATCTTACACGACTAAGTGCTACATAAGCTTGTCCAGCAGCAAACAGTCGCGAGCCTAGATAAATGACTGCATGATCGACTGTACAACCTTGCATCTTGTGGACGGTCGAAGCCCAACTCAGGATTAATGGCAACATTCGCCTCTCGGCAGTTCCATAACTGTATTTCGCTGGGAACTGTATCGATATTGGTTTAATCATGTGCACACCATCTGATCCGAAATCGATACGGACTGACGGGATGTCTTCCGCGTATAGTTGGCCTCTGCGAAAATTTGGCCAGATAATTTCTGTGATAATTAATCCTGGCGGTCCTAATAAGGATAATGGGAAACTGTTATCAAATTATTGCATTGTCATCGGTCCTTGATACGTATGCAAAGTTTCAAATTAATCAGACTTCTGGAAACTGGTGAAAATTATGCTCAAAGATTCCGTTACATACATACAACCCAAGCTAATAAAAGCGTGTTAAAAATGCTAACCTATTTTCAAAGTCAAAGCCATTTACTCAGTTTAGGCGCTAGAAGAGCACTTATGAACGACGAAGCTACTGAAGTTACCAACAGTTCGGAAGTCACCTTCAACTGATAAGGACCGGCAAGAAACTCAGCAAGGTTACACCTTTTATATATTTTAATTATTTTTTTTAGATGGTCTTACAATGTTGGCTTTTTTCCATTAGCTTTTTAAAATTTTAAAGCAATGCAAAATGAAAAAAATAGCATCACGAAAAAAAAAAACCTGAACAAGTTCAAATAATCTATCACATAAAATAATATTTTTTTTTTTCTAATATAGAAAAGCCCAGGATACGTTCCAATATGAAAATATATTTACTGTATTTCTATACATCTTTATATTATATCTAAAGAAAAATAATACTTACAGGTTATAAAAATAAAAATATTGTCAGAAGCATGTAAGTTACGCAAACAGATAAGTCATGAAAATTTTTATTAGATATTTTTTACGCCACGCAAAACGGCACATCACTAGAACACGTAAGTACGACTTGTATATTCAACTAGTTTTCGCCGCGCGGTTTGACCAGAGTTTCTGAAAAATGTTAGATAAAAAGTATCCTGTTATTTCAAGGTATGATCTATACAGGATGATTTTTTAGTCACCGGCTATACTTGCACTGGTGGAAGTACTCATCAATATGAACAACTTTTATTATGATAGTAATTTGAGTCGAACACCTGTAAATACAAATTTGTTTACCCTCTTGAATCCACTTAAAATTATACTCAATGAAACATAATGCGACGTTATTAAAAAATAATAAAATCCTACTTAATATTATAAATGTCCACTGCTGGACATAGGCCTCCCCTAATGATCTCCAATAGGACCGGTCTTGGGCGGCCTGCATCCAGCGTTTTCCAACGAACTTTACAAGGTCATCTGTCCACCTTGTAAGCGAACGTCCTACGCTGCGCTTGCCGGTCCGTGGTCTCCACTCCAGAACTCTTCGGCCCCATCGGCCATCCGTTCTGCGCACTAGTCTTGCGGCTGAGATGATGATGATGATTTTAAATGTAAACGATTGGATGGATGTTTGCTACTCAATCACGACATAACGAATGAACGGATCTGGATGAAAGGCACAGAGATAGATCATAGTTTAAGATTAAGAGAAGAATAAGATTCGAGAATGCGGTTTTAAAATCGAATAGATTAATTTATATAAAACAAATGGAAATTTGAGATAATTTATATTAATATTATAAAGCTGAAGAGTTTGTTTGTTTGAACGCGCTAATCTCAGGAACTACTGGTTAGATTTGAAACAATATTTCTGTGTTTGATAGCCCATTTATCGAGGAAGGCTATAGGCTACTTTTTATCCCGGGGAAATTCATCGGCAACGTGGGTGAAACCGCGAGGCGGAAGCTAGTTAATACTAAAACTGGAAATATAAAACAAAGGAATTATTGAAACATTCAATTAGTAATTAATAACGAAATAACAAAATCTCCAAAAATAATAGCAAACACATTGAATAATTACTTTGCTACTGTTGAAGAGAGCTGGACACCCTGAGGAAAATCTCTCAATTCACTCATGGTACTTGAATCTCGTTACCAAAAATATTTACAAAATATCAAAAATAACCGTAAAAATAGTTGCGGCATATATGACATACCACCTATAAACTCAGACTTCACTGAAGGTGAATTTCCAGACTTGCTAAAAGTAATCATTAATAAAACTGATATATAAAAAGAATAAAAAGCTTTTAAAAACCTGTCAATTATCGACCAATAGCATTACTATCCCCGTTTACAAAAATATTCGAAAAAAGCAATGTGAAATAATATTACAATAAATGTACAGTATCATTGTAAGTAGACTACTGATACAAATTTCTTGAAAAATACAGGTGAACCAAACGAATGTAACATAGGCTATATATTATCCCGGGGATGCGGGTGAAACCGCGCGGAAAAGCTAGTTATTTAATATTTTTAGAAGGTCGTTTATGTATACGCAGCCTAATACTTACTTGGGGTATAGAACAAGTTAATTATCTTTTGTGAGATCGTATTGTGTCTAATTCATTATTGCAGTTTTTAATTTGGACGAATTATTTACTATTATTGGTTTACAAATGGTAGTCGTATACTAAACCATTTTTAAGCCACGTATCCCCAAACCGTGTAATTTAGACAATAAAATTCTGGCATTCGTTAATATTTTATACTTGATCTATTGAATCGATAAGTTATTGTTAAATTTCATGGACTTCCCAAAGGACCGTGTTTGTTATAGTGTTATAATTTGGTTCTTATTATTTACCCTTTCGATCAGTATCATAAAAATGCAGGATGTATTTTTTTTCCACATTTGTCCAGTTCGATTCCCGGCTAAAGCAGGTGATTTCTCAAAATTATTTCAGGAATAATGTAGCATCCTAATAATGAAAGAATTTTTGAAATCGGTCCAGTAGTTTTTTGTGTTTATTCATTACAAAAATACAAGTCATTCCTCTTTATTATATTACTGTAGATTAAATAAACATAGATTACCGATTATCTGCAATTGTGTTTGCAGATGACGTTTCGATCCTAATGAAATTGTAAAAACAGTAGACATATTCAATTTACTAGAATATAGACACAAACTTTAATTGGAAAATCCACATACATCTAGTAAAATCGAAACATATGGCAATTAAAATTTATATATTAAACATATTACGTATACGCACACTCCTGGCTAAAATACGGAATAATATGGAGGAAACAGCTTAAATGCTAACGAACTTTTCCTCCTTCAAAAGGAATGTATTAGAATCATTGCACAAATAAATAAATAGTAGATTGTTATACAAGGAGCTAAAATGACCCATTATATACGAGGAAGTAAATAGAAACCGAGTTTTAGTGGGTTTTAGCGCCGTGTGTTACACTATACTTTTCACTACGATTGCGAGAAAATAAAACAATCCAATACAAGAATCCACTCGTATTTCTGTCCTCCACTTCATAAACTTTTCGTAAGTATTTAAAATAAATGCTTTGTGACCTTGACGGCAACAGATTGAAAATTATTTCTTTTCCTTTCTCTTCTATTTGTAAATTAGGGTCTCCATTCTCACTAGATGACATTTTCACTATTGTAAGATTAATTATGGTCACTACCAATTCAATTTGCAATTAGAGAAAAATTATATATTATTATATTCGCGCCAATCTCTTTTTTTTGTTTCTTCTGTAGCCGCAACACATTGCATGCATTCTACCAGAGATCGCCGATTTTAGTTCCATTTTCAAAATTAAAATGAAGTTCTTTTTTTATGTAACAGTAATAAGTCGAGTCTTTATTCATGATGATTCCACTTATGACTAAAGACTTTTTCGTTTTTGTAGGCTCATTGTCATTTGACACACAAAAAATAAAAACTTTTTCCCCTAAAGGAAGAATTGCAATTTTTTCTTCGCTCTGGCACGCCACAATGACGGTATTTTTGAGCAAGAGGAGTGAAAAATATATTTATAGAATGAAATACATCTCGCATTTTTGGTGCTACGCATTGCAGCCCTTTAGTACTCCGTAGCGCCTACGTAGCGGGCTACGTCGCATCGGTGCTACGTCATCGTAGACTGACAGTTTAATTTTATCAAATGTAAATCAAAACAAGTCAAGACGAGTCAGGAATATAATTGTGTTAATTGGAAATACACTTTACTTGGAGATTCCAGAATAATAATAAAAAAACGAATATAATATAGCTGAAGACTTTTTTTGTTTGTTTGAACGCGTTAGTCTCTGAAACTACTTAGGATTTAAAAAATATTTTTGCATTTTATTAACATTTTTATCCCGGGAACGCGGGTAGAACCGCAGGAAAAGCTATTTGTATATAAAATGTTTTAAATTACTGCAATATTGGTCATATTCCGGGTTTTATTATATATAATTAGATAATTATTTTATTTATTTACCCAATGGAAGAGATCGCTTATTTAAATTCATTTCATTTCTTTTTATTTTATTTTTACACTCAAGATAAAAAAAAATGCCTATCCTGGGCGAGAATCGAGCTCACGAACTGTGGCGTAACTGGCAGCGTATCTTACCAACCACGCTTACCAACCCGACCAATTTTATGCAAAAGAGTGACTTACTCCTCGCACCAAGGATCAATTCTAATTGAATAGACGTACAATTTTCCCTTTAGTCTGACTGAACCAACCCTTCGCTGGACCATTATTAGTTTTTCAATACTACTACAATAGTGTGCCACTGATTAATCAGTGTCAAGTTTTTGACAGTTTTCATAGTCTACTTATACAATAGAGTCAGTCACAGTTGTCCCAGAATATTTATTTATTTAGTCGTATGACGCCATACTGAATTTTCAATGGTTTTTTAATGATTTTTCACTGTAATTGCCTCTTTAATGCCATTTAATCTTGGCATTTTTCTTGCTTTAGAAAACGTGTCGTGTGACAATGATCTATGTGTGGCTTCTGTTTTAGTAATTGCGCAACTATCAGTGATAGTGCCACCACTGGGTTTCATGATGACACGATTGATCGGTAGCCCTGATTATTTTGGTAATAGTGTTGTTGTTTGGTAATGTATGGTTTTATTTAATTACTTCTTCTCTATATTTATACGATTTTTATGCAATGTCTATCCATGTCTGTCTATGCTCCAGAACTAACGCGTAATCTTTGATGCCTTTTAGTAAAGTTTTCGGGTGCCTTCTTTAAGAAATGTTTTAGTTTGTTTCATGAAATTAGATAACTGAAAACTATACTAATTGAATGAAAGAATTGGTCCGATGTTTTAATACTTATTCTGCTATTCGGGGCGGAGACAAATCCAACAAATCAAAGATCATTAAAGTCGGTCCAGCCGTTCTTGATTTATAAATGGTGTCAGTAACTAGACTTTGTTTTATATATAGATAGAAGATAAGTCAAAGTCAAAGCCATTTATTCAGTTTAGGCCCTAGGAGGGCACTTATCAACGTCGAAGCTACTGAAGCTACCACCAGTTCGGAAGTCGCCTTTGACTGAGAAGAACCGGTAAAAAACTCAGCAAGGTTACATTTTTTATATATTTAAATATTTTTTTTTTGGACAGTCTGACAATGTTGAATTTTTCCATTTAATGTTTAACAAGACAAAAAATAACATCAAGAAAATTAAATAAAAAAATAATTATTATTATTATCTATATAATAACCTGAACAAGTTCAAATATCTAATCAAATAATAATTAAGAATAGAGATACTAAGAAGGTACTGGATTTCGTACGTAGTAAGAATAGAAATAAAATGAAATGAAATATAATTTATTTGCCAAAATATGGTCATAGGATGGTCACTTGTGCAGAGTGCAGCTACTTCCAGAATTCCTAGATAAGGTAGATAGCTATATAGATGGCAGACTTGCCCCCTAGTTGTGTCCCATGGTTTTGACGTGAAAGCATAGCAAACAGATTAACCGCCAGTACTGAAAGCTCAAAGTTATTTCTATGATCAAAACGATTACAGCAGTCTTTGTCATTTTGTACGCCATTGACAGAGACAGGTGAACTTTTTAACGAGAGATTAATATCGGTCTTCTTGAAACTGGAAGCAAGATTAGCATTTATAATATGCTCGATTCTCTGAACTAATATTTTTTTTATGGAAGTAAAAAATACCGTTACAAGGTAACTCACGATGAACTATAAAATATTAACAATAAAACTACAGTCACGAATCACTAATAAATTGTCACCTATTATTGTAAAGGAATGATTCACTCAATAGAGTTATTGTGTACCTACCTATTATAAAAATGAGAAATTTATGGGATGTTTGTTAATAAATTGTATCACAGATCCTGGAATTTTATTTTTTTACTTAATCACGCCGTAACATGAATTTAGTACATAGAATACCTTGGAATAATGTATAGGCAGGCCTATGCCCATTTCCCCTGTTTAGGTATGTATGTGAGGCTGTATTTTTTAAAGTGCCAAAGTAAAGTCAATCGGTCGCCAAAAAGTGCAAGGTTCATTTTTGGGACTGAGTACGCGCTTCTATAATAAGATCCCTCCTGCACTTTTAAATTTGCCATTAAATACCTACATTTAAGGAAAGTGTTAAGTCCATTTTAGTACAGAAGGCATACTATAACATTAATGAATATTTAATTAAATGACGACAATGCTTGGGGGTAGAGCTCGCTCTTGCAGGATACATTTTATGTAATAAATCTAAGTTTATTTTGAAAAGAGTAATTACTGAGTTTCTTACCGGCTATTCTCAGCAAAAGGAACCTTCCGAACCATGCGTTAGAGTCTGACTATTCATATGTGCCTGTGAAAACAGTTGCACTTGAGAGCCAGATGGCTTCTAGGCTTTATAAAGGTTGGAAACACATTGGCAATTCAATTGGTATTGCTAATGTCCATAGGCGACGGTAGCCACTTACCATTAGGTGGACCACCTGCTTGCATGCCAGCCATCCAACATAACAAAAAAAAAAACAATAAATTTTCACCTGTTATATGTATTCACTTGGATGGTATACCCTTGACTTACTAATTATTCCCTAATCTTTTCTTCCTTTTTTAATTTATATAAATTACCATCCATTCCATTTTATGTTAATAATACCTGATAATACCACGTTGACATGGAAACACTTGGAATGAAGTCTAGCAAGCTCAACAGGGTTACTAGTTTAGCTATCCGTATTAACTCTTAACACGGATAAATTAAAGTATATCGGCCCTATATTCATAACTCATACCTTCGTCTCAATCTTTATTTATATTTGAACCAGCCTTTCTCCGCGGTTTCGCCCGCATTCCTGGAATAGTAAATAACTTATAACCTTCCTTGAGAATTGGGCTATTAAATGAAAAAAGAATATTCCAAATCCGACTGGTAGTTCCAGAGATTAGCGCCTTTAAGGGCGTCACACACGGCGAAGATACTATAATATTTTATCTTAAGATCATGAGACAGCATTGTACTCTGAAAAGAGAAGCAACGACCTACCTTTCCTTTCCTTCTCTTTCAAAGTCAAAGTCAAAGCCATTTATTCAGTTTAGGCTCTAGGAGGGCACTTATGAAGGTCGAATTTACTGAAGCTACCACCGATTCGGAAATCAGCCTTCAACTGAGAAGAACCGGCAAGAAACTCAGCAAGGTTACATTTTTAATATATTTTTCTTTTTTTTTATCTGACTATTGGCTATATTTTTTTCAATAACAGCAAAATGTACAATACAATATACAATTAAATCAAAACGAAAAATAAAAAAAATCACTGTCTCATTTATCAAACTTTAAACAAACAAAAAATCTTCTGCTATATTATTACAAGTATAGATAAAGGCATATGTCTATAATAACTTCTCTTTTCTGTCTTGTGATTATACTCAGCTGTCTCCATATTTAGGTGAATAAATACAAAAATTTCAATAAAATTTAACAAAAGTATGTATCTACTTATGTAAATAAGTGCAAATATATAAATTACAATAGACACAATAGGATAATAAACATTATAGTTGCCTATAATGTTAATTCATGAATGCATTAATGAATGTGACAGACAAACATTATTTTACTAAGGTACCCGTTATCCATTATTTGTCCTTGATTGCAGTTTTCTGAAAACCGGATACCTTACTTTCGCTGCAGTCATTATACTTGAGGCTCCAGTCTCCCTAAAATCAGTGTTCTTGCGGAATTTATCAGAAAAGAAACATTTTTTTTAGTCATCAGAAAAGCAATAAATGAAATATATTTTACATTATTTTAAAGTGTGAGATTTGAAATTTCCAATACATATTTTATTTTTTAATTTGACGCCACTTTTATTAGCTTTAAACTTACCTCTATTTACGTTCCACGCGGGTCTCATTCATGCACACGCCACGAAAAAAATATAACAAAAACAAGAAATGTATTCAGATTACATTTGTCGGCAAATCCTCTACAATAATCTTATCTAGTTACTTTTTTTCAAAATCGTCTCAATTTCTTATTTAAACTGCTTTAAAACGTTATAAATTTCTGAATTCGACCCTTGCAACATATATTTTTTTCTATTACAAAGTAATGGTCTAGAGAAATCACACTTTAACCACTCCGAAAGCAACTACTTACCTGTCGAATAAAAATTATATGCATTCAAAAAATCATTTGAAATAAATTTACCGTAACTAAACAAATAAAACATAAAACGCATCAAAATTCCATTCAATTCCGCTGGGAATTGACAGCGTTCGTTGTGTTATATACTTATTTAGTTTCGGTAAATTAAAATAACGTAAAATATATTTCGTTTATTGCTTTTCTAATGACTAAAAAAAAAAATTCTTTATGATAAATTTCGCAAGTACACTGATTTTAGGGAGAATGGAGCCTTAAGTAAATCTATAAATAAATAATATAACTATCTTGTATTGTGATAGGAATTATGGATTACCAAATATTGTTCATTAAAATTTCCCGTATAGGTTTGTCTTTACCGGAAAGTAAAAACGCTGGGATCAAGAATGTTTTTTTTTTCTAAGACGCCATATTCTCGCACCGGTGTTGCCCATTATTACATAACTTAATTAATATTTTGAGATTATTTTAACGGTAATTTCTTTGAATAAAATTTTGTTACGTAATAAAACAACGTATGTCTGTTTTGTTACGTACGCGTTTTTTATACATTTAACAGAGCGTTGAACAAAAAAAAAGATAAACTATAAATACTACAACTGTCATTTTATTTTATTCAGTGTACGAATAAATTATTTATGTTCACACGTCATTGCAAAGTAATACATTTTTTGTCAATGGAATTGAATAGCGTTGCACTGTATTGTAAAAACACAATAGTGTTTACTTGTTCGCATTTTATTTGCATTTTTTTATGCTATTGCTTTAACGCTAATCGCGTTAGCATTAGTATAAAAAAAATGTGTAGATTTTTAATAATGTTCATTGAATGAAATCAATTTAAGTACCTTAATTTTTAATATATCAATTTATTTTATTTTGATATTTTTATTCAATAAAATGCTTATCTATAACTATAATATTATTATTATAAAGCTGAAGAGTTTGTTTGTTTGGTTGAACGCGCTAATATCAGGAACTACTGGTACGAGTTAAAAAACTTTAGTTTCACCCGCGTTCCCGAGGGATCATACGTTTTACCGGAAAAAAAAGTAGCCTATAGCTCGATAAATGGGCTCTCCAACACTGACCATAGTGAGATTGTGGTCAAACACAAGCCTACAAAAGTAAAAAAAAAATGAAGTACTTACCTATGTTTGTTTTATTTTATTAATACGTATAGGTATTTTATTTTTGAATGCACTTCAGTAACTTCAATAGCTTCGAAGTTCATAAGCCTATGCTTAGGCCCTATGGCCTAATCTAACTAAATGGCTTTGACTCTGAATAATTCTGTGGAGCTCCACAATAGGGTATTTGCCTGTATTCAAAATAAATTATCCAACACTAACCAATGTATGAAACATCTAAAAAAAAGGGGAAACCACGATTGTTTTATTAAATTTATTCTTATTATGATTTTTAATGACCAATCTAACCATAAAGAGTATGCTATATAATTATGACGTCACATGCTTGTATTTCATACAGAACTCCATAATATAAACCTATTGTTTTGACATTTCATAAAAAGTTGCTGATTTGAATGTCAGTCAAATACCCTATTCTTGACATCAGCCCATTTTCATCCATTGAGTTTAGGAACATACACAAATACGCCTTTACTTATATCCCAGAAGATTACATTAGTCTTATGAAAAACTGTCGAAAGAACAAATTCGTGATGACGATACTGCAAAAACAGTACAGTCCTTTTCAATAACGTCCATTCAAAGAAAATGGACGTAGTCAAGCAAAAAATATGACACCATTTGAAATTGAGAATTTAAATTCAATAGTTTCTTTATTAAATGAACTCATTACAAGTATTAGGCGATAGTAGCTACAAAGGTGATGATAGTTCAGTCGTAGTGACGTCAGATTTCGGGGCGAAGGTCGTAGGTTCGAGTCTATAATGAGCTTGATTTTTCGGTGAAGGAAAATATCGTAAGGAAACCATAGCACGCTGTTTGAAAATCTGTCGGTGTGTTTCGGTAGAGAGTCAGTTCCTTCTAGGTTTTGTGTGATTACCACCTTAAGCCACATCATCATTCGCCATAGTTAGATTGTGGTCAAAATGAGATTGTACTGAAGAATTATATTAATTGAAATTATGTCAAAATTGAGTTTTTTTTTTTATAATTCGCTTATCGTCTTAAGATCCGTGTAGCTGACAGTGAAGAATTTCTCAAAATATTCGTAAATAATTTCAGGGTAGCTCGCTGATAGATAGTAGGTACTTCCCCTTACAGAGCGCACGCATCCATCACGCCCTTCAGAATGTTACGGTTTCTCGAGACAGATAATATTTTGCATCACAGAAATAACAGGATATGAGGCTCACTTTTGCCCATGAATCAGATTGCCCAGAAAATGCCTTATTGATAAACAGCCTGACGATCTTTCTGTCTTACAGGTTACTGATTAGAATCTTTACAGGCCAACTCGGATATCTGTCAGATAAGCTACCCGGAACTTATCAGCAACCTCTGAGATAGGCCTTTAATCTATATATAACTATAAAAAAGTCCTGACTCACTCAATGTTTGATTTATCAACGCCCAAGATCCTTGGAGCTAGAAAGCTTAATTTTGCACAGATCCATTTATGATGTCGACAAGGATTATGGATTTTTCAAAATTCAACCCCTAAGGGGGTAAATTAGAGGTTCGCGTATAATTCCACAGGTAACTGGGTCGCAACTAGTCGCAAGTACCTAATAAAATAAATCTCCACAAGTATGTTTTTACCACATGATCAAAAACTTATTTGTGGTTAACATTTATTGCCATAATAAACTATTCACAGATCACTTTATTACATGTTATATAAGGTAACCGAGACAGTAGCTGGCCAAAGTATTTAAAAAAATAAATTAAATGTATCTCCTTAAACTATTCCTTGATTTAAAAGTCACATTCGACAGCCTATATATATCCTTCCATGCACTTACCTAAAATTAACAAATATAGCGTGTGTCTTAATGTTTTAATCGTGATAATCCTGACAGATGGACGATTTTTACGTTTTACATGTTTAAAATCTTTTTAAAACCGAAATATTTTTGCTAGCATATTCTTGATATTGACCACTTTCATGTTTCTTTTGTTTGAGGCCTGGATCGTACTCCTTTAGCCACCTATGCTAAAAATCTTCAGGTTGGTAAACTTTCTAACATTCCTTCCTCAGTAAAAATACACCATCATCAAAGCAAGCCGATAGCTGCTGGTTGAAATGGAAAGATGTACTTAAGGCTCTGGCACTCTTCATTCTGGGTTATGGAAATCAGAAAAAATAATTTACTTTTATGTAACTTGTAATTTTAATTAACGATTTATAAAGAAAAACATATTAAGAGGTCGTATTGAATTAATACATGATTGGCCCGTGTCAGTTCTAAACGTGTCACAACAAGAATGAATGGGCTATTATCCCCACCCTAAAGCTGCGGGTTGGTGGATTGTTTACTGCATCTAGCAAGAAAAAAGAACTCAAACCTAAATTAAATTCTACAAAGAACACTTACCTACCTACTAAATTTAGAACAGGTTATTCATTCAAATTGCTATTCATTGAAACCATATCAAATACACATGCAAGCAACATACTAGGTTATCAAATTGTAAATTAAGTCGGTTTTTACCTAAAATTACCATATATTTATAAGTTTGTTTCATGACGTATACTTTTATCTTTAAACTTACTGACTGACGTATCAACGTATAGCTCACCGTTCCTATTAATCCATGCCAAGGATGTATCGAACGTTTTAAACTTCAAGCTAAGTGTAAAGTATATCGCAAAGTAAAGTTATGCCACTTCTTTAAAGTGACAGACATTTTTTTATGCTCTCCTGTAAAATTTGTCTCATGTCGGTCGTGTAGGTTTTAAAAAGCAAAGCCAAATAAGGCTATCATTTATGGGGCAAGTTTTGCGTCGAACGAGTTGCCTTAGCCCCCATTTTATCGTACCTGTTTTATTATTATATTGAAATACAAACGCAATGAATTTTAAATACTCTACAACTTTGTTAGCCACTATATTTTCTGTCTCTATTAATACAATGTTACTCAAATCAAATAGGATATTACCGCTAGGCCTTATTGTTGCTATCGAAATGTGTCGCGAGGGGAGCGCAGGCGCCTAGATGTGACGGCAATAATTTTTAGTACAGACGCAACGACTATTTGTTGATCACAATAATTGATTTGGCGCTTCAGTCGAGAGCGATAGAGAGAGAATTTCCTTTACTAAAAAGTCTTGTTTACATTGTCTAACTGTTGTTAGAATAAATGTTTAAAATCCATAGGAGTTTTTCTTGCGATTGCGGGTGAAACCGCGGGGGACAGCTAGTTAAAGATATTAAAGGTTATTAAAGATTCAATTGCCATTATTAGCATTCTAAAGGAGTCTATATTTTTTCCAGGAATTATGCAACCCACGTCAAAAACTTGACTTATGATTCCAGAAATTATTATTTAGTTTGAGGGTTAATCTGTGATATTCTTTTCATATTTAAAACATATAAGTTTAGAAGCAACTTTAGCTGGCCAGTTACAATATTATTTACCCTGCGAGACTTACCTATTACTTAGCGCTTTTTTTCAGATCAGACCTTTAGGTACTAGTTATTTTTATTATACTATTATTATATTTATATACTACTCATTTAAGTGTGATTTTACTAGCAAATACAAACATATTAGGATCATTTCGGATACGATGGCTTGATAATTCATTCGCTCATATTTTTATTTATTACAACACAATTCATCACAATTTTATACCAAATAATGACATATTACAATTAAGAAGCCAGATGAGCATCCACTAACAAATAATAAGCATACCCTACATTTGTGATGAAGCTCAGTGGTAGTGAAGTCGGATACCGCGGTGAAGGTGGATTCGAATCCTACAATGAACTTGCGCTTTTAGTGAAGGAAAACATCTTGATGAAAACACAGCACGTTGGTAGAGTAATTTGTAGTACCAACCCGCCTGACAGAAAAAGCTAAAAAAAATACATTCCTATAACATAATGACTTATAGGTAGGTATTACCTAGAAGTAATTTATATTATACTAGTGACCCGCCCCGGCTTCGGACGGGTAGAAGAGCCTAATATATTATGCCTACATTTTTTGTATCAGCTTGTTGCGTGGCAACAGGCGGGCAGTGGAGCGCGGGCGGAGGTGGCTGCATCAAGCGAGACCCGTCGTCGTCGTATCGCGTTGGTGGGAGACCGCTTGAATTTATTTTCTCGCGCGTAATTTTTAATTTACGATAGCTCCTAATATATTCATTTAAATCATAATATGGTGTAAAAGAGTAAAATAATGTGCATATTTATTTAAAATTATTTAAAATGATAAGGATTAATACCGTATTTGTGTAAATAGCTATCCAATTACCGCTTTATAATTGCCCATTTTTTAAAGTATTAAAATGGATATACCTAGTATGTTATCCTTAAGAGATAGACATATGCCATCGCGGATTTTTCTGTAGACCTATATAAGATACACAATTTCACCATACATCATTTTGTTATATCTCAAAGGGTTTAGGCAGCGTTTTCGTTGAACGCTCCCAGACTTATTTTTTTCCGACACCTCCAACAAATATCATTATATTTTAGCCAATGTATACAAAAATTTGACAAATTGTATACTAAAACCTTTCTCGAGACCCACTCTATCCACAGCATGAAAATCGGTGCAGTAGTTTTTGAGTTTATCGCGAACAGACAGACAGACAGACGCTGCGGAGGACTTTGTTTTATAATATGTAGTGATTATTATTATATACAGATAGAAGAATAATCTACCTTTTCTTTACATCCTTTATATGTCCCACTGCTTAGCAGAGGCCTCTTTTCACGAATAAGGGTGAAAGGGAATGGGCAAATACTCCACCACGCATGCCCACTGCGGATTGGTGGAGGTAGGCTAGTTGTCAACTCCAAGAAACCTAGGAGGTCTCCAACTAGCTAAACGAAGCATAAATGCCTTCCGAAGCACGGAAACGCTCAAGTTGAAATACCACTAGGCGTTCACCCATCCAGGTACCGACCTGACCGGACGTTGCTTAACACGGCTAATCAAGCTACACCTACACCAATCTATAGACTAATATGTTATAAATATAAGGTACTTAAGTAAAATGCAGACTACAAATACTGACCAAAATATTTAGAGACCATTTTTCCCCCTGTATGTTGAGTTAAACAAAAACTCTAACCTGTTTCCGAAAAAATATTCGACATAACCAAGAAACGTAGTTACCTACTTGGTACCTACCTATGCGACTGTTTTCGACGATCCTAAGAAAATTGCAAATATTTACATGCCAGTAAAAAAATACGCTAAAGAGTAGACACGTATGAACTAAAAACCCTAAGCCGAATTCTATCTAACGACGTCATTATCACATGAATGTAGGTAAATAAAACAAGATCACTGCATTGCTATAGAAAATATCCAAGAGCGAGTCTGCTATGAACACGATAGGGTTCCCTAGCTTTTGAGCTAAGTATTATTCGGTTATTAGTTAGTATTATTAATTATGTAGGTATATTTTTAATATTACAAATGTAATTTAATAATAATATTAGGCATGTCTACTCAAAGCAAATATTATCTTATTGAAAATAGCTTTCGCCCGCGGCTTCGCTCGCGCATACTTTATATTTTACATAATCTCGATGAAATAAAGCCTATTTGTAGCGCTAAAATACATCTAACCTAAAAGTATCCGGGTAGTTTCTGAATAGGAAAAGATTTTAGAAGTTATGTGTCTTGTCGCTCTTTAGTTGACGTGGTGGGTTTTTAGAGAATTTGTATTTGATGAGGCTGTAATCCCGTCACTTATTCGTCCCCTCGGGTGACCATGCGGATACGGGTTTTCAGAGGTTTAGAGTTAAAAAAGGCGTATCGACGTCGTCGCACTTCGAACGCACGAGGTGATAACGGAAAGCCATATACGCGTACCGGCCTGTCCACACACATGCTGTGTGTGGGCGTGGTGTGCGAGTAACGCCGGTACAACAATACTAGGCGTACTGTTACGTTACGTTATTACATAGAATCCTTACTCATTGTATAAATGCAAAAGTAACTCTGTTTGTTAACTTTTACCGCTAAACCGATCGCGATGAAATTTGGTACACAGATGGTATGCTACATAAGCTATTTTTTATCGGGAACGCGTGTGTAACCGCGGGGGACAGCTAGTAAGAAATAGAACCTACTGGTTGCAGGGGATGATAAATTGGCGGATGTAGTGTCACTTTTTAACCGACTTAGATTAAGAATAAATTTATTTATATGTGACAATATTTCTGTACGTACATAGAATAATACAAAGAAAAGAAAAAAGCTTGAAACAAGAAACGTCGTGTCCTTTCTCGTGTCGTCTCTAATACCTAGTATCTAACGAGATTATTATTAGAGTTCATGTTATTTGTACCAAAGGAACCCTAAAATGCCGGCATGATAAATTAACTTGTTACTCATACATGACTCAATGTAAACATTAGCAATGTTATCTAGGTGGGTTAAGGCCTATTTTCATTTAATACAAAACAATGTAATTTTGCTAGTTTCATTTGTAGTAAGGTGTACTTACGTTATAAAAAAATAAGTTGAATGTAACTGCCGAAAAAGGTAGGTATGACTGATAGGTGCTTGGCAAGATTTTCAACTTGAGGGTGGCCAGACTGGCCAGCCAAGCTAGTAGGTACCCACTATACAGGGTGATTTTTTTGTCACCTACCTACTACCTATATACCACCGTAACCAACTTTTTCTCGAGTTTGCCTATAAACTTTTCTATAAAACTCGCTACAATTTCTCTGTTTATTTCAGGGTTTCTGAATTACGCGATTCAGTTATTACTAAGCTAGAAGTATGATAAAATGTTTGTAAATCGCGTGTCAACGTTATGTGAACCTCCCTTTACTTGTTAAAACATTCATTACGATTGTTGTTATTTAATACACTTCCGACACGTTTTGTTGTTATGTTATATAATGTTGGTAGGTTTTATGTTGATATATTTTTACATTTCAATCAAAACTTGTTCGTAGTTCTTTTTGTCAACGATTGCAAGATCCAAGCTATTTCATGATAGCTCAGTCAGTAGTAGTGACGTCGGATGCCGTGGTGAAGGTCGTGGTTTCGAATCCTACAATGAGCTTGAGCTTTCGGTGAAAGAAAACATCGTGATGACCAGTAACCACAGCACGGTAGTAGGGTTGTAGTACCCGCCTGGCTGGCTACCACCCTCATGTTGAAAATCTGTCGCCAAACACCTATTGGTGTGTTCCGACAGCTGCACTTGAGAGCCAGGTCCTTCTAGGCTTCGTGTGCTTACCACCTTCGGCACATCATCACTTTCCATCGTGAGATTGTGGCAAACACAAGCCTATACAAAGTAAAAAAGATCGAATATTAGGTTGGTACACGGCCGTAGCTAGGGGGGGGGGGCATTGTGGGGCAATGCCCTACCTTAAAATACCCTACCTAAAAAAAAATTATAATACAAAAGACAATTATCATAAATTAACTATTTTTATTTACTACTAGCGACATGTATCTAAAATTCAAAGCAATAGGGCCTATCGCTATCCTGAATCAAAGTGCAAGCCATTTATTCAGTTTAGGCCCTAGGAGGGCACTTATGAATGTCAAAGCTACTGATGTTACCAATATTAGAATAGTTATACCTAATAGTAACGTACAGCTGAGTTGTCATTTAGTGTCAACTGAAAATTTAATTTCGCGATGGATATAATTGGGCTTTCTTTTTATACTTACTTATACTGGGTGATTTTGTTATCACTGGCAATACTTGCAGGGGTGGAAGTACTCATCAAAATGAACAACTTAATTATGGGACTAACTGTGAAATCATGAAAAAATTATCACCTGTTCCATACAAAAGTTCAATACCTACTCGACCAAAATGTATGAAGCAACCATATTATTTTACGCGATATCAGAGTTATCCCTATAATAAAAGTTGTTCACATTGATGAGTACTTCCATCCCTGCAAGTATTGCCAGTGATACCAAATCACCCTGTATACAAATATATTTATAAATATATTGTTTTACGTCCATCCTACCTGAAACCACCGCTGCTCTACCTTAAATTCTACACTAGCTACGGCCCTGGGTGGGTACCTAAGTAAGCTGAATTTATCGCCGATTCAGAATTCAGCATTAAACTGAAATGATCAGAATATTATGTTTGTTTTTTTTTTAAACGTTGACATTAAAAACTTCACAATAAATACTAACCTAAACCATTTAAACTTTGTAATAGAAAAAAATATATGTTGCAAGGGTCAAATTCAGAAATTTATAACGTTTTAAAGCAGTTTAAATAAGAAATCGAGACGATTTTGAAAAAAAGTAACTATATAAGATTATTGTAGAGGATTTGCCGACAAATGTAATCTGAATACATTTCTTGTTTTTGTTATATTTTTTTCGTGGCGTGTGCATGAATGAGACCCTCTACGCGTGAAACGTAAATAGAGGTATGTTTAAAGCCTCACAAAACTAATAAAAGTGGCGTCAAATTAAAAAAAAAAAAAATTGTATTGGAAACTTGAAAACTCACACTCACACTTGAAAATAACGTAAAATATATATTACATTTATTGCTTTTCTGATGACTAAAAAACAATATTTCTTTTCTGATATATTCCGCAAGAACACTGATTTTAGGGAGACTGGAGCCTTAAGTATCCTCTAATAACATGATTGAGAATGCACAAAATGGCCACGACATTGTTTTTCTTATGCCGTCAACACATTACGAAAAGGAAAATTACCCTGGAAGATTTTTAACGTGGAATAATTATGAAATATACTTAAATAGATGAAAAAACAGTAGTAAGTTAGTTAAAAGTAATGTTTTTTTACACAATCCTTTAGTTAAAGATAGATAGAGTTGAAAATGTGTTAATAGGTTTGTAAGTCTGTATGTTCGTAAGCCTAGCTTACGATTTTATTTACACACTTTATTTTTAATTCGTCTAGAGATAACACCATTGTCAACGAAACACATAATTTAACCGGAATACTGCAAACATCAGATACATGTTTTGTTTTATTAATCTATACTAATATTATAAAGCTGAAGAGTTTGTTTGTTTGTTTGAACGTGCTAATCTCAGGAACTACTGGTTCGATTTGAAAAATTATTTCAGTGCTGGATAACCCATTTATCGACGAAGGCTACTTTTTATCCCGGGAAAAGATGAGATCCTTCGGGAACACGGTTGAAACCGCGGGGCGGAAGCTAGTAAATAAATATTCTGGGAAATCATTCCTCACACACGGCCATTTGGCCCCAAACTAATCAGAGCTTGTGCTATGGAAGCCAGATAACTGATATACTACATATAGGTACCTACTACTTTTCTTTTGTAAATATATACTTATATAGATAATTACACCCAGACTCAGGACAAACAGACATGTTCATGCACACCAATGTTTGTCCTGAGTGGGAATCGATCCCACGACCTGTGGCGTGATAGATAGGGTATCTTACCAACCACGCCAACCGGCCCGACCCGATTTAATGGTAAGAGATGACAGGTCACAAACCTAATATCAAAAATGTGCTGAATGTAGATTGACCATACCCTGGAAAAAAAACCTGGTAAAACCGCGGGGTAGAAGCTACGAGTAGTACCTAATTAATAAGTGTCTGAAATACCGCAAGATACTTAAACGTGATTCTTTAAAAATAAATCTTAAAGTCGTGCAACGATGAACCAGAATGCAAACACAAAAAATAAAATATACATTATTCTATAAAAATCTATGTATTATAATTACTGTGACAACATGAGTACACAATAGTGTCAAACAACTTAACTAAATTACAATTATCAATAATAATATACATTACAATATACAAATATGATAACAATTCGTGTATATTTGGTGCGCTTCATGGCAACTGACGGGACATTAGTTAAAATACGACGATTTCAAAATAAAAATAAAATATTTGTTCCATATTTGATCGTTAATTTTTAAATCTGTATAAACACACCGGAGAACATTCGAAATACAATAAAATGCAGTAATTAGGTACATCATAATATTACGTCACGATTTAAAATAATAAACTTTTTTTACAAATACGCATCGTCCCGCAAAATATTACGAAAAAAATCAACAACTTAATTAGCCTTTTTTTTATTAAAATTTAGGCCCGATTTTTCAATGGCCAGATATACGGATTCTGGTTGTTCATTTGAAATTAGAACAGTTTTAAAATAGCGTTTATCCAGCTATTGAAAATCAGACCGTAACATCATATAATTAAATGCTACAAAATATATAAATAACCTTTTATACTACTTTCTGTCTATAATTATTATAATATATTTAACAAGGAATAATTATAAATTTATTTTCTAAAATTATTGCTTGTATTTATTAAATTACTGCGACTTATTATGAGTAAAGGTAAATAATAAACATACGATTGTAATAATAAACAAATATATAATATAAATACACATATAAAAAAATCATTTTGTATATTTGGTGCTATTTATGGCCGCTGAAAATCTATAAATCACAATTTTACAAACTATAAAAATTAATAAACGTTTTAAATATCATAAAGAAATAATTGATATAAAAAAAACATTACAACTCTCAGCAAGTAAATAACCTATCAAACTGGGATTTGGCGGTATTTATAATCTATTAAAGAAATACTCTGGAAATATTTTTGTCAGCTGTAAATTTATTTTTATTGATTACTATTATACATCTTATTCATTACCATTATACAGATGATCCTTTTCAAGCACGTTGTGATATTTTAAGCGCAACGAATTACTCGTAGTTTTTTATTTATAGGTTCTCTAGTCTGAGTTGGCTGTAACCATTTCTGGCATAACAAAAAATATATGGGGGTTCGAGGATCGCCGATTTGCTCGGATTTTATCATCCAAGCTCATCGAGGCTTCGGGAGACCGACGGGCTGGGAGCTATTCCGCCGCCGCCAGCCTGTTGGGAACCTTGCCTACCGACAGCAGCGAGGGCTTTGAGGATGTTTTCTTTATATTATAGTTTGTATTTTATACTTGTTGTAAATAAACATAGAATAAAATATTACAATGTCTTTTATTTTTTGATAAATTGTACCACATATATTAAAACACTGCAAATAAAATTTTGATTAACATTTATAAAGTAATCACATCATATTATTTTTTTTAAATCTTATTAGATTATTTGAATGAAAATTATAATTAACTACGTACGTTTTTGATGCATAAAGAGTATATTTTAATGTTTAAATAGAATTGAAAAAAAAATGGTAAAGTAACATACGGAAATGGTAACAACATGGGTATTTTCTGTCTTAAATAACTATAATATACAAATACATGCTTTGGAAAAATATCTACAAATAAGATATCACAAAATTGAATACAAATATTAATGTTAAAATAAAGTTTATGAAGATATTTGTTACTCGATCACGCTGAATGAATTTGGATAACATTTGGCACATAGAGATGGTAACATAAATAATAAATTTTGCCCGAAAAAAACCGTATATTTTTTTAATCTCTGGTTCAAATGTATAAAATTTATATACACAATTTAGTACGTTATACAGACAATACATACAATACCATAGTGACATAAAACTGATGGAAAGTCTAGATCGTGATGTATATTTCTTGTATAATAGGGGTGGTAAGCAATAAAATAATTTCGGTGGTCGATATAAAGTTTACATTTCATGAGCAAGAAGAAAATCATTCATATTGGTAACGTTTACTAAATACTAATATAATTTAAAGGTGGGCTAAATAAGTGACTTATTTTTAATGACACTTAAAACAGAAAAGCATTTTCTTTAGGCTATACGTTACTTTTTTTTCTTCTCATTTGTTGTTTATATTTATTATATAATGCTTTAGAAATTGTTAAACATTTAATGGAAAAAAGCCAACATTGTCAGATTGTGCAAAAGAATATATAAAAAATGTAACCTTGCTGAGTTTCTTGCCGGTTCTTCTCAGTTGAAGGCGACTTCCGAATCGGTGGTAACTTCAGGTAGCTTCGACATTCATAAGTGCCCTTCTAGGGCCTATACTGAATAAATGGCTTTGACTTTATGTTTAAATTTTGTTCCTTGTTCCTTTTGATCGAAAGATCTATTGTTTCAATTCAAATTATCGTGTTGTTTTAATTTCTACCTTATTTTCTTAAACTAGGATTTAGGTTTAGTTGTATATTCTCGATAATGTTACTTTTTTCACACAAAAAGTGCACTGTTATTGCTGTTTTTAATATATGAAATATTCAGACATTTATTTATTTTATAATTTTTCGTTCATCACATGTCAAAAATGCATGAAAATTTATATTAATGCATAGGATCAGTTCACAAAATTAATATGGCATAAAACTCACGGGGATTTTTGTTTTAGTTTATCTGTGTTTTTGTTTTATCTTTTGTGCTGATTTTAATATTTTGTTCCGTGTCAATTATTGTGTGTCCAATTTTTTTATTTAATATTCTTATTTTTATTCTTAATACAGATCAAAGTATGAACCAATCATCATCATCATCATCTCAGCCGCAAGACGTCCTCTGTTCACATAGCCCTCCCCTAAGGATCTTTAATAGGACCGGTCTTGAGCGGCCTGCATCCAGCGTTTTTGTTTTACAATACCAAATAATTGGTATTGAATCCTATCTAATGAAGCCATATACCTATGTTACCCGACTTTTTTCAGCGCTGACTGCCACATTACAACGGCCGCATAGTACAATACAAAAAACTAAAGAAGTCATGAAATCATTAAAAAAACAATCGTCAATTCTGAGCATTTTTCTTCTTCGGCGGTGGAGTAGGAGGCTTTTCGCCCACATTAGTTGTATTTCGCCTGTTAGCTATTGAGTTATATAGAAACGACCCTCTGGGAGGCCAGACGGTGTCGTAGTTATGTCTGACGGGTAGCGAGTTCGTATCTGGGTTGTTATTATTGTCGTTGTCTATCTCTGAAGAACGGTGGCAGAATTTGATAGGCAGTGGCGGTGGTTCTTCTTCGTCCTGGTTTGAATCTGTTGTTCCTGTTTGGGAGAGATATGCTAGTATACTACTAATACTAGTAATACTACTTAATTAAATGCATGAGCAATTGTTTTTTTTTGTCTCTTCAAAGATAGTTACACCAGTTGCTTTCTAGGCTTTATAATGGTCAGCAACACATTGGCAATCCCCTGGTATTGCTAATGTTCATAGGCGACGGTAGCCACTTACCATCAGGTGGAACTCCTAGCAGCCTTAAAAAAAATAGAATAAAGGATATTGAACTGTCGTGCCTACATGTCACGGATACATTTACAACGATCTTGGTTGATAAGAAAGTTACATTTCTATTGTAAAATAATAATAAGTCTTCACCACCAGTAACCAGGACCCTGTTCCTGATGCCAGTGGGATCTGTGTTTTAAATATATATTTTTAATTATATTTAAAAATAAGTTTATAATATAATGAAACATAAATAATAAAGCTAAAAATAATTAAATAGACATTTAGACAAGCGAAACCAATATGTTATTCAAGCTATATGGGACAGTACCCAGGCTATACCCTTACTAAATTCATACAAAAGATCAACCTTGCTCAATCAAAATGTATGAAAAGTTTCATTTTTTTTTCACAGATTCAGAGTTGGTCCCATAGTAAAAGTTGTTCATATTGATGAGTACTTCCACCCTCTAAAGCACTGCCGGTGTTTTAAAAATAACACTGTATAATAACGAAAGTTTGTCTGTCTGCGTGTCTATTTGCTAGTTCATGGCAACAAAAAAAAAGTGAAAAATGGAGAGGGGTAGTTTAGAACCTACAGATACATTTTCATCCTAGACACGTGGCTAAAGCCGCAGGTGACAGCTAGTTAACCAATAAACTACATCAAGAGACCACAAAAGATATAACACACATTCAACAAGACAATACAAATGTAATTCAACCGCTACCATCACCCGTTAATAAAGATCAATAAACCTCTGGAAACTGCACTATTAAATTTTGAGATTACGTTACTAAAGTTCGGTCGCAAACGAGACGAATTTAGTACAATGACCCCGTCATACCCATACGTATACACTTTTGCTGAGGTCACTCGCCTCAAAATATGGCTTATATTAAAACTTGATCAGAGAACATAATTAGTGTACCTACTTACATAACTACTGGAATCTTGTCACTCGATACTGAATGATCGATGAATATAAGTTACTTGCCAAAATCTGATAATGGCTCGATAGCCGATAGCAGATAGAGAAAAAAAAACTTTTCCGTCGCACCCGCAAATATATATTGACGTCGCGCTCGTTCAGAAGCGGTGACCGCCGTCATCACAGATCTAAACGTTTTCTCATCGACAGGAGGCACAAAGGTCATCGCACTAAATTCATCCTGCTCCGCAACCGTGTAAAATTAATCGCGTATTTCTTATTCCCAAAAATTTTCCCCCATCAAAACATTTATTTTAAGTTTCAATAAAGTTTAAAGCCCAAAGCTCCTTTAGAGTCCCACCTAACCTTTCGAGAGGTTTATAGTTCCATGTCCTCACTCACCCATGGAGTCCCGGTTGGAGGGCGGAGCGGAGGCGGCCGCAGAGACGGAGGCGAGGCTGGCGCGCTGCGACTGGCGCCGCTCCGCCTCCAGCCCGCGCGGGGGCCGCTCCGACACCAGCTGACGAACATTATACGTCTTCACGCATATGCAAACCAAACGAAAGGGGACCAACGTTACGCACTGCCCGCCTTCAACTATCCAACAATGGGGACCAGGAGACTATTGCATTTTTAAAAGACCTTTTCTATTTATTATATACTGGGTGATTTTGTTATCACTGGCAATACTTGCAAGGGTGGAAGTACTCATCAAAATGAACAACTTTTATAATAGGACTAACTGTGAAATCATGAAAAAATTATCAGCTGTTCCATACAAAAGTTCAATACGTACTCGACCAAAATGTATGAAGCAACCGTATTATTTTACGCGATATCAGAGTTAGCCCTATAATAAAAGTTGTTCACATTGATGAGTACTTCCACCCCTGCAAGTATTGCCAGTGATAACAAAATCACCCTGTATGTATATATTCGCCGTTTTTCGGCAAATGTCTAAGGTCAAATTAAAATGTCTTTAAAATGAGTATGTCTAGCTCATGTATCGCAAAAATTAAAGAATCTTTAAAAACTATCCTCGTTTTTGGCGTAAGGTTTTGGGAAGGCATTAGTTTTATTACACCGAATAAATATTTAACAGTCAACCTTTGATGGAACAAAACGATGTATCAGTCAACTCTCATATTATTTTTTGGGTTATGCCCGCTTCTTAGGACTTATTTCGTCACATATTATCATATACCGGGTATTAATTATAAGAAGCCATCTCATAATATCCATCCAGTATGCAGGATTTACTTCAACTGTATGACTGTATCGCCTAAAGTAATAAGCAAAGCACACAAAATAAAGTACTGCATTAGATATAAGCCATACCAGTTTATCCTGAAGTGTATGTATTTTCTAGGCATGCTTAATACGACATAGTACGTCCATAGAACAAAATAATCTGGCCTCGGTTAAACATGATCGAGTCGCACTTAGAAAAAAATTATTTCGACTTAGGATAAACTGATAAATCCTAAAATCAGTTTTGACCGGTAATACATATAACATTAACACGCAAAGCGAAAATTACTTACATGCCAATTAAATTATTATTGAAGGTGTTGAACTCTAAGGCCCATCAAACACGTAGCAACTCAAACTACTTTCTATACCATATAACAGTCTTTGACCACAATTTCACCATGACAAGTGACGATATGGTGGAGCCCACACACAGTCTTGTAGGGAACAAGTGCAGCAGGAACACATTGGTAGTGCTTGGCGACAAATTTTAAAATTAAGTTTATAAGCTTAAGAGGCAACTTACGATGGGATCTTGTCAGTAAGTCTTATACTTTTACAGCTTTAATCTCAGTGATGATGTAACCTAAGATGGGAACTAGTTGCAAGTGGAGCCGGCGGAACATTACACACCTAAAAAGTTTAAGTTTCATGTTCTCACCTCCTGCCTTAGTTCTCTAAGCGGTGAACCGGCCGGGGTCTCCGTGGAGTTGTTGACAATAGAGTTGTTCACTGTATTGTTGACAGTGTTGTTGACGGGGTTGGTCGCTGCGCTGGCGTTGCCATTGGGTGTGGAATGGGATGTATACCATTGACTGCCGCTCGCTTGGGTGCCTACTTCGCTCTGTTAAGGCGTTCACATTGATTAGTCACATTACAGCGTTGATTTATGTCGTTTCAACAAGGAATCGAATCGAAAATAGCAGCCGATATTTTTTTTATTGTCTGCTAAAGAGGGGCTGAGGTTTATTAAAGAAGTACAGTACATGCCTCCGACCTTTAAGCCCTAAAGTGAGAGCAAAGCGCGTATCTCGAAATAATATATTACCAATCTGTGACTACAGATTAATTCAGCTCGACTCTCATTTATTCAGTTTAGACTCTGATAAGGCACTTATGAACGTTAGATACAAATTGATTCTACCATCGGTTCATGTTACACTTGGACTGAGAAGACTTTTTCATATTTTTTTTAATTTAATTTGTATAGTCACGAGATAAATTATTTTATTTCTGCTGGTTTTTAAAATACCTTAGAACATATTTTTAAAGTGACTTAACATCTAGATACGGCAAATCTAGACGGATAAATTGTTTATTAGCATGGTAGTAGTATTGTGAGTAAAGGACAAGTATACTGTGCGTGCGAGTAGTACGATTCACCATTTACGATTCATTTCCTTATTGACAGGGTTCGATAGAACTAATCTGCTGCTGCGGCGGAAAAGCTTATGCTTTATGGATTATCACATAGATATTTATAATTAATTATGTAATATTGAGAACCTCTTTTACAATCATAAGATAATTCGGCTGAATGTTTACAGGACGTATTGACAAGGTGAACTATGATGTATCATTTTTTGAATAAGGTGGACTATAATGTATCATTTTTTGAACAAAGTGGACTATAATGGATCATTTTTTGAAGTGAAATATCTTGTAAAATCGTACTGGAACAAAATGTGTGGAAAAGATTTTTTCACACGATTCTACAGTTTCCAAGAATGTTGGCAAAATGTTTATATATGTGTGGCAAAATTGACAAAGTTTACCATTGGTTTTTTTAAGTCCCCGGATTCAAAATAAGTCATAATACATTACTAAAAAATTATATAACATATTTTTTACATATGTAATGTAATTTCAACATTGGATGACATTCAAAACTACTTTAAAACATGCATAAATCAATGTATGGAGTTCGCCACAATTATTTAATGCTTTATACAACCCTTTATATGACTAACAATTGTGTTGAGAACATGCCATATTTATCATTAGTAAATTGTGAAAAGAGGTCCATAAATTAGGTCTTAACCCACGAAATTGCCATTTTTATAGGAAAATTTAAACGGTTTTTTTTTAAATACCATATTTCAGCAGCACACAAACGGCAATTCTTAGTTTAAAAACCGATTATTAAAGTTAGTATAAATATTATTATCGCATTCAATTTAATATTATCACATGAAAAGCTTGACACATTAAGTAGAACCTCGATTAATTAATGTTACAAATTTTAAAGCAAATTATAAATTTTCGTTGCTTAAAAATTAAAGAGAAAAAAATCGTATTTCCACAGTAAATAAAAAAATAGATACTTCCACGCCCTTACTTACGCTCATACATACAACCCCCCCCCCCCCCCCGTTTCTTTACTTCCTACCCCTCCTTCCTGCTTATAAATTGGCCTTCCCCATTCTTAGTCCCATTCCAAGACCTAAAGTAACTACATGATATTTTGATCTTCTAGGCTTTATAAAGATCGGTAATACATTGACAATCCCACTGGTACTATCAGGTGGAAAACCAGCCTATTTGTCAGCCTTCAGACATAAAAAACAAAACATAATTCTTGAAAGTCCATTTAGCCGTTACAGAGCTCAGTAGTTACAAAATTACACACAAACAAAAATTCGTATTTATAATAGTAAATAATTCGTATGTAGGATAAGTAGGGTATTGCTGGTGGTTTTTACCCCACTATAGCATACCCTAAAGGAGGGTTTATGAAAGGTAATAAATCAAAATATATTTTTTTATACAACTTTGTCGGCAAACAAGCATACGGCCCGCCTGATAGTAAGCGGTTACCGTAGCGTATGAACGCTTGCTACATCAGGGATATCACTCACGCGTTGCCGACCCTACCCCCCTCCCAGATGAGCTCTGGCGACCTTACTCACGCGCAGGAACACAACTATAAGTTACTTGGCTGCGGTATTCTGTAAGGTGGAGGTACTTACCCAGTCGACCTGCTCTTTGAGCTACATATCTTAAAACCAAACCTAAGAGCCTGTCAATATGGTTGTTATTACCTTTCTAGCATTCCGTTTGTTGTTACGTCTCTTCGGCGTACTCTGTAGAGTATTGAAGTAGTTCACGACACCGCCACTACTGTTTCTGTTGGAATAATTAAATAATAACATCATTCAATTATGGAGAAACCGTTGCGACTTAGTAGGGATATCTTCTACAGTTACCATAAACTTTTTTTGTTGTTTTAATTGATTTCGTATGATTTTAAGTATTATATTCTACGTAATAAGCAGTAAGTGATTGTTTTTCTTTTAAGTTTTTTTCAATTATTATACTAGAGTAAACCTAAAAAATAAAATGTAATATTCACTAACACAAGAAAAAATGGTACCAAACTATTTTGTCTCTGTTCATCTATACAAAGTGGAGAAAACGGCCGATCATTAAATTAAACCAGAGCTTTATCACGTTGTTTTTAAACCGTATACAAAAAATAATTTATGTATATTTTTTATCAATCAGTTTAACAACAGTAATAAGTTTATTTACAAGAAGTATTTACAATCATTGTATAAGATACAAACTATAATATATAGAAAACATCGTCAAAGCCCTCGCTGTTGTCGATAAGCGAGGTTCCCAACAGGATGGCAGCGTTCCCTTTTTGAATGGTCAAGCTTATGCGTTAGCAGAAAAAGCTCCCAGCCCGTCGGTCTACCGATGAGCTTGGATAAAAATCCGAGTAAATCGGCGAGCTTCAAACCCCCACCGACCCAAGGTTTCTACCGCGAATGAACAAAAAATTAGGACCAAGACAAGAGTATTTTGCAGCGGCTGCGACCGGTGCTAATTTTACTCATCATGTAGATGCCTGACAAAATCGATTGCGCCCAAGGTATTTTGTTAAGATTCCAAATTTTTCAATGGAAGTACCCTTTGAAAAAATTTACTTTTATTTTGTTTTAAAATCGTTTTCAACTATGTTATAGTGCGTTAATGTGCATGTAACGATAGTGTTTAAATTTAATGATCGACCGTCATAGCCACCTTGTATATAGATGCATAGGTTTCGGCAAGCATGATCCATCTTAGGCCTCGTCATCACCTTTAAAGACCTTAGGATATCTTCAAGGCATTGGGCCAGAAATTATATTCTCGCCTTAACTCTTTCCACGGTAGTCCCAAAATAAATGCTCCCTAATTTGCTACACAAAGGGGCACCGAATACAGCTTATTAATTGACCTTGTTGATACATACCTTGAGAGTGGATTCATTGCACTGTTGACACTGAAACTGAAGAATCTTGATTTTGATGAAGAACTGTAAAAAATATACGAAATACGTTATTTATTTATTTATTTATATTCTGGGACACTATTCCTCACACCCGGCCATCTGATCCCAAACTAAGCAGAGCTTGTGCTATGGAAGCCAGATAACTGATATACTATTTTTCTTTTGTAAAGTAAATATAAAACTAAAAATAATTATATATTGTATGTATAATCATGTTCATGCACACAAATGTCTGTCCTGAGTGATTATTATAAGCAAGCATTCATTTCATAAGGTTGATTTAAAGAGTGTAAATAATATGGATAAGTAGGGCCACTAATATTATATAGGGAGCGAAAGAGAAGGATTCCCCAGCCTGATTATTATGTAATGATTTTGTAGGATACTCACTCATTCCCAGTGGATATATCAGATATTCTATTACTGGTGTTATTTGATTCGGGCAGGCTGTCTCGCAACGTTATCCGCAGTTGGACCTCCGACGATTCAGCGTCCCAGTCGCACATCTGTATAAAAAGCATGTATTTTTTTAAGAAACCTATTCTAGCTAGTTTAAAAAAACTATTCCAGTGTAACAACGATTGCAACTTCATCATAATAGTATTGGTTCGAAAATACTACGTTTGTAACAACATACAATTTTGTGCGCGAGCAGCGCCTCCACCGTGCACCTCCAGCCCTGACATATAGTAGTGTTACCTTCCGTCCGTACCGCTGGTGCACGTGGTGCTGCACGCGTCGGAAGCACGCGACCATGTGCGCGTGCAGCGCCTCCACCGTGCACCTCCAGCCCTGACATATAGTAGTGTTACCTTCCGTCCGTACCGCTGGTGCACGTGGTGCTGCACGCGTCGGAAGCACGCGACCATGTGCGCGTGCAGCGCCTCCACCGTGCACCTCCAGCCCTGACATATAGTAGTGTTACCTTCCGTCCGTACCGCTGGTGCACGTGGTGCTGCACACGTCGGAAGCACGCAACCATGTGCGCGTGCAGCGCCTCCACCTCCGCCGGCGCGCGCGCCCCGTGGACCTCCAGACCTGTAGACACGACATAAGGTATGGCTTTAAGGTCAATCAATACAAACAAGCCAAGTTTTGAGCCGAGATTGAATTCGAACCCTGCCCTGGTCCTTGTAAGCGAATTTGATCCTTATAAGCAACGCTATGGGATGACGCTATAATACAAAGATTAATATACAACGTGGATATGACAGTCGATCATTAAATTTAAACACTATCCATACAAGTGCATTAAAGCACTATAGCACAGTTTAAAACGGTTTTATAACAAAAAAAAATATTTCAAATAAAGTAAATATCTTCAGAACGTAAATAGAAAACAAAACTTTTTTTTATACAACATAGTCGGCAAACAAGCATACGGCCCGCCTGATGGTAAGCGGTTACCGTAGCCTATGAACGCTTGCAACACCAGACGTATCACTCGCACGTTGCCGACCCTTCCCCTCTCCCCGATGAGCACTGGGGACCTTACTCACGCGCAGGAACACAAACACAAGTTATTTGGCTGCGGTATTCTGTAAGGTGGAGGTACTTCCCCAGTCGAGCTGTGTATGTCCCCTGTTTATAGTTACATCGTCATTGACCTGTAAGAGGCTCGACCTTGGGCGCGGCGCGGACGATACGCCTTCTTCGTCTCACATAACGTGTTAGACAGAGAAATGGAGGCAGCGCGAGAATCATTGGTTTGCTCGGGTATCCGACCTACTTTGGCCTAGTGAATTTGTTGGGCATCTACGTGATGTGTAAAATTGATAAAACTAAAATTAATTATTGTGGTTAAACTACTCGATGGATTTTAACGATTTTTTGTATACGGTTTAAAAACAATGTGATAAAGCTCTGGTTTCATTTAATGATCGACCGTTTTCTCCATCTTGTATACCCTTTACACATACTGTATATGTAATAAAAATCTTTTAGATTTAAACGAGCAATTCTTATATATGTATAAATAAATAATTTCGTGTATCGGAAACGATTTGGATCATATCTTGTATTGAAATACGAGAAAATTTATTTATATAGGCGTCTCTCCTGAAAAAACGCGATTTACACAATTTAAAAAAATCATGGTAACAATGTAATATAGCGCCATCTCGTAAATTTTGGAGGCATTTTTGCTGCCTACTGGTACCTCAAAACTTTGCGTGATGGCGCTATATGATACGTACTAACACCATATATGAGTAAATATTAGTATACTCACCAAATTTAAGCAAAGGTATCTGATCAGCAATGAGGTCCTTCAGTTGTGTTAGCAACGGAATGTGCTCGGGGTGTCTTTGCTCGTACCGCGGGGTGAGGAACGCGCGCTCGTAGTTCACGACACCTCCTTGGACCGCCGGATCCAGGATACCTGGGGATCCATTTATTAATAAATAAACTAGCTTTTCGCCCCCGGCTGCGCTCACGCAGACTATACAAAATATCAATATATTTTCTTCCTTTTACCTATATTTCGATAAAATGAAGCCAATTCGAAGCGCCTAGCTAAGCCGTATTAGGCGTTATGCGTAGCGGTGTTGTGTTTTTATCCACCAATAAGATCGCTTTATTTTCACAGCTTTATAGATCTAATGTAGCGATCCTATTGGCGGATAAAAGAACACATCCCTCGCTACGCATTTCTGGTGGAAACAGGCTGCGTTTCCACCTGTGGAATCTCCATGAAAATCCATTCATTGGTTTTTCTTCAAAATTCATAGCTCTGACAGACCTTGCCAATTTTTTGATAGATATAATATCCTGGGACATTTCTCACACATTGTTGGTGTGTTGGTAAGAAAAGTCAAAGTGTTTGCAGTACCGTGTTTACGCAGATAAACGCTACATACTAGAATGAGACATATAACTGATGGTTTTATTTACATTTCAATCATCTGTCGAAGCTCCGAAGTAAAGGCGGACAATGGCAGATGTCCGTTTCTACTGCGATGCTTTTTAAAAATCATGTGTCGTCAGATGTCTTCATTTACGTTCCAGATTTTCTTCATAATTGTGAAATGTGAAATAATTTTAAAACAGACTTGTAGATAGGGCTTATATAAGCTCATTTTTGTAATTTAAAAAAAAAAACCCAAAATGTAGATGTCCGTATCTACTTTGCGGCCATCGACTTGTGAGGGTGGAAGTACTCATCAAAATGAACAACTTTTATTATTGGACTAACTGTAAAATCATGAAAAAAATATCAGCTGTTCCATACAAAAGTTCAATACCTACTCGACCAAAATGTATGAAGCAACCGTTTTATTTTAAGTGATCAGATTTAGCCCCGTAATAAAAGTTGTTCACATTGATGAGTACTTCCACCCCTGCAAGTATCGCCAGTGATAAAAAAGTCACCCTGTATAAACAGAAACACAAATACATACCGCTAAGCCTCATGGTCAAGGGCTGCAGCGGCGCGTCGGGCGCCCTGGCTCCCAGCACCAGCGCCTTGAGCGCTCGGTTGGTCTCCTTCAGCGCTTCCACCGCTGCCTCCAGCGGCGACACCCAGTACGTGCGGGGGGACACCACCGGGAACCAGCGGAGGATTCCTACGAGTAATACGTATACGAGTAGGTACAATGTCACATTGTAATATATTAGCTTTAGCCCCGCGTTCCCGAGGAATCTTATGTTTTCCCGGGGTAAAAAGTAGCCTATGTGTTATTCCAGACTATAATTTTTATCTGCGCCAATTTAATCTAAATCCGTTAAGTAGTTTTTGGCAAGTATAGTCAACAAACAAACAAACTCACATTCGCATTTATAATATCGCAGGATAAGTAAGGAATTAAGGATTAGGACAGTAGGATGCCGTGTAAACATCCTAACTAATATTAATATTACTATTATACAGGGTGGTGACGACATAACGACATTAAATGAAAATACGATCCCCACAAGTTACTTAAAAAACTTTAAAATTATCAAATATGTTATTACACCAAATTCCAAAAATCAATTTTTTCAAACAAACTAAATGCGTAAATAATTTAAATTAAACACAACAGCCTTTATAATATTGTTGTCGAATTGACAACGTAGCTATCTTCTCAGTTTACGAAACAAATGGTGCTCGTTTGCTTATGATAATGAGAATGTTATCGAAATGGTTATTAGGTCTAAATTCAATCAGCAATACAATACCATATTGTATTATTTTTGAGTAGCGAGCCGCACATTGTATTTGGTTTTTTTACGCATGCGCATGTAGGTAAATAAATCGTAATGTATTCTCATCATGTGTTAAAATTGTTACAATAAAAAATAAATCCTGCGGCTAAACCGTAGATTATAATTTGGTAATTTTTGGTATACGTACTACTAACGCGATACCAAGTATGTGGTTTCAATTAATGTCGTATTATCTCCACCACTCTGTATAACGCGAGTGAAACCACGGAGGACAGCAAGTTAATAAATAAATAAACACTCACCAGGTAATTTTTCGTTGATCTCAAGTTCCGTTCGCTCCAACCAACGCGTGGCGAACTCATTTTGATTCGCTAGATCATCATTGGAACCGTCCAGGGACTCCTCTGTAGAAGGAAGTAGGTACAAATATAAATACAAAGTAAAGGTAGCTAGTTTTTATTTATAAATTTAGTTTTTTATTTTCATTTTTATAATTTTTTAATTTTTTTTACTCAGCGAAGGTTGTATGTAATGCTCTCAGATTTTGAGATAGATACACAATTAGCACTCTCCTCCCATACGTTCCCATTAATAGCTTTAGAACGAAGAGAGGAAAACTAAAAATAGAAGATATAAGTCCTACTAAATTAAGTACGATGCTTTTGAGAGAGCTTACATCGGTAGAATAGGTACAAAGTATTAATTTAAACAAATAATTAATCGGTGGTCCAATTATTTAATTTTAAAACGTACAATATATAAACAAAGCTATCGATTGGGCCGCGACGCGCTTTCCGTCCGAGGTCATTCACACTGCATTGAGGTATACGTAGTATCGCAATACGACGGAATATTATTCTTATATTTTTTTTATAAATACTTGACCTATTCTACCTCAAAAGGACAAATCTCTTGAGTAACAAACATACACAAATTTCACACTTTTAGGGTTCCGTACCCGAAGGGTCGAAACAGAGCCCTATTGCTATCACTCACGTGTCCGTCTGTCCGTCGTCTGTCACAATTTTGTTTCAAAGAATTTTGTAACTTCCCATTGTCCTATGAATATTTCTAACAAATACAAAAATATTGATAAATCAGATTTTTTCTTTGAAATTTACATACCAACAAGTTTGTACGGAAACCTCGGTGCGCGAGTCCAACTCGCACTTGGCCTGTTATTAATAGTAATAGGATTTACCTGGCTTATGGAATGGTCTGGAAAACACGAACTTGTCCACGTTATTGTGTTTGTAATACTGTAATATTTGCTCTGCAATCGGCTTCCCTGATAACCGCTTCAGTTTGTCACCCATTACTGGATCTACTGCGTTTATTTGTAGGTCTGAATTCGTTTGTCAAGAAAATTCATTGATATATATTTTTTTATATACTAAATTAAATGAGATCTCGATAATTTGTGCACTTAAACATTGAGGAATTCCCTTATCTATTCATAAACTCCACGCGAACATCTCGTCATTTGCTCTTCATCACAATAATCTATCACCATAACTATAGAATACTAGCTTCCGCCCCGCGGTTTCACCCGCATTCCCGTGGGATCTTATGTTTTCTCGGGATAAAAAGTATTATATATATTAATCCAGGATATATTTTAACCGTGTGCCAAATTTTATCCAGATCCGGTGTCAGACCCTCCCCCCTCATCACGGCCCCCCACCCTCCCTCATCACGGCCCCCCACCCTCCCTCATCACGGCCCCCCACCCTCCCTCATCACGGCCCCCCCACCCTCCCTCATCACGGCCCCCCCACCCCCCCTCATCACGGCCCCCCACCCCCCCTCATCACGGCCCCTCACCCCCCCTCACCTACGCAAAAAATGCTGGTTTTACAGATTTATTATAAGTAATAGATAAAAAGGATACACTGTCCATCCGACATGGTAATATCTTCACCCGGTGGATCGAGTTTGGTCAGCACTTCAGCGTCGGGCCATTCGTCTAACAATCTCTCTTTGAATTCTTGTAATTGCTCATATTCGTTGCCTCTGTAGATGAATCCCTAGAAATGGATGGATTTAGAATAGTTTGCTTTGTTGTTGGTAGCATAACGTGAATTTAAAAAAATCCTACGTCGATTTCAAGCGCCTATGTGCTGTAATTCTGTGATTTACGCTTGTCGTGTATGGCAATACAAGGGCGGATCCAGGTTTTTTTCTGGGAGGGTTAAAAATAAAACTTGTAGTATTTATAATAAAGGTTAGAAAAATTACGTGTTTGATAAAGACAGTTTTCTTTAATGTTTACTCATGTTCTTTCTGTTATTTTATTCATATATTTTAACAACTCTGATAATTTGATTTGCCTATAAGTATGTACTGTCATGGAAACGCCACAAACCTCGGGGGGGGGGGGGGGGGGGGCACGTGCCCCTAAATTAATACATATTATTATGTATGTATTAGTTTTGCATTCAGAACTTTCGAAGCATAATTAAGAAATACAATAATCAATTGCCATACGCCTCATGCTCGAATCACAAAATGACGTTTTATCGGCGTTTAAAATTGACGTAATAAATAAAAAAATCAAAATGGAGTAATGATAAAAAAATATTAATAACAATAATGGTAACATTTAATTTTATATGAGTATATTAGAATTAGCTAAGGACAATATTTTTTACTTATGAACTATCACTAGCTATAAGTTTGTTTCTATATGTGCGACTGAAACTTAGAATCTATGGTCAAGAATAAAGATTATTTAAATAAATATACAGGATGATTTTTTTGTCACTGGCAAAACTTGCAGGGGTGGAAGTACTCATCAACATGAACAACTTTTAATACGAGACCTACTCTGATATCGCGTAAAATAAAACGGTTGCTTCATACATTTTGGTCGAGTAGGTATTGAACTTTTGTATGGAACAGCTGATAATTTTTTCGTGATTTCATAGTTAGTCTCATAATAAAAGTTGTTCATATTTGATAAGTACTTCCACCCCTGCAAGTATTGCCAGTGACTGAAAAGTCACCCAGTATATGTATACTGACATGAGGTAGCCTCAAGTGGTCAGGGAACCCCTTCCCGTGGTATATGACCCTGTAGTAGCCGGGGTGGCAGCGCGGCGTGGTGAGCATGGCGCCGTAGAGGCCGGCCAGCTGGCCGTGCAGCTCGGCCAGCGGCCCGTAGCCCAGCGCCTCCTCCTCGTACACGGCCACCAGCTGCTTCACTATCTCCACCGCCAGCTCCCACTGCCGCCCGCGGTTCAGCAGGTCGGCTATCTCCACGTACAGGTACTCCTGACAACATATTCTGACATCGTTACCAATATCTTAACTAGTATTCAAAATGATATTTGTGTAGACCTTTATAAAAGGCACCTGGCTCTCAAATGCAACTGTTGGAACACATTAGTAGTTTTTTTTATGTATTACATTCTGGGTATTTTTTTTTGTCGATGGCAATACTTGCAGGAATGGATGTACTCATCGAGTTTAATACCTATTCAACCAAAACGAAGCAACTGTTTTATTTTACGCGATATCTGAGTAGATCCCATATTAAAAGTTGTTCATATTGATGAGTACTTCCACCCCTGCAAATATTGCCAACAACAAAAAAATCATCCTGTACACATGCCGTTTTCAAAGTTTCCAATTCTTGAATCAAAATTGCAAAAAATGCAATAATCTAATATAACTCACGTACGAATTAAGACAATAACAAAACACATTCACACACACTCGTATATAATAAAAAGAGACATATAGAGAGATAGAGAGAGAGAGAGAGAGAAAGTCACATGGAGGAGGCATAACGGATAGAAACCGTTACGTAACGCTTTTTCAATACGTAACCATTCTACCAGTCAACTCTTACTGTAGGTGGCCTAAAGGAACTTCTTTCCAAAAAGCCATACTCGAGAGCAGCTCGGTTTGCGACAGCTCCGCCTCCGTCCACCGACCGGCACTGTGGTAGGAAGCACTCAGATATATAGACACATACCTTCAACTCTCTATGTGTAGTATGTTGGTGTCGGAGAGTGTCGGTAGAGGTGAGCGTGGGATGCGCGAGGCGCGCCGGCAGCGGGTCCTGGCTCCACGAGAGCAGCTTGGCGTGTAGCTGCAGCGCCAGCCCCGCCTCCGTCCACTGGCCCGCACTGTGGTGCATCTTGGCCAGCTTGTGCACGTACCTGCTCATCGAACGATATTAACTATCACTAAACAAAATGGGGGGGAAGGCGGGTCACTAACGAGCGGGGGAGATATCGGACCCCGAGTCGGACGGCCGATCGCTTCGCGTCCCAGAATATTTATTTATTTAAAACATTCGATAATAGGGCCGGGCGCCGCGGGCGGGGAGGTTTCAACCGAGGGGCCGGGGCAGAGGGGGGGGGAGCACCACCCCCCGCTCACTTCCAGACTCCCCCGACTCTATTCGGACATTTCCGAATCTACACAAAGTCGATATAAGGTTTTCCAGAAATTCAAAGTTGCAAAATAGGGCATCGGGCGGTAAAAGGTCGGGGCGGGAGAAGAGTGTCGTTATATAATAGGTGACGGACGGACCGTATATACATGTGCGGCCTCTCGATCTGGTCGTAGAAGTGCAGCACGCGCGTGGTGAGGTGCATGCGGTGCGGCGTGGCGGCGCGCTGCGCGGCGGCGCGGTACTGCAGCAGCGTGTCCAGCTGGCGCGCCGCCGCCGCCACCAGCGCCGCCGCCGCGCCGCGCAGCGCGCCGCCCGCGCCGCCGCACAGCGCGCCGCACAGCGACACGAAGCGGCCCCGCCACGCAGGGTCGCCGCCCCCACGCTCCACCAGCACGTCCAGCTTGTCTATCAGTTCGCTCTCCAGCTCCTTTAGGTGGGACTCCGCTGTACGATCGAAAACGGTACGTACTTTAAATTAGCTCGCTCGGGGTGTATTACCGGCGGGGCGGGGACGTCCGAATCGATCTTGAAAAGCAGATCCGCGACTCGCCACCTTAGTGTGTGCGAGTCTTAAGTGGACGTCGTTTACGTGGACTACGGTGAGGCATTCGATTGCATAAATCTAGATATTATGATGCGTAAGATTCGGTCGGTTATTGGAAACCTTTCCGGATTCAGTTCTTGTCCATAATACAATAATTTCTGATAAATAATTAAGAACTAATTCAATGGTAACACGTTATTGCCTACGCTCATCTCCTCCGGAGTACCCCAGGGTTCCCTGCTGGGACCCCTTCTTTTTACCATTTTTATAGATGAAATATCCTCGTACTTTAGACATTTAAAAATTTAATTATACCCCGATGACATGTAGATAATGTAAAGAGTGATTTGATGACTTATTTACAATATTTAGTGAACATGATTTTTTTACCCGCGACGGAACGGATATCGTATAAGCGTTTGGGGTGAGAGGATGTTTGTGCAAACCCATGTTGCCATTTTTCTCCAAAACTACTAGTCTCAGTAACATGCCAATTGCCAGGTTAACAAAATTTCATATTTCCTATTGCTGCATAGTAATAAAATAAAAAGCACGAATGGAATGAAAAAAGAAAACATTAATACAACTAATTAGTGATCATTACTTATGTATAGAATTGGGAAATGAGGTCCATTGGTCTCACAATCAGGAATGCGAAAGATCGCGGGAAGAGAAGTGGAGAAATAGGTCGACAAGCAGTCCCAACAAGCGCCAGAAAATCACTCAGTACAAGAAATGTTTAAACACACTCTAAATAAATAATAACTTACGGCTGTCACCATTAGCAACACTATGACTGTACTCTGTCTGCATCATGTCAAAGAACAGCGGGATGGTAGTGTTGCGGACCTCTTCGTCTCGCAGGAAGCTCACCTCCAGGAATGGGCCCACCAAACACGGTATGAACGAGCGTTTGTGATCACCTACAAAATAAAATATTTAGGTATTGTTTTTTACATTTTTTACACAGGCCTATGCTTGTGTTTCATATCAATCTCACTATGGTAAGTGATGATGTATATCTTTTAAGTTTAAACGAGCAATTCTTTTTGATACAGGGTGAATGTTTCAAATGGGCGCGGATGGCCAAATCCGAAACTAAAAGGAATAGCGAAAAATACTCTAAGGAGTCTCAAGCCCGATTTTAATGAAAACGCAAAATCGATATTCGTAACCAGGAATCGAACCGGTTGATATTGAAATAAAAGACACTGTATTATTACAACAACCGATAGTGTTGTGTGAACAAACAGACCGTTTTAATCTGTCTGTCTGTTTGTCGCTAATCTAAGGTCTAACAATTATAAATGTTCGTCAATTATTTCGTCATAGTAAGATTATTTCAAATACAAATACTAACTTTTCTTAACTAATATTATAAAAGCGAAAGTGAGTTTGTTTGTTACCTTTTCACGATTAAACCGCTGAACCGATCGCGATGAAATTTGGTGTGCAGATAGCCTCTGGTATGGAGAATGACATAGACTACTTTTTATCCCAGGAAAACATAAGATCCCTAGGAAACGCGGGTGAAACTGCGGGGCGGAAGCTAGTAAGCAATAAAATAAAGCAAACTTACCTAAACTGTACCACATCTCGCTCAAACAATCGGCAACACCTCTTCTGATGTCGCCATAAAGCGCTGTAAGCCGCTGCTTTCTCGCTACAGGTAGCAGTTCCAGCTGTAAGGGGGCCGACGTCGCCAACGCTGCACCAGTTTCGAACCACGACTGACAATGTGCGTGCGCGACAGAGATAGATTCTGTGTCTCTTTCGTCTATTGTGTTTAGACGCTCGTGTAGAGTTGTTGATAGTAACCTAAAGAAATATACAGTTTTATGTGTAACGTTTCATAGTGAAACGTTTCTGACGGAAAATAGGTGAGAGAAAAAGACAGAACTATAGTTTCACTTCTGTCACGTGTACTGAATTGCACGCGTTATCTTTTACTAAAGTCTGACGCCTTAAGGAGAACAGTGGATTATATGCCTTATGTCAAACACCTTAACTCCACTTTGGCTCCGGTCACAAGTAACAAAATATCTATCACACATCATACAACGTGAGGTGTGGGGGTTCGAAAGCCTGACTGCTAAGCCACAGATCATGTGTTTGATTCCCACTAAACAACCTAAATCAAACTCATTTATGATTAGGCCTCGATTAGCACTTATGAGAATTTCAATTGACTCTACCGCCGAAACCTGAACATTTGGTTGTTTCTAGAATGTGTATTGTATAACCAAAGTCCTTTTTTTGCGTTCGTTTTGTAATAAAGGAATAGAGTTTTTTGTTTGTTTAAAGGCGCTAATCTATGGAACTACCTGTCGGATTTGAAAATGTCTTTTTAGGCTATAGGCTTTCGTAATAGGCTATAGGCTATAGGGTAGGGTATAAGGTTATGTGGTATTTATATCCCAGAAATGCGGGTGAAATCACGGGGAACAGCTATATAACAAAATAAAATAGTTACCTTCATACTCAGTATCGCTGAAATACAAATGTATAGATTGAGCAATGTGGGATGACGGATGAGGGGTGAGGAATGAGTGGGGAGTAAGGAGGTGAGGGGGAAGTGAGGGGGGAGGGGGACAGACGGGAAGGGCTGTGAGGGGGAGGGGGTGTGAGGGGATGAGGGAGGCTGAGACATTTTTATTTTGAGAACGCAGGTGAAACTTTTAAGAGAGGTAGAGCATAGCGATATGTCGCTCAATGAGCAGCTCGACTGGGGAAGTACCTCCACCTTACAGAATTCCGCAGCCAAATAACTTATAGTTGTGTTCCTGCGCGTGAGTAAGGTCGCCAGCTCATCGGGGAGGGGGAAGGGTCAGCAATGCGCGATTGTTACCTCTGGTGTAGCAAACGTTCATAGGCTACGGTAACCGTTTACCATCAGGCGGGCCGTATGCTTGTTTGCCGACAATGTTGTATAAAAAAAAACCGCGGGGAACAAAACGAAAAAATCTTAAAAACAAAATACATCTAAATTCAACAGATTTTTGAATGCATAATTTATTTTAATTCTTTACTAAAATATGTTTTGGATTTTAATGAGTATGGTACATTTTCAAAGACAGTGTATCTTAATTAGATTTGTGAAAACATCTAGGGAATTTCGTTAGTCCTTCTACGACAGAGTTACGAACAGAAGTAATAATCAAAACCGATAAACAATAATTTATCACACGAATCCATAGTTCGATACACTCGGCGACATTTAATAAGCTAGAAGGTAATTTTCCGCCGGAGAAATTTTCGCAAGTGACTGCCGGTCTAAGTACTAATCGTCCGTCTTCGGTATAACCAAGACCAACCTGAGAGCATGCAGCATAACGTAATGTTGCAGATGCAGCATGTCAGCCCAGTGCGGCCTGAACACCGGCCGCTGCAGCAGCGCCAGCAGCAGCGCCAGCGCGTCCACGACCAGCGAGTGGGCGCCGCCCGCCGCCTGCAGCGCGCGCACCACGCCCGCGTACTGCTCCGCCGACATCTGCCGCACCATGTCCAGCAGGACGGACACTGTGCGCCGCTGCAGATGGACGTCTACTTTATACTCCGATCTATGTACTATTACACGGACCTATGTAGGAATCATCTAAATAAAGGGGCCGCTATACGGTTGTAAATTAGCAACCGACCGAGGACAAATAGAGGGCGTCGAGACCGACCGTGCAGCGGCCTCTTTGGGAACGAAATGTCGATCGAAAGTATCTCCTAGAAACACAAGTTGAATCCCTAACAAATGAACGAGTACACTCACCGACAGCGCTTCATCGGGTGAGTTCCCTACGTCGTCGCTCTTCACCCTTTCCTTCAACATGGACGCAGCAGTCCTGAGTACAGTCGGCAACAGACGCCTAGCCAACTCTCCTCTATCGGCTTCGACCGGTCCGACGTCGTCTCGAGCTAGCAGTGACATTACTTCGCCTAGTGTTTCCACGCATAGCTCCACCTGGAGTGGACTTTGAGTTTAGTAACATACGGTCGGTTATCCTATGATAGGTTTTAAACTATTAAGAGTGACGACACGAATCCTTACGGAAATTCAAATGACATACGTCCATTTAAAGTATTTCGCTGTGAATTAAAAATAAGGATAAATGCTATAGCGCAACAATTGGTGCACAACTTCACACCGGTAAACTTAGAATGGACGGATGTAACTATCAAAATTATATCAGTTTGATGATTTAAAAAATAAATAAGACACTTTGGTAGAATAGTGATACAAATTCACATCGAAATTAAGCTGATTTTAATAGTAATAATTAATGATGTACCTTTAATACCTCGTAGCTGCATAAATCAGAATTATTTCATTAATATTTCTATGTGATGCAAATGAAATATATCATTAATTTGTCAATACGAACGAATTTTAAAAGTAATTTGATTTTAAAGACGTTATTTCTACATTTTATGTTAGAAAAGCTTCGATATTCTCTTAATTACACGTACAACATAAAAGATATTGACAAAGCGGATAATCAAAAGCTCACGTAAAGCCGCAGCATTCGTAGCAGCTTGCCATTAATTCAATGTAATCACTGTAATATGTACATATAAAAAATACAAAATAATTATCATTTTTATTCTCAATACATTTACATAAATTCGATGCCCGAATAGTTTTCTCGATAACACAACAATAGATCAGCAAATCGCAAGAACTTACAAGTTACAATATACTTTAAATGTATTTACTCATGGAACTATCAATGGAAAATCGTAGAAAATTTCGGTTTGCGTCAAAATCACAACCAGATTCGATGACATCAAATTCATGTAATTAAATCAATCGGTTATGTAATATCCAAAAATGGAGTTATGAAACGCGTACAGCATTAAATGACACAGCAGCTAAAGCCCTTACTCGTATAGGTACTCGTAATAGAAGGATATACGTACAATCTGGTGGTGGTGCGCGTGTTCGTCGTGCAGCCGCGCGGCGTCCGCGCCGAGCAGCCGCGCCGCCTTGCCCACGGAGCGGGACTTGTGGGCGGCCGAGCGGTCCCACTGCCACACCCGATTGAACGCTAGCGTACGCGACACAACACACCGATTCGTTCAAACTTACCGGGACTTACATTTACCAGGACAACACTGCGTTCCTACCATCGGTTATAGAGTCTATTTTCCATTGGACGATCGTGTACTTTTCTTAATGTTTGCGCATAGTTTATACTGATTTAGATTAGTATGTGCTGAATTGCGGCAACGTCTCCTCTCACTTGACTCTTAATGCGCTACGAATATAGGCATTTAAGCGCTCTTGGAATGTATTTTTTTTCAATAGATTTTTAGCCGTTTAGTGACAGAACTATGTACCATTTTTTTAAAACTACGATACGATTATTTCGTAAATTATTTGTCAAATTTGGTCGACAAAAATAGAGGGATATAAAGCCAAAACTTGAGGAAAGTAAAGGTTACGTGGTTGCCAATGGCAATAAAATAGACCTAAAGAAATTGTTTATTTTCATTCGATTGTATATTTATGTCACTATAAAACAGAATATTGTTAGACTTAATATTGCACTATATTTTCAAGATAACCAATATGAATGACTTTTAACTCGAATATTAGTAAAAAATCGAGTAGAAAATCATAGATGACTCGGACAAGTATTATCGCAGTGTTGCCATTCTCGAACTTTTCGAATCGGCGTTCGTCGGTAACGTGCGCTAACATTTAGTTGACTGATCATTGTAAAATTATATTTTGATTAACTTACATGTTTCTAAAATTAGCAATACAGTTATTTAACTTTTAAAGTTAGTTGCGGCCACAATAATGCCAATTATTACAACAGCAACAGCGTTCCATTTTATAATGATCAGTCGCTGCACTCATGAGCCGTCGACTGTCAACTGTCACTTTGACAAGATGTCAATCTGACAGCCCATAAATGGGGGACATGCAACAAGAGTTTGCACACAATTTAGGTCGTCAAGCGACATCTAAGGCTCGCTTCTAATAAAAAATAACGTTATATTATATTGTATTACAACATCAAAAGAACATTGCAATGTTATATCGGAAAAATTCACAGTTATCGTTACTTTTTTACATGAATAAAATATGGGTAAATAAATAAATAAATAAACTCAATATTCAACCTAAAGTATATAGATTTGAAGTTCATATTTGTGTAGTGTGGATAAGAATTCTAATCAACATATACAAAGCGCAATTATGACGTATACGATAACGTGTGACAATAGGAGACATAATATCATTAGTGAAGAGTAACACTGTGACACGGATAAGGTTGGCATAAAATCCTATAAAATTGATACGTAAAAAAAAACATTGTATCTGGCTAACAATATACATGCTTATTTTCTAAAAAAAAATTGCTACCGAAGTTACCACTACACATTCCTCGGTTACGATTCCGATTCGGATGACGAACCGATTGTGCAGTCTACAGAATCGAATGGCTCTGTTGTCTACAGAATAGAATGGCGCGATGCGAACCCAATTCCCGTGGAGAGGATTTTCGTTTTTTTCCGTGAGAATTTTAAGACTTTAAGAACAAATTGTACTATGGGACCAACCCTGAAATCGTGAAAAAAAATTCAAACTTTTCATACATTTTAATTGAGCAAGGTTGATCTTTTGTATGAAAAGTTTTTTTTTCGTGATTTCAGGATTGGTCCCATTGTTAAAGTTGTTCATATTGATGAGTACTTCCACTCAATAAAGCACTGCCGGTGTTTTAAAAATAACCCTGTATATTCGAAAATAAATCCTTCGTCATCAAAAACACTTTAATATTAGTATGTAATCACTATATTTACCCTTAATTATGTGCTTTTATCCCACATTATTCACACGATACCCGGGTTATTAACTCGTGATAAACCAACATATAAAAATGTATACCAATTCTTTGAACCTAGTCTGCCAACCCTAACGACACTTGTCACAAACTAAAACGCACACTCACACACGCGTAACATGCCCACACACAAAAACACACATAAATAAAAAAGGTGTAGTTAGTAAACATAATATAAAAAAATACAATTTGCAAGAATAGTAAAGTGTGTCAGAATTCGTGATGTTTATGTTTTTATTATATAAATTATGTAATGAATTAAGTGTGAAATTATATTTCAGTTTTGTGTGCACATCTCAAGATGCGGGTGCGACGGGGATAAAATATATTATGGTAACGTGTTATTCTCTAATGTAAGTAAAGTAAAATAGGCTAGAAATAAGCGATCGATAGCGCTTTAAAAAAACGAAGCTATTCTGCCTGATTTTTCAATATTTACAATAGCAATAGCAATAAAGTAAAACTAGCCATACTCATTTTTATTAAAAAAAAAAACAAAAGGAAAAAGGTATTTTCTTTTTTATTCATCTAGTAATGTTATATTAGTATTCGAATTATAAATCTTATAAGTACTCAAAAGGTTTGTTTATAAAAGGTTATTTTTATTTTTTTTATCCTGTGGATTATATCAGTATGGCACGTTTTATTGACGCATGCGCTATGGTTAATCAAATAATAGCATGTGATTACGTGAAAGCATTCGTATTTAAACACGTCGTTCAGAAACTGGCAACATCAAATGACTGATTCCATTTATATTCTTTCCATAAAAGTCTTCATAAGTTATTATGTTGAAATAGATTTGCTGTCAAAATTAACTAAATTAATATATTATGCATTTTAGGTTTCCAATGGAAGCAAAAGAATAGCTACAATTTTGCTGCAATTCTTTCGTTAAAACATTATAGATTAGCCATATAAATTACTACGGTTAACTGGCGAATATGTTGTAGATATGACTGGTATTCAACAAAATCAGATAATATGTAAATGATTGTGTTTCCGTGTTAAACAAACATACCCATTCTACAAGTTCCTACTAAATTAATTACAGTAATTTTGAGGAATTAATGTATAAGTATTCATAAACCAAAAATTCCGAACTGAACATCAGTAGGTATAAATTATTAATTGAAAACAGTTAAGTAACCAAAATAATAATCGGTGGTCCAATTATTTAATTTCAAAACGTACAATATATAAACAACACTATCGACTAGGTAGGTAGGTAGTCGGCTGTGGCCGCGCGACGCGCTGTCCGTCCGAGGTCATTCACACTGCATAGTAGGTATACGTAGTAGTAGTATCGCAATACGACGGAGTATCATTCTTATATTTTTTACTAGCTGTTCACCTGCGGCATCGCTCGCGCATACTTTATAAAATTTCTATAACTTGTTCCGTTAGCCAATTTCGATGAAACAAAGAGTATAAAAGTAAATTGCAAAAATATTTAAATGACGATAACTTTTTTGCCACATCCGATTTTAATGTAACAAAGTCTATATTCTGCTCCAAAATAATCTCTGTCTACCTGTGAAAACTACATGGAAATCCGTTCAGTGGTTCCGGAGCTGTGTACTAACAAACTTCTAAAAATCGCTGGTTTTTGTTTTACTACCCTTCTTCAGTTACCCCCTATTTTTATTACTTTTCTTGAATGTATAGACACACCGGATTATACTGTTTTATTATATATATAGATGAATACTTATGATTTATATGTTCAATCCTCAAAAATGATCGTATTTAATTTAGTAAAACCTTATTAATTATTCTAATGCGAGTGTTTTATTTAAGAAGCATTAATTATTTAAATACAGAAAAAATCAACCAAAGAAGTGACGAAAAGAAGATTTAAAGACTACATTTTAAAAGTTATACCTCAGGTATCTACCACCTTAACACCTCTGAGTTAGATTTCATATACAGGACTATTTTTAATAATTTAACTAGGTTTTCAAAGTTGAATAGTGAAAGTTGTTTGTAAGTAATTACAAAACTGAAAATTTAGCTAAATAATTAAAAATAAACCTGTATTGTCAGAGACAATAAACGGAGAAACTAGTTTGAGTTAGTATACCTAAAATAAAATAAGAGCATTTACTTTAAAAGATCCTCAGAGGCTTGCAAGGTAGTGAGGTAAAAAAAAACCTAAATTTAATATATTAATACACTCGCATCAAAAACCTTCACCAAGCAAAATCCACCAGTTTAACAAAGGACATAAATGTGCTAATCGGGCAGCATGCATCGGCGTGCGGTGCTTACCTCGCAGGTGACTTCCGCGACGTCGACACCATCGCTGTCGCAGTAACTCTAATACACGGGGGGTTAAGGCGAGAATTGAATGATTCATTAATTAATCATTCCATTTTTTTTAAATTCATTGTTATCTGTGGTCAATTTTCACCTTAGCCCAACCGTCTACATAACATAAAGTACATACCATCGCCAATTGGCAGCTCTAGTGCGCGCATACCATAACACAGTGGCTTTCGTTTTAATTACAATTATAAAACAACGTGGGACGGACACAGGGTTATTTACGAAACCTGGCTTTTGCCGACATATAAAAAAAATGAGGACTGACATTTATTTTGTGATTGACAATATAATAAATATCTTACAATGTAATATTTTTACACTATAATGTTTTTACACTGTAATGTTCTTACATTGTAATGATTTTTTACACTGTAATGTTCTTACATTGTAATGTTTTTACACTGTAATGTTCTTACACTGAAATGTTCTCACATTGTAATATTTTAAATATCAGGCCTCATTAAAACACTCTTCGACTAATTAAAGGCCTTACTCATAAACGCTTTATAACTTAAATACAGTTCAAATGGTCCCGTAAATAACGTCATATTGTTCAACAATGACATAGAGGTGGTCGATAAATATGTGCCCATTTAAACATTATTTACATCAATATGCGTTTATAGGTTAGGGTGTAATTTGGCGGTAGATCGCGCTATATTTTGGAAGAAAAAGTTTAAGATCACTTATCGAATACAGCGCCATCTATATACCCATAAACTAACTACTGTCCGTTTGTAATGGTTCGAGTGTGAGTTGATACAAAATTGTGTGCAACAGCACTTGATTTATTTAAATATAATCTTAGTGTCTTTCAATATCTAAAAATAATTCGAAGTGAATTATTTAAACTAGTTTGTGTTCTTGTCAATAATAGGCAAATATAAAATTGATAAACGTAAGTACAGTCAGTAACATAAGTAGGTGTACCGATCTAAATTGACAAGTAACCTGTACTATAACTATCCATAATATAGAAAGACAAAGTAGACAGATGTTTTAAATGTCTACAAAAACCTAAATGCTATAAACTTCTACATCATGGATAGTTTTCGTGTACAAGGGTTTTGTGAATTTGCATCTGTTCAACTAAACTACTTCTGTTGATGACTGTACCTACATTATTTAATCTATTAGTCTCAATATGTCACTGTCTTCCATGACATTTTTTTTCTTTATAGATATAACCTAAGTAAGTTAAGGATGTCATACATCAGTCATGTGGTATATGTAAAAGCCCGTAACTGTACTGACTGAGATAATCGGGGTTATTCAGACCTGGTCGGTTGCGGTGCCGATCGGGTACACAAAACCGATTGAGTAGTTTACTGTATAGGATGGCTCCTACTTTTTTAATTTCAGACTTCTATTTGGAATGAGGCAGTCGTACTGTACACGATCGCTGCAAATGAATTCTGCAACTAACACATAATCAGCCTAAAGTTATCGAAATAAAATCATCCTTTCCGATCGGAAAGGCAACCGAATGGGTCTGAATAAGGAGCAAAAAAATAAGTTTTATCAAGTTGTGGTGAGAGTTACCTCAGCCTTTTCGTTGAGCAACGCCTTGAGCGTGGCGGCGAGGTGCGGCAGCAGCAACGCCCGCCCGCCCGGGGCCGCGCACAGGGGGCCCCGCACCAGCTCCAGCAGCGCCAGCATGCGCTGCTTGCTCAGCCGGCTCAGCGGCAGCGCCTCCAGGGACCGGACTATGTACGCACTATACCGACATATTGGGAGATCGACTTACTAGCGACTGAATATTTGATATAGTAAGTATCCTATATGGTGTTCAAGGGTATGGTCTAATTACCGAGTTACATCTAAATCCGTTTGGTGGTTACGGAGCCTGCAGCGAGTGATAACATGCACGCAAACAAACATTAAAATTTAGTTCAACAAGAGTTTGTTGAACTAAACTGAGTAATTATCTTCAAAATAACTAATATTAAGAAAAGACGCAGACGGGTCACAACATAATCTACATAAACCTAACAAAAGAAAAAATAATATTAATATCCTGATACATTTCTCACACACGGCCATCTGATCCCAAACTAATTAGAATACTATGGAAACTTGATAACTGATATACTACATATTAAACTATTTTGTTTTTATTATACTTACTAGCCGTTCCCCGCGGTTTCACCCGCGTTCCCGGTATAAAAAAGAAAGAATCGGAATAAAAACTATTCTATATTTTAAGTTGGAACAAATCACTTTTTTTTTTAATTATGTTAAGATCAGAAAAGTAGTTTTGGAGTTCATCGTGAACCAACACGGAAATTTTATATATTAAGATTATAGATAATTACACTAAGACAAATGTCTGTCCTGGGTGGGATTGGAACCCACGATCTGTAGCGTGATATGTGGCTTAGTGAATTAAAGATATCTAACCTGAGATCACACTCCGGGTAGACTTTGATAGCGTGCGGAACTGCATGGGGTAAGTACTTGAGAGCGGAGCCCTGGCACGTGAGAGCGTGATCGCCGCATCTCATCAGCCATACCACTGCTTCTAGGAAGCTCTGGAAACCATCACCATCAGGTCACACACAACATAAATTGCGACACGTTAAAGTATAATGAAGTTTAGTAGAGTGTAATAAAGTGTAAAGTGTCTAGTAAAGTGAAATAAAGTGTCGTAGAGTGTAATACAGAGTAATAAATTGTAAAGTGTAGTAAAGTGTATATGAGTGTAATACAGTGTATTAAATTGTAAAGTATAATAAAGTGTAGCATGATATTTATTTATTAGTATATATTAAGTATTATAATGTAAACCTGTTGGCAAACCATAAATAAATAAATAAATAAATACAGTGTAATAAATTGTAAAGTGTAGTAGAGTGTAATACAGTGTAATAAAGTGTAACGTGTAGTAAAGTATAATACAGTGTAATAAAGTGTTTGTAGTGTACCTCAAAGAGCGCCTTGAAGTCAGTGTCAGCGGCGCGGTCGCCGAGCGCGCTGCGCAGCTGGCGGCTGCGCACGACGACGCGCAACAAGCTCTCCACGCACTTCATGCACATCAGCAGCCGCTTCAGGGCCTGCTCGCCGGTGTTCGCCGTCGTTATCACCCACACTATCACCGATATTAGGTTCCTGAACATTACAATTTAAACTATTTAGACCCTACGGTGGTACGAAAGTATAAAGTTCTTCAACCGACTTCTCGGTCAGACGAGAAATCCATTATTAGCTTTACGGTGTGTTCCCATATTAGCACTTGAAATACACAGTTCCCTTATAGGGTTTGTGTGCAATTAAACTAGCTTTCATCCCACGGTTTCACCCGCATTCTCAGGATAAAAAATTTGCATTTTTCACTCTCCGGGCCATTAACTATCTCTATGCAAAAAATCATGTCGATTCGTTGCTCTGTTCCTACGTGAAAAAGGACCAATAATAAACAACCTTTCGCATTTATTTATGACTAGCTTTTCCGCGCAGTTTCACCCGGGTTCCCAGAATAAAATATAGCTCGTGTTACTCAGAGATAATGAAGCATTCTAATGGTGAAATAATTTTTGAAATCGGTCCAGTAGTTTTAGAGTTTATTCGTTACAAACATACAAAAATATGTATCATTCTTCTTTATAATATTAGTGTAGAAGTTTAGTTATGCTAACTTGCGCTTTCGGTTTCACCCGCGTTCCCGAAGGATATTTTTTACCATGAGTTTGACCACAATCTCACTATGGTAAGTGATGATGTGGCCGAAGGTGGTAAGCACACAAAGCCTAGAAGGAACTGGGTCTCAAGTGCAGCTGCCGTAACACACCAACAGGTGTTTGGCGATAGATTTTGAACTTGAGGGTGGTAGCCAGCCAGGCGGGTACTATAAAGTACCCTATCACCGTGCTATGGTTTCCTCACGATGTTTTTCTTCACCGAAAGCTCAAGCTTATTGTAGGATACACGACCTTCGCCGCGGCGTTCGACGTCACAACCACTGAGCTATCATCGCCTTAAAATTTAAAGAATGTAACTTACTCGTAAGCTAAAGCGTCACAGAAGCTCGTATCAATGTACAGATGTAGCACTGGCTGGAAATGTTGGTACTTGTGGTCGGCAACTAACGAGATGACACGTAACAGGCATTCCAATACGAGCACACCGTAACTGTCTTCCGTGTAACCTTCCTGGTCTTCTGGAACCTTGAAGAAGAGAGATAGATGGATAGATGGCGCCACAAGGTTCTACATCGCGCTATCAAAGTTTCCTGACCATTAACGAGTTTCCAACATCTACAGTTGGACCGCAGTCCTCAGACACGATGACCTACCCTGGCGGAAGATCTTCCCTATTCAATTGAGAAGTCTATAGACAAATAAATATCCTGGATACTGAAAATAAAAGAGATTTTTGACAGGTGATTGGAAAAAATTAAGATAAGAATGATGATGAGCGTACCTGGGTAAGTATACTAAAGAGTGCATCCAGTATGTCTTGAAGGAATTTGACTAACTCTTCGCTAGGCACCAGCAGTAGCCGCTTGAGCGCCGTCCGTAATGTTCCCTCAACGTGACGTGTGTGCCACTTAAGTACGCCCAGAATTTCCTCTGCAAAAAAAAATACTCGAGGTAAACGGGGTAGTCCCATGTAAAAGTTGTTTAGTATGTCAAAACTAAGTTAGATATTAGAAACTTCAGTATTTTGTCGGATAAGGTGATTTGTCGATTTTTTATTTTTTTTTATACTACTTAGGTGGCAAACAAGCTTACGGCCCACCTGATGGTAAGCGGTTACCGTAGCCTATAGACGCTCATAACACCACGGGCAAAGAAAATACAATATTATATTTTCCCTGCCAAGGGTATCACTCACGCGTTGCCAACCTTGAGACATGAAGGTGTTAAGTCTTCTGTGCCTGTAATTTCACCGGCTCCCATACCCTCCTAACCGAAACACAGTAGTACAAGTGCATTACTATTTCACGGTGGAATTAGATATGGTGGTAGTGCTTCCCCGGGCGAAATCATTATTTTCAAAATCATCATAGAGAATTTACTCGACTAAACGGAACAAAATAAAATAAATAAATATTTATGTGTTAGGGCGGGTTGTTTCAAAGCATTGGTGAACGCTACATAAGTTTTTTAAATTTCGACAATGACATAGGGCTTTTAAAGTCTTTTAATCATATTGCACATAAAACACATAAAATACAACGAAAGAGAGGAAAATAACTGATAATTCGTGAAACCAACGGGAATTTTCTTAAACTATGGTTAATATATGCCATCTTTTTAACATTGAATGATACGTGAGTTGAAACAATGTACCTAAAGTGTGTGTAAAGGTGTAAGGGTGTGCATGTGTTTGAGTAAGTATGTTCGAGAGAGTGTAAGTGTGAGTTTGTGTGAATTTTAGTGAGTGTTAGTGAGACTTTGTGTGAGTGTTAGTGAGCGTTACCTCTCTGCGTGAGCTTGGTGGAGCAGAGATGCGTGGCGACGGTGAGCGTGTCGCGGTGCACTAGAGCGAGGGGCCCGCGCGTGAGGCCCCGCTCCGCGTTCTTGGGCAGCTCGTCGCGGCGCGAGGGCAGCCCGAGGCACGCCGCGCCCGCCTCGCTCTCCACCTGCCCGCTGCTCGACCGCTTGCCCTCTATCTGTTATAAACACCATCATACACATTATACACATACACGTACACACCACCCGCGCTACATAATATAAGACTAACGTATACTAACAACTATGAAGTAATAAGTGACATCCCCTACGTAATGTACCAAGACATTTTAGGATACTATTTAGGTAAATACAATAACATGAAATATATATATATTTCATCAAAATCGGGCTCGGGACTCCTTTGAGTATTTTTCGCTATTCCTTATGGTTTAGGATTTGGCCATCCCACTTGCCCACGCCCACTTGAAAAAATCACCCTGTATATGTATTACTTATACAAGGTGGAGAAAACGGTCGATCATTAAATGGAACCAGAGCTTTATCACATTGTTTATAAACCGAATACAAAACATAATTGAAATCCCTCGAGTAGTTTAGCCACAGTAGTTAATTTTCATTTAACTTATCACATAGAAGCCTAACAAATTCACAAGGCTAAAGTAGGTCGGACAATGACCCGAGCAAACGCACTGCCTCTATTTTTGTCTAACACGTTATGTGAGACGAAGAAAGCTTATCGTTCGCACCACGTTCAAGGTCGCGCCTCTTACAGGGCAGTGTCGTTGTAACTACATATAAATGACGATGTATTTTGTTGCGAAGGTGTTTACTTTCTTTGAAAATTAAGATTTATTTTATTTGTTCAAAAATCGTTTTTGACTTTGTTATAGTGCTTTAATGCACTTGTATCGATTGTGTTTAAATTTAATGATCGAGCGCCATATCCACCTTTTATAGAGCCTCAAAGTCCTTCGTGACCAAAGGCACGAATAGTAGAAGATATGAAGGAACAGATGAACATACATAGCCTGCTGAAATGTTAACCCTTTTGTCTCCGCGGTAGTCGGGTAAAAAATAGTATCAGTGAGCTTACCTTATAAACACATAGGTCATGGTGTGTATCAGGCGTGGTAGTGCCTTCCCTCTGCATCAGCCGCAGGTAGGATAGAGCGAAGTGCTTCTCCGCTCGGTCCTTAGCTTCATTTGAGGAACGGTGCCGGCACAGGAACACTAGGTGGGCTTCTTTGAACTCTTCAATATTTAGACACACCTGGGTAACAAATAAGTCCAATTACGTGTGAAATTTATGTGTGAATGTTTGTTACCATTTACCACCGTAACGGTTGAACGGATTTGAATGAAATTTGGCACACAGGTAAATATGTTCTGCTTTAACATATAGGGAATACGGGTGAAACCACGAGGCGGAAGCTAGTAGACTTTCGACGCTGATATAGACTTAACAACTACTAAAGCTGCTTTGACTATAAAAAAAATTCAATTTAGTCTATTTAAACCCAAATTTATTATTAAGCTATTGAAGTTATCACCGATTCTAAAGATAAAGAGATTTAGGTCTATATTAGAACGTCAAACGAATCAAGCATCAAAATTAGATTACGTTAATCAAAAATAGTTCCAAATTCAATTGTTTTAATCTCTTATTATTTTTACTTAGGCTTTGTGTCGACTTTAGTACGAATATTTACTTCACAAATCTGTGTACAGAGTTACATTTTAATTCTGCTACCATATTATTTTTTCATAAAAGGACAGTTTTTTTGAGAAAGTTCTGCCGACTAAAATAATAGTACTTACTTTGAAGACCTCCTGCCACCGCGGCCGGTCGTCATGGTAGTACACCGTCGAGACATACTCGTCGACTAGACCCACCCCAGCACCCACTGATATCACTCCCTGTTCATAAACAATACAATTGTTAAAACAAATTTACTGTCCGATTGGTATATTATGGAGTTTCATTAACACTTAGTACTTACCACCTTCGGCCACAGCATCATTTTACTATAACATAAGCCACGACTATGAACTACACAAGAAACGTCCACTACCCTTGGATAGATGACGCCACAAGATTCTATCTTCCTTATTCGATGGAGGAGTCTACCACCTTGCTCCTCATTAACTACTTGCCAAGAGGTGGACCGTCTTAACAACCTTTAGACATATAAATCCGACTGACCGGTAGTGTCCGCCCCCGCTGGTCCACCAGCCTGGCGACCAGCTCGATGTTCCTCTCGGAGGACTTCCCCCCTCCCTTGGAGAAAGAGCCGGAGCACACGGTCACGTAGAGGTCATTGCGCGCGTCGCCCGGCATTATCACCTCCGGGAAGCCCATCTTACGAGCCACTGCAGTGTTGCCTACTATAATGTGAGGGGTTTCTTCCCTAATCTGAGGATAAAACATTAAATAATTGTGTATTTAGAGAATGTCAAAGTAGTTTTTTTTTAATATAAATATAGTGTAAATTTCTAAAATATTCTGAAAATTAACTGACGATATTTAAAGGTATATTTAGTATTTAAAACTTAAGTACTTTCTTACAGCGAGCATGTTGAAAATATTAAGATATCAAAAAAATATGATGTTTATCTAAACAAATCATAAACATGTTATTCATATAGACCTTCACAGACTTCACTTGGCTCACGAATGGGACGCGCGTAAAACAACAAAAAAATGAAGTCCAGTTATCGCGAGTCAAGTTAATAAATGGTATTCTAACCACTTAGCACCCCAGCATGGTTCAAAATCTATTTGATTATTTTTATGAGAAGAAAATAAATCTCTTTGCATTCTATTACTCTTCCTACATCACTCACACTACATTTAAAAAAAAGAAACAAAAAACACGCTGGTTCTACAGATTGATTATATGTATAGATTGTAAATGTACCATAAAATAAATAATTAACTGACCTGTTTTACGTCACCTTCGAGCAGCTGTATCGATACCCACAGTCCTTGCGAGTGTTTGGCATCTTTGAGATCTCGGTTAGTCATCACTTTCTTTAGTAAAGCATCCATATTTTCTTTGTCAAATCTGTAAAACATTTATTTATCACTAGCATTCGCACCGCGGTCCCGGGATAGAAAATCGCCTATGTGACTCTCCGACCCATAAACTATTTATATGCAAAAAATCACGTAGATCCGTTGCTCACTTACTGAAAGAAGGATAAAACAACAAACACAGTTTTGCATATACAAATACAGATGAGTAAAATTGATAAAACAAAAATTAATTACTGCTAAACTACTCGATCGATTTCAATTATTTTATGAATATTGTTTAAAAACAACGTGATAAAGCTATAGTTTCATTTAATGATCGACCGTTTTCTCCATCTTGTATAATGGTATACTGGGTGGGATAGAACGACTGACATGCTAGGAAATGACAAATTTTACTCTGTATATGCGACGAAAATTGTCCCACGAAACTATGTCAATATTTTAGACCATTATCAAGATTAGGTAAAAGTTTTTAAAGTTTGTTAAATTAATTACAAAGTCAACCCTAGATATTATAGGGACTAAACAACAAAATTAAATGTAACAGTGAAATACAGCAAGTATTTATATGAATATTGATAGTAAATGTGAGGAATAGGGTATTTGACTGACATTCAAATCAGCAACTTTTTATGAAATGTCAAAACGATATTTATATGGAGTTTTGTATGAAATACAAGCATGTGACGTCATAATTATATAGTATACTCTTTATGGTTAGATTGGATATAAAAAATCATAATAAGGATAAATTTAATAAAATAATCGTGGTTTCCCCTTTTTTTTAGATATTTTATACATTGGTTAGTGTTGGATAGTTTATTTTGAATACAGGCAAATACCCTATTAATATGATCAAATGGCCTTGAGTGAAGACTGCCCCAGGAGTATTATTTTTAATGTTATGTTGAGTGTGTGTGTGTACGTAATACTCACGCGTAGAATGGCAACTGTATGTGTTTGTCCGGATTGCTGTTTTCGGCGGTGAGGGCGCGTTTGATGTCTGCGCACGCGACACCGAACGGACGCCGCATCGGCACCGAGCCCGCCGCCAGCGCCGACCCCGAGCCCGACCACGCCTGCCCCGCCGCGCCCGGCGCTGCCACTGAACTGCGCCTGCGCACATATAATAAGCGGTCTGTTGGGGCACCAACCATCGCCAACCATCCAACAATTAAAAACACAACAGATGTATACAAATTTTCAGCTATAAGTAGTCAAAATCCTCGGTTTGCCTCCAAATATTATATAAAGTCCTAATAAATTAAGTACGGTCCTTTGAGGGGTGAAAATAATATAGATCATAAATGTTCATAAAAAAATATAAGAAAAATAAATCGTGCGCTACTACGTATGCCTACGATGTAGTGTAAATGACCTCGGACGGGGAGCGCGTCGCGCGGCCACAGCTGGCTACCTACCTACCTAGTCGCTAGCCATGTTTATACAGGGTGATTTTGTTATCACTAGCAATACTTGCAGGGGTGGAAGTACTCATCAATGTGAACAACTTTTACTATAGGGCTAACTCTGATATCGCGTAAAATAATATGGTTGCTTCATACATTTTGGTCGAGTAGGTATTGTACTTTTGTATGGAACAGCTGATAATTTTTTCATGATTTCACAGTATTGCCAGTGATAACAAAATCACCCAGTAAGATAAAAAAAGATAAAGATAAAAAGATAAAAAAGCATTTATTGGACACACAATAACAAAAAAAAGAAACAATAGAAATGAATGTGGATATTATGTGGGTCCAAATGGCCCCAGCTCAGCCTATGCTGTAAATAACTACAGCGCTGATTTTCGGCTGAAGCCACGGGTGATTCACGGACGTGCGGACGGAAAGCGCTTACGTACGCATAATCGTAACCACATAGAATATACATCCACAAATAATAATAATTTATAAAACCAGAACAGAGAACATAATATTTATAATATAATAAAATAGGAATAAATATAAAGTAATTAGTATATTAATGTTGGTATAAACGTAAACCTTCTAAGTGCTGGATTTCTGAACGCTGATAAGTATATTTTTGAACTTAGACCTAAATGTAGTAGTACTTGTTAGCCTACGTAGAGGAGGGGGTATATTATTCCAACACTTAGTGGCGCTATACTTAAAACTACCTCTAAAAGCTGCGGACTTATGGCGAGGAACACTGAGCACACTAGCCGGTGCACGAGGGGCACGTTTACTGTTTTCACTCAGCCAAACAAGTTTAGAGAAGAGATACTCCGGCTTTTCCGTGCAAACTACCCCAAATAGAAGAGTGGCCAGATGTAAGTCCCTCCGATACTTCATTTTAAGGACATCAGCATTATTAAGAAAGGGGGTGACATGACTTCTAGGTGGAACATCAAAACAGAAACGCGCACATGCGTTTTGCACCCTTTGTATAAGGCCTGCCGTTCTGGCTAATAGTCTCGGGCCATAGACCGAATCAAGGTAATTAAATTTTGACAACACTAATGAGTCCACCAACTGTATACGCAGATCGACACTAAGATGGCTTCGTATCTGATATAGCACCTTTAGTCGGTAGAAGCAGTTCCTAACTATGTCCGTGATATGACGCTCGAATCGCAACTCTTCGTCCATGACCAGACCAAGATTACGAGCCTCCTGCACACGTTCAATGGGAGCATTGCCAATAATAATCTGTGGATTTGATAGTTTTATTTGACAGATCTGATGCTTTGTCCCCAGAATCATGTATTTAGTTTTCCCCGCATTGAGAACTAACGAATTTCGCTGAGCCCAGTCTGAAATACGGCTTAAATCATCATTAATTTTATGTGTAGCTTCATTAACATCACTAGGCTTAAACGAAAAATAAATCTGAACATCATCTGCGTAGATGTGATAATTACAATGTTTAATGTTGTTGATTAAGTCCGCGCTAAATAGTATAAATAATAGTGGACCCAAAATAGATCCTTGAGGAACCCCTCTACATAGAGATGCTTTATCAGACCGAGATGCTGATCCATCAACATTGTAGGTTTGTACAATCTGTGACCGGTTGCTCAGATAAGAGTGAAACCATCTTACTGCACCACTATCGAACCCATAGTAAGATAACTTGGACAATAACAAAGAAATATTCAATGAGTCAAAAGCCCTTGAAAAATCCAGCAAAACCAACAATATTTTTTATGTCATTGTAACCAATCATTATTTTTTAACGTTATAACACAGTGGCGCCTCTAGCGGAAGAAATTGGCAGTAAGGTTCCATAGAAAAAAATACTTTCATTAGTATGATCATATTAGATATAAGATTTTCTTAAAAATCAAGTTCGTCACGGCTGTGACTTTTTTAATCTATGGATAATTTATGATCAAGCCATGGATATACATGATGTTGATATGATGTGCATCTATGTTAAATTTAAGTTAAAAAGACATAACAAACATAAGTTTCTAGCATTATTCAACTTACCTATGGTCAATATTCTGTGGGTCCATGGACCCTAACCGCACTATGTGGCAGACTAGATATATTTTTTCACTTTTCTTTATATCACTCCCAAAATCCTGAAAGTAAACAAAGACTGGAGTATTGACTAGATACCGCGATTGTGATATGACGAAAGTAGTTGAAGTAATGCCAACGACATCAAAATCAGCTTAAACAAAATAAACAAAAAAGAAAGTAATGTGCGGTCGGGAGACCCCCAGGACAGGAACGAAGTTCAACAAAAACTTTTCTTTCTTTTTTAAATAAACACTTTTATACAATTCACACACATTCGTATATAATAGAAAGAGACAGAGAGAGAGAGAAAGTTACATAGGGGGCATAACTGGCGACGTCACATCCGTAACGCTTTTTCGTAACGTGACCATTTCTGAAAGTCAACTCCCACCGCAAGCCTCGTAAAGGAACTCCCAAAATACTCACGGTAAAGACAACAGGCGTCGGCATAAAGTGCGTGGTGGGCCACCGCAACAAGAGATGCTCGGTGAGCTTGACGCCGGCCGCGTCGTAGAGGGCCAGCGCGAGCTCGGCCGCGTCGTTCATGCGGCACACGAAGTTGTGCACGCGCACCACCACGCTGTACGTGCGCCCCGCCGGCCCCGCCCGCGCCCCCGCCCCCGCCCCCACCCCGGGGCCGCCCCCCACCCCCGGCCCCGCCCCTGGGCCCGAGCTCGAGCTGTGCTCGTACAGCCTGCACGCCTATAACACGACACGGTTATCTCTGACTATGGGCTTATACAATACGATACGTAACGATATTATACGATACGATACAATACGTATTGTATTAAACAAATGCTGTGGATATGCACGAGAAAAGGTTGGAGCAAAGCCCGCCCGTATAAGGCCGCTCCGTTGATATGGTGGACAGTGAACGGGTGATTTAGGTCTAAGCTAAGCGAAAAGTTGGGGGAGAACGGACGGGCTTCCTTTAGTTTACCTTTTAGAATTACTTCCCAAAATTTGATATCAATAAGCGATACTATATATAAAAGGGCGCAATACAGATTGATCGATTTTAGGCTAGGTATTTTTTTTAAATCTTAGTATACAATTTTATACATATACAGTCTATATACATGCTTATTTCTATAAGAGGCTCGTTCTGTGATATACTCACCATATTCTTGTCAATCCTCGTGTTAGCCTCCTCGTGCAGCGCGTTCAGCTTGTAAGTGGAGACTTGCAGAGGGTCCACCAGCTGCCCGCTGGACGAGCGCACAGCCAGCTCCATGCCTAACGTCCTGTTTATACCAAATGTATTAACTACTAGCTTTCACATCGGGATGAAAAGTATACTATATCCTATTTCAGGACTTAAAGTAACTAATATATATTTTAATACTAGATTCCACCCCGCCGCGGCCCATTTTTTCAGCACTGTAACACCGTATATACTATCCTCACGGTGTTGTTTTCCTTCTGTGTGAGCCCAGGCCCACTGTCGGAACAGGTAAAGGTACAGGTAGATAGCCGCAGCTGGTCCTGCGTCGCTCTATGTATGTGTACATGTGTAGGTACCTGTTGCCCTTGTCGATGGTGTAGAGCGCAGTCCTGGCGAGCCGCCGCAGCTGGTCCTGCGGCAGCGCGCCGCTGGCCGCCTGCGCCCGCAGCTCGAGCAGCGCGCGCATGCTCACCTCCATGAACTTGAACCGCTCATCCTTCTTCTAATACCATACAACACAATTCAATACAATACAGTATAGTTTTTCGTGGTATAATAGGGTTCGACTGAAAATCAGTTTTGAGGTTGTGCTTACCACATGTCTACAGAGCATAATTGAGTCGTAATCCTTCTCGACATCACACAATATAATATTATTGTAATAATATTACTGAATTTCTTGTGTATTTTGTCTTCTTTTTAATTGTTTGTCTTGGTAAAGTGTCTATATAATTCTGCAATATTGTGCGTATGTCGAATAAATGTTTTTTTCATTATTTCTTTCTTTTGTGCAACGACTTACTATCTTCTTAAAAATCAATGATTCTGATGACTCAGCAGATAAGGATGTACTTCACAGGTCATTTAGATGGTAAACCATTTGTATATATAAATAACAGAAATGGCCCCAATATAGAACCCTGGGGAACTTGGGAACTAAAGATCCTTTAGATATTGTCCCACAAATCCCTACATTTGTTGTCGATTAGATAAATAAGATACAACAACATCGTGAGCAGTTCTACTTATTCCGTAATAGTCAAGCTTCAGAAGCAGTGTACGGTAGTCAACTATACAAAGTAGTAAATCTTAAAAACAGTCCTTTTTCTCGGCGACTGTGTGTACCATTTTTCAAACACTGTAAGCAAAAGTTATATAAGTAATCCAAAAAGCATGATGTTCTAATAACTTTTTCCTGTTACTCCTAGTTTTAAGGAAGCCCTCACTGATTTCTAATTGCCACCCTGAATATATACACACGTTTTGAGAAACTCCTCCTTTTTTGAAGTCGGTTAAAAACGCAAATATATGGTAAATACTCACGATGAACAATTCCTTCCAAGGTTGAAGCCATTCGCGCAATGTAACCGCTATGTCATGTACCACGCCGCTGCCGCCGGCTGATGCCACCACTGTCTCGCTACATCTAAATGAACTTGTTTGCGTTACATTTTATTTTAATTGCTATTTTTTAGAGAAATATAGCCAACAGTCAGATTATAATAAACTAGCTTCCGCCCCGCGGTCTCACCCGCATTCCCGAGGGTACTCATATTATCCCGGGATAAAAAGTACCCTATATGTTATTCCATAGTGTTGCAGCCAAAAAGAGGTTCTTTATATAAAAAGGAAACAGTGTGTGTCATGAGAGGTGTCAGAAAAATCAGACCTAAAATTGTATTGAGAATTGTTAAATTACTTACTAAAATATGCATTGTGTTTAGAATCAGAGAAAAAACCATTAACAGAGAGAACATTTGGTCCTTCGAGCCGGATCATGCATTTTGGTAATTATTATATGTGAATTTGAGAATGAGAAAAATAAGAAAATTTATTCAATTATTTGATTCATTGAGCGAGTCGAGTCATTTAGTTTGAATTAAATACACTATACACCAACATTGAGATTTGAGAGAGATTTGAAGGAGAATTTTGAGAATACAAATATAAAGTGCGTTACATGCGCTAGGCCACCAACATTTTTTAGAATATTTTTCTTCAGCAATTATTTAAAATGGATGAATTAATATCAGAACAAGAGAATACATTAGAGTTAATCAAAAAAGTCGGAGTAAATTTCAAAAAATTACCTAAAACCAGATTGAAGATTTCAGTGATTAAGGTCAAAATAGAAACACTATGTGAGTATTGGGAACAATTCCGCAACACTCATTTTGCAATAACGAAACGAGCTACAAATAAACAAAAAGGTGAAACAAATTATTTTATATCTGACATTTTTTCGATCGGAGAAGACGAGTACATGTTCACAAAGGCTGACATGGTAGAAAAGGTAGAAGAGTTGAGTAACTGTCTCAAAGTAGTGCAAAAGGAATAAAAGATTTGTTAGATACTACTGTCGAATGTCTTAACAATCTAAAAAACAATGATGTTGCAATTGATAACTGGGATATAATAATCATTCATTTGATAGCTAACAAATTAGATGATGATTCACATAGATTATGGGAGGAAGATATTGGAGAGTTACCCGTTGAGATACTTCCTACCTTCGAAAGGTTTAATACATTCCTAGAAACTCGATTTCGAATTATGGAGATGATGAATGCTTCTACATCAAAGGAAACAACTTCTACAAGAACAAAATCCTTTAACACTATTGCTGAAAAATGTGCATTTTGTAAGCAAAGCCATTCGCTATATGCCTGTAAAGAATTTCTGAGTCTAGATGTGAACAAAAGAGTTGAGTATGTACAAAATTCGAGATTATGCTTCAATTGCCTATTGCCTACACACAGTGCCTTGTATTGTGCATCTAAAATATCTTGTCGTCAGTGTGGAAGAAGACATCACACAACCCTTCACTTCATGAAAAAAAGAGAAAATGAGCCTATTAACAATACTGAGAATAAAAATGTAAATGCGCAAACGAACATAGAGTCTACATCTATCCAATCGCATCTAACTATCCAAGGACAAACTGCACTTATGGCAACTGCTATCGTAAATATTCAGACTAGTAAAGGGCCTCAAGCACTTCGAGCTCTCATTGATCCTTGTTCACAAGAATCATTTATCAATGAAGCCATTGTGAAACGTTTGCAATTACGTAGAAAACCTTTTGACGGGCAAGTCAGCGGTGTAGGTCAGATGTCATCAAAAATTAACCAAGCAACTGAGATAGAAATAACCTCGAGAGTAGATAATGCATTTAAAATTATGTGCACAGCATTTGTAGTAAAACAAATAACAGATATACTACCTGCATCTAAAATTAATAATAATTCGTGGTCTCATATTCAACAACTAATATTGGCTGATCCTACTTATCATACTGCTGGTAACATAGACGTGCTACTAGGAGTCAATATTTATAGTGAGATACTTATGAGTGGAGTAATCAAAGGAAGCCAAGGAGATCCAATAGCACAACAAACACACTTCGGATGGATAATCTCAGGTGGAGGAGTAAAAGATACAAGTGCGAGAGGAATGGTAAGCATGCACACTAACTTATCATTAGACCGCTTATTAGAGAAGTTTTGGGAGACTGAGAGAATAGAGTCAGAGGAAAGCGACACTCTCACCCCACAAGAGATAAGAGCAGAACAAATTTACCAAAAAACAATATCTAGAGAGCCAAGTGGAAGATATATTGTTTCACTACCCTTTAAAGAAGATAAACCTAATATACCTACACATTCATATGAGATAGCACTACAGAGATTCAAACACTTAGAACGAAAACTATCAACAAACGAGAAATTGAGAACTGAGTATAATGGAGTAATGAGAGAATATCTAACTTTGAATCACATGGAGTTGATAAATGGTAAAGACAATAGAGAGCGAGCTATATATTTACCACATCATGCTGTTGTGAAAGAAGATAGAACTACAACAAAAGTGAGAGTCGTGTTTGATGCATCGTGTAAAGGTAGCAACGGAGTTTCACTTAATGATGAATTGCTGATTGGACCGTCCCTTCAAGAAGAACTTCGTATCATTCTAATGAAATGGAGAATGCACAAGGTATGTTTTATTGCAGATATAGTCAAAATGTACCGACAAATAAAAGTACGAAGAGAAGACATAGACTATCAAAGAATAATTTGGCGTTTCAGTCCAGAAGAAGAGTTAAGAGAGTATAAATTATTAATAGTCACCTTTGGCACAGCGTGTGCACCATACCTTGCGATAAAAACACTAAAACAAGTTGCTAAGGACGAAGGAAACGAGATGATTTTACAAAGAGCACAAACGGCAATTCTTAATGATTTCTTTGTCGATGATTTGCTCTCGGGAAATGAAGACGAAGAATCAACTGTAGAGCTTCAGAGACAAATAACACAAATTTTAACATTGGGAGGGTTTCAATTACAAAAATGGCACTCTAACAGTGAACATTTCATTAACCAATTAGATCCATCAATAAGGAGATATGATAAAGAGATTGATGAAAAAGAGATTATCAAAACATTAGGAGTGATGTGGAATATAAAGCTTGATGAGTTAAGAATAAAAAATACAGTCCATTTACCTGAGCTAAAGATAACAAAGAGGAAGGTTCTTACGGCAATAGCATCACTATTTGATCCAATGGGTTGGGTTGCTCCAAGTATTATTATTGCAAAAATATTCATGCAAAAACTATGGGCAGAGAAATTATCATGGGATGATGAGTTGCCTGAACCATTTCGAGTTGAGTGGTTAAAATACAGCTTGCAATTAGAGAGTCTATCAACAATTAAAATTGATCGGTGGATTGGGAGTATGAATGAAAATAAACGTATAGAATCAGCAGCATATGCAGCAGTAATATATTGTAGAGTTGTGCGAGACGATGGTGAAGTAAAAGTATCACTAATCATATCCAAAACCAAAGTGGCACCTTTAAAACAAGTAAGTCTTCCCCGTTTAGAGCTTTGTGCCGCTTTACTGCTGGCAAAATTATTGAGACATGTTGTAAACGCTATGAAAATTGATATTAAACATGTACATGCCTGGTCCGACTCACAAGTAGCTTTGTGCTGGATACACGGAGATCCTAATAGATGGAAGCCATTTGTAAAAAACAGAGTAATTGAGATAGATAATACTATTAAAACAAATTGGTCATACATACATACCAAAGAAAATCCAGCTGATCCAGCTTCAAGAGGAGTACTGCCTTATAAATTACAATCACACAAGTTATGGTGGACAGGTCCATCATTCTTGAAAGAGAAAGAAATTACCATAACTGCCCAAGAGATACCTGAAACTACATTAGAGATACGCGAAACAGTAACTTGTGCCACTACAATTGAAGAAAAACCTGAAAATAAGGAAATACTTACGTTCCTGACGAAATATTCTTCACTGAGGAAACTACTGTCAGTTATTGCATACTGTCAACGATGGCTGCATTTTAAAAGAGGAGTTGTTGTAAATAGATTACTTATTACTTCAAAGGAGAGACAAGATGCCCTTACAACATGCATAAAGTTGTCACAAAAAATAGAATTTGAGGAGGAGATTTTAAGTTTAAAACGCAACGTACCTGTATCGAAGAAGTAGATTAATACGACTTAATCCGTTCTTAGATGACAAAGGTATATTACGAGTCGGAGGACGTCTTAAACATACTTATCTAGAGTATCAAAGTAAACTATGTCCGCTCCCAGAAATTTAAGAGCATGTTTTTTCCTTTGGGCGGGGAGTATGTTGCAGCCAAAAAGAGGTTCTTTATATAAAAAGGAAACAGTGTGTGTCATGAGAGGTGTCAGAAAAATCAGACCTAAAATTGTATTGAGAATTGTTAAATTACTTACTAAAATATGCATTGTGTTTAGAATCAGAGAAAAAACCATTAACAGAGAGAACACATAGTATGATCTATGGTGCCAAGTTTCATCGAAATTCATTCGGCCGTTTATGCGTCATTGAGACACGAACATACAAACATTCACGTTTATAATATTAGTAGGATTTAAAGAATAAATAAAATAGAGCGCACAGTGACGGGTTCATCGCCCGTTATGATAATCACGCCCAATGCCGAGTGAATCATTACAGCATGTATCGCAAGCTACTGTAGTAACTGCTAATTGAAATATTATCAACTGAACGGTAGCCTTGGTGCGGTCACAGGATAATACTCGTTACGTAGTCAGAAACAACACTCCTATTCGTGTGAAATATCGATATTGAAACTGCGTGTCTGATTTTACTGAACACGTCCCCTCTTTAGAGTCTCGAATCTCCCCTAACAAGGGGGATTTAGGCTATTAGGCCACATTCTACCACGTGGGCCAAGTGTGAATTGAAGGACTTTTTTAATTTTTTGGCTTTGAACTTTGATTGTTATATAAATCTTAATATATAAAATTCTTCTGTACGTGTGTTTGTCACCCAACTCCTCCTAAACGGCTGGACCGATTTGGATGAAATTTTATGTGTATATATGAGTGGTTTGAAAATACAATTGGACCCGGTAGGTGGCGTTGTAATCGAGTTTGGACAGGACAACGTCTGTCGGGCCCGCTAGTTAAACTATATTATTTAAAATTACGACGGGATTAAATTGGAGATTAGATTGGTCCTATTGGAGATCCTTAGGGGAGACCTATGTCCAGCAGTGTCTTGCGGCTGAGATGATGATGTTGACGACAAGATTTTTAACATATTTAGGCTGTGTTGCCAGCCTAATATTTTGGCGTGGCCTTGAATGTCTCGGGTATGGTGAATCCGTACGTAAAGAAATATGAAGAGTTAATACATTGATTTGTACAAAAATAAATGGAGGGTTTTAAAATGGTTTCCAATGTTGAGATTAAAAGCAAATTGGGCAAATCTGAGATATAGATATATAGATTTCTCATATTTGCTTTAATTGTAATTATTATTTTTTTCTTTTTTATAATTTTGGTCTGCTCGATATTTTCGATGTTTTGCTTAGTTGCTCGTACATGTGTTTATGTCGCATTCAAGTTACAGTACATTTATTGTTTTAACCTATTTTTTTGTGTGGCTGTGATGTGTTTTGTGCGATAAATAAATAAATTTAAAAAAAAGATTACATTACCAACAACATTTTATCATACATTAAATATTTTATAAACTCTGCATTACTTAAAACCTAGCCTTTCCCTTGTGGTTACACCCGTAATGTTACAAAATTTCATGAAAAATTGTAGAGCCGTTAAGAAACCGAGTGTTAAAAACATACACAGAGTAGGATATGATTCCACACAAAAAAAAATACAGTTTTTGGTCTCGATTCTACCGTCTCGTAAAATATTAATGAATTTATAAGATTTGCACCCATATGCTTCTAGCTTGCTAGGGCATTCTAGAGCCACAAGAAACCTAAAAAAAATACATGTTAAATACTTATAAGACAACCTCTTTATTTGAAGTTATTTTCATTTTTATTCCGCGGTTCTTAAGGTTTAAATTCAAATACATTGTGTGATTTCTTCATTGGCCACCAAGGCACCAATCATTTCTATGGTCATTTTAACCCATAAAAATATATTTTTTCTATAAAACTCAGCGATAAGAGTGATATAAGGACATACCTGTCAACAATACTATCCCGTATCGTTACGTAGCTCTTAGGGAAGGCACCACTGGCGTCCCTCCGGAGACTCTTGCCCCAGTACCATCTGGCAGTCTCCCGCTCGATATGGACCAGCTCGCCGACCTCCAAGGACAGGTGGGCAACACCCTTGCCCTCGAAGTTGTATATAGCTGGAAAATTTAACAGGGTAAGGAACCAATTTACAACTTCACGGTTACACCCGTCCGTCCGCCTCTTGCATTGTATGCTAAACGACGTGATTTTTATGAAAGTCTAGCATTCGATCTCGTATTTTACCCGTATTCAAATTCAGAAAATCCTTTAGGTATAGATACGGGTCGATTGATGTAATAAGAAGAAGCTACCTACTTGGTTTTATGATCGTGTCCAACCGAAACTTCGGTTTCGGCCACTTTTGGCTTCAGTCAATATGGCCATGCGCCGGACTCATCGCCAATCAAAACTTGAACAGAATTACTTAGGGATTCTACCCTTGGCACCGAAGGTTGTGGCGATAACCGAACTTAATCAGCTTCGGCTTCGGCCAGAAAAGGACATTGATGTATACTGGGTGGATACTTTGTTGGTATCATTTCTTTATGTCGCCGAAGCTGGTAAGCACACAAATCCTAGATGGGCTGGCCCTCAAGTGCAGCTGCCGGAACGCACCTGCAGGTAGGTACTACAAAGTACCCTACCACTGTATTATGGTATCCTCACAAAAGTTAGGTATAAATTTCATGTCCAAAATAAAAAATAAAAATATTATTGAAAGTCCTCACTAACTATATAGCTTGTTTACCCTGTGAACGATGCTAATAACAATTTCTATGACATAGGAACAAACCGACAAATATGATTTACACACGATGAATACCTAGCGTCAAATAAAGCAATGCCTTTCTAATTTGGCACAACAATGGGACGAATTTGACGGGCCGGTTGGCGTGATTGGTAAGATACCCTATCTATCACGCCACAGGTCGTGGGTTCGATTCCCACTCAGGACAAACATTTGTGTGCATGAACATGTCTGTTTGTCCTGTGTCTGGGTGTAATTATCTATATATGTATGTATTTACAAAAGAAAAGTAGTATATGTAGTATATCAGTTATCTGGCTTCCATAGTACAAGCTCTGCTTAGTTTGGGGTCAGATGGCCGTGTGTGAGGAATAATGTCCCAGAATATTTATTTATTATTATTAATTTGCGCTCGTTTGTCATAAGGATAATTATATAGATTTTGCTCATCGGACCCTGATTCATGTTTATATCATCGATCAGATTCACCCTCTATAATTTGTGATAAAATGTTCTATAAATAACGATTTATTGATATGAAAATCAATATAGTGAGAAATTTATCATAATAAAACAATTTAATTATTTAGCTGTTTTTATAAAATACTAGCTAATCCCCGGCGTACGTTGTAAAAGCTATATTTTTTTGTCAGAAAACAACAACAAATAAACAGACACTGATTTTTATAAAGATGCGTTGACCACTATCCCGTCCATAAAGAACAACAACGGAGTAAAAGATGGAGCACAGGAGGTTAAAGTAATCGGGGACCATACATCAATAATTTTTTTTAATCCGACGAATTGAGAACCTCCTCCATTTTTGAAGTCGTTTTTAAAGGTACCTATAAATGAATAGCCAATTATTATTACGAAATATATATCGGTAAACTGATTATGATTTCTAATTCTATCAAACTAGTTACATTCCATTCAATAAAACATATAAAACACTGTCCAATTAACCACAATAAAAGGAAACATCTTTAACGAAACACATCCCGTATAAATACCAGAGCAAGTAAAAAAACGCCTTTAATATTAAATAGCATGTAACTTTACTCACACTATAAATGATAATTAATCCGGGACAATAAGGGCGGGAATCGGTTGAGTCATGCGCACGGGCACACCAAAATCGCACAGAGCGCACGCAACTTGCGCGCGAGTTGAATACTGATCGGGAGCACATAGAGTAACGTTTGGTTTAGACATGGCATAATTAACAGAAATAGATGAAGTGAACGATACCTATTACAGTTATATAATTTAGAATAAAATGTTTGTACACAAAACAATTCATTCGAAAATAATTAGATTCGAGGAATAAGATATATTCTGTTATATGTGTAGTAAATACGTATTTTAAAAATAAGAAAGTAAACTAATGTTACGAGAGATGCTTTTATTTAATTTTTAAGAATGATTTCATTTTCATTTATTCTGGGTGACTATTTCTAGATAGTGTATTAAAAGTATAGGTTGGGTTCGTCATGTATGAGACCATGGCGGATTAACGAAAGCAATGGAGAGCAAGCGCGGAGGCGACCTCATTTACCAAACATACGCTATTTAAAGCATACATATTTTTAAATAAAAAAGTTTAAGTAAAATACGTATGTTTCGAAATGATGTACCAAGTCTGGAAGGAGCCAGTGACAGGCACACATACTGACAGACTGAGAGACTTACAGATGAGGTAGACTTACTTACTTTATAACTCTTCACAATAAAAAAAACTTTCATTTCAGTTATTTTTAAAAGCAATAAATTCACAACTAACCGACGCAAGTTTATCCTTTCCCAAAGGAAACATATTGAATGTCTGTCCCACTACATCGATAACTGAATACAAAGTTTACCCTCAATTTAGCTTGAAGACAAGATTTCACGAGATATAGAATACAAACTTTCGTCTGACATCCCATTCATAACGAGTTTTGAAAGGATTTGATCTATTTATCTTATGAAAGACGAAACCAAATGGAAAACGTTCCGTCATTTTGTACGAACACATATTTAGGATTTCGAAGTTAAACAAATAACCCTTATAGGTTCGCCATGCCCACCCGTGCATATGCTCACTATACAGATTCTTTTCTCTATCTCCTAACGTAATCAAATGTACGTATTAATGAATAACACATTATTCTATCAATTTGTTTCAAGGCGAATAAATCTCAATCAATGGGAGTGACGTCAAAAACGTGACAAAATCGTAATTTCGACCCACAATGAGATTGAGCAGCTTTCAGTGAGAAGAAAACATCGTGAGGAAATCAAAGCACGATGATAGGGTACTTTGCAGTACCTGGCGGATTACCACCATCAAATGGATCTGTTGCCAAACACCTAGTGGTGTGTTCCGTTGGCAGCACCTCACCTACCTATAGGTACATACTGAGTGATATTTTAGTCACCAGAATTACTTGCAGGGGTGGAAGTACTCATCAACATGAACAACTTTTATGATAGGACTAATTGTGACGAAAAAATTATCAGCTGTTCCATACAAAAGTTCAATACCTACTCGGCCAAAATGTATGGAGCAACCATTTTATTTTACGCGATATCAGAGATGCTCCCATAACAAAAGTTGTTCATATTGATGAGTACTTCCACCCCTGCAAATATTGCCAGTGACTACAAAATCATCTTGTTATACACCAATTTCTTTCTTAGCTTTGTGTGTTCACATTTGGCCATATCAAAATTTCTATGGCGATTTTGAGGTGAAACACAGGCCTATCTTTGTTAAAAACTAGTTGTTCCTCACGGTCTCACCTGCGTTCCCGGTGTAAAAAAAATACCTATAACCAATAAAAGTAGCCTAAGTTACTACTTATAACTCATAAAAATATATATAATAAGCTATCTGCCCCGTGGAAATCAGTTCAGCCGTTTCGGAGATTAGCCGGAACAAAGAGAAAGACAAACAAAAAAATGTTTTTTTTTTGTTTTATTAAATTTTATTTAAAGTCGTGTCTTACACGTTCATAACTCAATAGGAATCCGACCCAATAGCGCACCTGTCACACGACACTTGTTGTAATGAGATATTGGCACTAGCACTAACTACGTCACCTGACTCCACTCGCCTAATGTATGGCAATTAGATTGATGGGTGTATAAGCCATTGTATGTAACAAATGGAGCAGATAAATGAATATGTGTGGAATTGTTGCAACAGCTGCAACTTTGACTCAAGGGCTTTGAGATGCTCTCTTTTAAAAGTTTTTGGGTGGAAACTGTGAAGGAATATGATATTTTGTAAACAGATTAAATGGGGCTGGGGAGGTTAAATACCCTGACGTTACCTCTTTTGTTTTTAATAATAATAATATATTTATTTACAAAAGGTTTACATGTGTTTGCTTAAATTAAATGGACATTTTACTATGTAGGTTTCTTGGAGATGGATTGCAGTTGCGACTGCTCTCACTGCTGGACTAGAATACCCTGTATTAGTGAGGTCCCGGCTGCTACAATCTTAAGTTAAGTGCAATCGGGTATGACGAGTTTCTTGTTTTAGGGTTTTTTCATTTCCAAATTACACAGAAACGCAGTCGGGTTTTTTAGTTTTATAAATTACGGTATTTCTTTAGTTTTATTACTGAATGAGTTCATTTTGTTTTTTTTTTATATACCCAATGTCACTTTCACAGTAAATACGAATCTAACGACACCTCTCAAGCTAAAATCCATCGAGCCGTTCAGGCCACAGAGCGCGCCATTTGAATTTGGCGCCAAAATCCGCCATTTTGTTTTTTTATTATTTTTATTTATACATACTCTCGAAAAACATAACCCAAAAAAGGGCGAATATTAATATTAAAAAATCAACAATTAGATACGTTGTGTACATAAATGCATCTCTCTCTCTCTCGTTTAGAACATGCAAATGCATTAACATAAAAGTAGGTATACTATCAAACGTTATATACCTCTCAATTGAATGTTCCGTCGCGACTTTTTTAACAATTTTATTGATACACAACTTTATTAATGGCACGTCGGTGTTTGGACAGGTCATAATTTGGACTTCCTCAGGTGACGGATTTGGAAGGGGACAGCCTGGGGCGTTTGGCAGGCAATCGCTCCAATGTTCACAGACATTGTACTCGAGGACATTTCCGGCAAATTATGGACAGTAAAGACATTCTAATGTATTTAGGCCATATTAGTAAATGAAGATTAATTTTATAAAGATAACAGATATTTAGATGGACAATCCCCCTTATTCAGACCCATTCGGTTCGGAACTGACGATTTTATTTTGTTAAATGTAAGCTGACGCTGTATTAGCCGCGAATTCATTTGCCGCGATCGTATACCGATCGACTGCCTCATTCCAAATGGAAGTCCGAAATGAGAAAATAGACGCCATCCTATTCAGTTGACTACTCAAATGGTTCGTCTACCGAAACGGAACCGCAACTGAGCAGGTCTGAATATGGGGGAGTCACAGAATAGATATACCATGCACCTTCCGCTGCACTTGAGAGCCAGTTTCCTTCTAGGCTTTATGTGCTTACTACCTTCAGTTTCGTCCAAAATATCTTTTAACATAATAATTCAGCGAACAGTGCAAGTATGCTTGTTTTTAGGGTTCCGTACATCCGATGAAAAACGGATTTTTTATAGGATCACACTCGTGTCTGTCTGGCCGTCTGTCACAGCTTATTTCCGCCGAATCTACTGTATATCAATACTGTACCCGTAGTATGTCAATTTGGAACGAAAATTATCTATCATGCATAACCCTCGTAATGCGATTTGATATCACTGATCATCCTGTATATTAAATTAAATACTTTGTATTGGACGAGAATAACGACGCATTTTATTGGCACCAACACGCTATACCCAAAATCCCAATGCAGATGGGACGATTCGAACTTTTTATATAATTGGGTAAATTTAATTTATTGACATTGATAAAGCTACTAATAATAAATGTGTAAGTTTGTATGTTTGTGACTCAATCTCGCATAAACAACAGAATTTGCATGAAAATTGGCACAGCAATAGATCGTCAATACTGGAAAATATAGGATAGGATCCCACGGGAACGCGAATAAAACTGCGGGGCCGAAACTTGTCCACTATTTACATATTTCTATAGGTAAAAAAAAAAACATTCAACATTCCTAAATTTATATAAATTAAATGAGTACCTATGTCCTATAAAAACTGTCTACTTATATTAATACAAGATAAAGTCTGGCCAGAAAAATAAAAAAGCGGCGTGAGGGCGCCACTTGAAAATATTTTGACAGCTCCTAGTAAGATCAGTACACTTATTAGTTCCGTAAAATTCCGCAATATGGCGAGGTGATTTATTTATCTGGTCGGGCTTTACAACAATTATTATTATTATTATAATACAACATTGTAATGAGATAATTTACACTTCCTCTTAACACAATAAGGAAATTTAACATTTAACTTAACAGCTATATTTCTATTTCTGTCATCAGTTATGACTAGCACAAGTTATACGCTATAAGCTATTTAGAGAAGAGATAATTGCCGACTGCCACAGGCCACCTTGAAACTGAGGGAATTGAGGCCATAGTACGCCACGCGGACCATGTAAACTGACTGACTTAACATTCTTTGAGTTTTACCTGTTGGACATGTGGGTTTTCTCACACATACATATATTTTCCTTAACTTTATGAACAATATAATAGTTTTAAGTCCAGTATGTATGTACCAGTAATTAGAATGATTGTATTTGTATTGTAAATATTAAATAGACACAAATTAATTATATATAATATAGTATAAAAGTTATATACATATCAAAAAAATGGCATGGCTGGTTCGTCTTTTTCCTTTTTTTACTACTAAACAAAAAACTAAACCTAAAAGAAAATGGTGTCAAACAATTACGTCTTAGCCCATTTATATATACATATAATCCAAATCCAATAACAGAATATCACAACATTAAAACTAATGAAAATACATAGAATATAATAACGTGGATATAAAACTTTGTTTGTATATTGTTTGGAAATGTGTTTGTGTGTGTAATGTATGAATAAATCAAATAAATAATAATAATAATAATGATGATCCCAAACCAAGCAGAACTTGTACTTTTACATCCTGACTCAGGGCAAACCAACATGTTCATACACACAAATAACTCCCATTCAGGATAGCTGAATGGGAGTTGTACACTTGACCTGTGGTGCGATAGATAGGGTATTTTACCAACCATTTAAGGCGATGATAGCTCAGTGGTAGTGACGTCGGACGCCGCGACGAAGGTCGTGGGTTCGAATCCTACAATGAGCTTGAGCTTTCGGTGAAGGAAAACATCGTGAGGAAACCATAGCACGGTGGTAGGGTATTTTGTAGTACCCGCCTGGCTGGCTACCACCCTCAAGTTGAATATCTGTCGCCATACACCTATTGGTGTGTTCCGGCAGCTGCACTTGAGAGCTAGATCCTTCTAGGCTTTGTGTGCTTACCACCTTCGGCCGCATCATCACCTACTATAGTGAGGTTGTTGTCAAACACAAGCCTATACAAAGTAAAAAAAAAAAACCATGTCAACCTACAGGTTGCTACCACATATGTATATGTAGTAGAGTGTATATAACTTGGATGCCCATGATCAGTTCTCGATTGGGTAATTAAGGCAGTGCTAAACTTGTGCATAATATAGCATGGTCATAATAATATTAGATGGATAGATAAAACTGTAAGTCCCATCTATCTTACATTGTATGATACACAAATTAAATAAAACCAGACAAGTGTGTGTCAAACTCGAGCACGAAGGGTTCCATTTTATATTAAAACAGCAAAAAAATCACGTTTGTTGTATGGAAATGGAAGCACCCTATATATTTATTTTATTGTTTTTTTAGTATTTGTTGTTATAGCGGCAACAGAAATACATCATCTGAGAAAATTTCAACTGTCTAACTAACATGTTCATGAGATACAGCCTGGTGACAGACAGACAGATGTTTGGACAGCAGAGTCTTAGTAATAGAGAGAGTCTCGTTTTACCCTTTGGGTTTGGAACCCTAACAAGGGCATCGATTTTGATGCTGTTTTATGACTATCATTAGTACCTCTAGAACGCGGGCTGAACCTAATGAAAAGTAGATGAAATATGTCACACAAACCAACAAGGTGATTATCATTCTTTACATTAAAAATTACAAACACATTAATAATAATAAATAAGGACAATACAAAACTCTCATTAGAATACTATTCTTATGAGATAAGATATTTATGCTAATGAGTTTATGTAAGTAAATCCTTACTAATATTATAAATGCGAATGTTATTCTGTCTGTATGTATAAATTTTACCTTTTCATGATTGTGTCTGAACAAATTGTATATTTAGTGACTTCCAACTTGAGAGTGGAAATCTAGTAGGTACAACTTCTATAGGTTACAAATTATGGACAACTGTGCTAGTGTTGAGGATCACTTGGGCAATTCGAGATCCTTAGGGGAGGCCTATGTCTTGCAATGGATGCCTTGCGGCTGAGATGATGACGATGAATGAATTCAATTACTTAATAACATTATAGTAAGCATTCCATAGTATCAGTATTAAAAAAGTCCAAGGTTGTAAGAGCAAACCATAGACAACTTAATCTCTTATAATGAAAACAACAGTGACATAATACAAAAACAACTATGATACAGTAATGTTATGATTTAAAAAAAACCTTTAACTGGTTAAGTAAACAGTTTTTAATAAAACTAAACTGTGGTTATCATAACATGCCCAATTAAGTTGTTGAATTACTTATCAATCAGCAGCGTTAATCATACATTTCTGGGAGTGGCCGCCAACCAACAGTTTAGTACCAATATCATGTGAAATTACGGACAATTTCTAACAGGATAACGCTGATAGCAGTACAGGAGGGATTCTATGTCAAACGTTGAGGCAATGTTTATATATAACGCAACTTTGCGGGAGACAACAAGTGGTCTGCGTTTTACTATTTAAACTTTATATACAAATTATCAAATGAAATACATACCAACAGCGTGAGTTTCTTCATTTTCTATTTTCACCCAGACAGTCATGCTGATTTAAACACACAATTTATAATTTTTTAATCGAACTTGTGAAGCTCGTCATTTTTATCTCGAATAGTAAATATTTGACAATTTAAAGGCAGTATTGCTAGCTTCGTTCGTACTGTTAGTAGTGCTGCCAACGCCAGTAATCTTAATTACCCTAAAATCTGGAACAAATCCCCTAATTTGGGGAAAAGAAAATCAGGAGTTAACATAATAATTTTATTTATACTAATAAAGAAGCTTGCAGATAAATAAAACAATTTAAAACATTACATTTATTTGAATATAATTCAAATAAAAAAAAAAAAATCCATATTTTATTTTACATTTGCCTAGTTTTTGTATTCAAAGGTCGCCTTGGTGACTTTCGCATTTAATTAATACCAAATATTATAATAGGATTCATGATTATTTTTTTACCAAAAAATATGGGAATCACTTAAGTGTGCTGAGAATTCGGGAAATGAATTCTATTTACCTTATTGCTCGAGTGGCCTTTTTAACCAACAAAAGAAACGGAGGAGGGTTCTCAATCGACACGTATAATTTTTAGATCCCCGGTCACGGAAGTCAAAGAAATGCAGTGAAATTAACAATGCAATAAAATTTAGGGCACATGAACGTTTTAACAGGTATGAGATTTACGAATAGCGCAGACAGGCAGTAATAAAGTTCTGGACCATTTGGATACCCGTGTATGTAACCATAAAAATGCCAAATATTCCTTTTTTAAATAAAATATCAAGTAGGAAGATACGAATAATGGTACCTACATTATTAACGATTCGAGTAATTTCACACAAACCCTATTTACTTTTTAGGGTTCCTTAGTCAAGAACCCTTATAGTTTCGCCATGTCAGTCCGTCCGTCTGTCTGACTGTCTGGGTCTGTCCGCAGCTGAGCCCAGAAACTCTTAGTACTATAAATATGTAATTCGGCATGGATATACATATTAGTCACGCCGACAAAATGGTAAAATAAAATCTTGAAAAAAAAAATTTTAGGGTACATTCTCGACACGTAAAGTGGGGATGTTTTGTTTTTGTCGTCTACGCCATGTTGTGGGGTATCTTTGGATATATCTTTCAAAAATATTGTGGGTTTGTGGAAACAATTTTTCGATTCAGGGATTCGTTTGTGATATTATAAGCTTTAAAGTGCTAATTTTTGTTGGAGTGAAGTGTCCCTCTGCCGGCTAAATGGTTGCTTTTGGAAAAAAAACAATGTGATTAAAACACGCTAGTAGCACAGCGTAAAAAACATACAGTGTTCTATCGCGTTTTTGAAGTCAAGCGAAATACCGCTTTATATAGGCATTCGTCATTGCTGCATTGTGTCCCACGCAAGTGTATGGCAGCTTGGGCTCACTACCGCCCCTCTCTCACCCCGCAAACCCCGCACGATTGCTCTGTCTAGACGTGTCCTTTGGCCGACTGTAAGAGTTACATAGACTGTGGTAGTAGTATATGTAACGAAGTTAAAAGGAAAATTATTACAGCTACGTAGGCTTTACAAGTTTACGAGTAATAGTCTACCAAGTTATAAAACTGTTTTTAGACGTTATTTCCGCCGAAACCGTTAACGTAAAATGTTAACAGCAAAAACACATGAAACAACAAAAAGCCCTCTTCTTAGTCCACATTATTGTGATGGGCAACTACGGAACCCTACATTGCGCGTGGCCCGACATGCACACATGCACTTGGCCGGTTTTTATATTGGACAGACTAGGTAACATCCCTTCCAATATCTGTGATCGCAACAATTGTAAAGATAAAATAGATTATTTATTATTAATGAGTAATAATGAATCATGATAAAAATACCTACTGGTACAGTACACGATTAGTCTTTTTGGAAAAAAAACCTTTGTGAGATCAATTATCTGGTTGCTATTGGTTTAATTCAGTTGTTAAAATTATCTGTCATCAATAACTAAAAGCTTTTAAGAGAATAGAACATTAAATCTTGCAATAAATCTGTAGAATCGGCGTGTCTATTACATTTTTTTTTTTCACCAAATCAAATCGATTTTTTCAACATCACTATGTTGGAAGAGTAACAGAATGCAGTGTAATTTTTGTTTTTCTTGTCTTTCTGTCTGTTTGAACGGGTTTTCATTGAGTTTCTATAGGTCAATCTGCGGCTTAGCTTGAATATATTTTATGAAATCAAAATCGGGTCAAAGGAAGAAAAGATATAAATATTTCACAAAGTCTGCGCGAGCGAACCGCGGGCGACAAGCTAGTTTGGCCATAGTTTAAAATATTTTCATTTAAATTATTTTAATTCAATAAGATAATGATGTAGTTTTATTATCACATGCGTTTTGGACTGGATACCTACCGTATCTTCCCTATTTTGTTTTAATTTAAACCTAAATTCGGTCGTATTAATTCTGAGGATTCTCATACAAATAAACCTACTACATAATTCATTTAGTTATAAAATCGTTAGTGGTTAAAAGTATTAAAATAAAGCCAGTTCTCTAATATCCACCATATCTAATTCCGCCGTGAAATAGTAGTGCACTTGTATTACTGTGTTTCGGTTAGGAGGGTATGGGAGCTGGTGAAATTACAGGCACAGGAGACAACAACTTTATGTCTCAAGGTTGGCAACGCGTGAGTGATACCCCTGACAGGGAAAATATAATATTGTATTTTCTTTGCCGGTGGTATTATGAGCGTCTATAGGCTACGGTAACCGCTTACCATCAGGTGGGCCGTAAGCTTGTTTGCCACCTAGTAGTATAAATATATATATATATATATATGTGTATATATTAAAGAAAAAGGTAGGCTCTCATTCAGTTTCTACGTTTATAAATGATCCATCATTTTGCTACTTATTTAGTCTGTCACGTAAAGCTAGGGCTGACCCTTCCGGACTTTCCGGGCTTGGGTACGAGAATTAATGGACACCGGATGGTAGGTGCCAATTAAGCTAGACCTCTAAATTGTATGAGCGCCCATACAACTCAGAGGTCTTTATTAATTGGTGTAACTATGTATGTATGTGGACACCCTTTAATTTTCAACTTTTTTAATTTTTTGGAATTTTCCCTTTATTTGTGCTGGAAGACCTTGCTTTTTGCCATTTTTTTTTATATTTGAGTTGATTGAATGAAAGGTAAATTGCGGTTTACGATTTATGACGTATTAAAAAAAAACTACTTACTAATTGTCGTTCAAACCAATTTTCGGTGGAAGTTTGCATGGTAATGTACATCATATATTTTTTTTAGCTTTATCATTCTTATCACTCTATTTTAGAAGTTACAGGGGGGGGGACCAACATTTTACCACTTTGGAAGTGTTTCTCGCGCAAACTATTCAGTTTAGAAAAAAATGATATTAAAAACCTCAATATCATTTTTGAAGACCTATCCATATATACCCCACACTTATGGGTTTGACGAAAAAAAATTTTTTGAGTTTCAGTTCTAAGTATGGGGAACCCCCAATATTTATTGTTTTTTTTTTCTATTTTTGTGTGAAAATCTTAATGCGGTTCACAGAATACATCTACTTACCAAGTTTCAATAGTATAGCTCTTATAGTTTCCGAAAAAAGTGGCTGTGACATACGGACGGACAGACAGACAGACAGACAGACAGACAGACAGACAGACAGACAGACAGACAGACAGACAGACAGACAGACAGACAGACAGACAGACAGACAGACAGACAGACAGACAGACAGACAGACAGACAGACAGACAGACAGACAGACAGACAGACAGACAGACAGACAGACAGACAGACAGACAGACAGACAGACAGACAGACAGACAGACAGACAGACAGACAGACAGACAGACAGACAGACAGACAGACAGACAGACAGACAGACAGACAGACAGACAGACAGACAGACAGACAGACAGACAGACAGACAGACAGACAGACAGACAGACAGACAGACAGACAGACAGACAGACAGACAGACAGACAGACAGACAGACAGACAGACAGACAGACAGACAGACAGACAGACAGACAGACAGACAGACAGACAGACAGACAGACAGACAGACAGACAGACAGACAGACAGACAGACAGACAGACAGACAGACAGACAGACAGACAGACAGACAGACAGACAGACAGACAGACAGACAGACAGACAGACAGACAGACAGACAGACAGACAGACAGACAGACAGACAGACAGACAGACAGACAGACAGACAGACAGACAGACAGACAGACAGACAGACAGACAGACAGACAGACAGACAGACAGACAGACAGACAGACAGACAGACAGACAGACAGACAGACAGACAGACAGACAGACAGACAGACAGACAGACAGACAGACAGACAGACAGACAGACAGACAGACAGACAGACAGACAGACAGACAGACAGACAGACAGACAGACAGACAGACAGACAGACAGACAGACAGACAGACAGACAGACAGACAGACAGACAGACAGACAGACAGACAGACAGACAGACAGACAGACAGACAGACAGACAGACAGACAGACAGACAGACAGACAGACAGACAGACAGACAGACAGACAGACAGACAGACAGACAGACAGACAGACAGACAGACAGACAGACAGACAGACAGACAGACAGACAGACAGACAGACAGACAGACAGACAGACAGACAGACAGACAGACAGACAGACAGACAGACAGACAGACAGACAGACAGACAGACAGACAGACAGACAGACAGACAGACAGACAGACAGACAGACAGACAGACAGACAGACAGACAGACAGACAGACAGACAGACAGACAGACAGACAGACAGACAGACAGACAGACAGACAGACAGACAGACAGACAGACAGACAGACAGACAGACAGACAGACAGACAGACAGACAGACAGACAGACAGACAGACAGACAGACAGACAGACAGACAGACATGACGAATCTATAAGGGTTCCGTTTTTTGCCATTTGGCTACGGAACCCTAAAAAGGGTTCAATTAGAAAGTACGCTGAGCCATCGTAATTAATATCCAGAGATATATGTACATCATATAATAAGTTTAAATTAAATGATATATCACATAATAGTGAAAATCAGCCTTAATGATCAGTAGTAAGTAACCAATTAGGTACGTCTTCTTTCTTTATTATTATTATACCATCGTTTAATTTTTTTCTATGCGTTAGGTACTACATTTTTGAAAAAAAATAGGTAGGTAAAATTTCCACATTAAATTAACTTTCCTGAACGAATTATCCAGCCAGTGTGGTTACTAAGCCAAACATTGAATACTATGCTTGCCGCGCAATTCAGTGAATGAGAGAAAGGGGGAAGCGCGGGTGCAGCGGTTGCGGGCGGCCATATGCATTAGCCGGCCGGCGGTTAGTGGGTCACGGTCAGCCATTGGACCAGCGCCCGCGAAGCGAAGTGCGCGCTTACTACCGAATTCCGTGTTCTCGTGCGCCGCGCCCGCGCCGCGGCCAGTCTTTTGGCCACGCTATCGTTTATAATGTAACTACAATGTTTTCACACCGCAAGTAGGTACAGTAGGTACTGTAAAATGGTGCATTATTACATTTTGAGTGGTGAAAGCCTAAACAGTACCCAGAGGCTATACGAATACTAAGCCAAAAGTGTAGCGCAAATATGAAATGGTTGATATAAAACGTAGAGTGCATTTAGAGGAGGCCCTAAGCCACGAAAACTTAAAATTGAAAATTGTGTGTGCGTGCATTTGACGAAGTGAGAAGTGAGACTGTTTGTTGTGCTAAACAAATTAAAAAACAATGTGCAAAAACGAGCTAGACTGTTTAGAGAGAAATGGAAAAATGCACGTAAGTTGATTAAATTTTTTACGCCTGAAGCAAAATACTTATGGCCTAGGTCTAGTGATTTGCACACGGCACCACGATCCGCGGTGGAGGGCGGTGGTGTGTGCTCATCGTCATAACTAACTACCGTGTTTATTATTTAGTTGTATTCGATTAATTACGTTCGTGCTACATTCTTATCACTGAACAGTATGTGAAACTTATGATTGCGTAGCGTTGTATTTCCAATTTCACTTTTCAAGCACCATCTTGTATGATTTTGTCCTTGATCGTTTTTTGTTTATTATTTTTTTTTAGGAATATTTACAGCAAAATTATACAATATACTAAAGGAAAGATAAATGACTTTATGCTACTTACAAATCTCCTCCGATGTATATCTTAATGATACTTTGCTAAGCCTAAATACTCCAATCTATCTTCACAAACGTAAGGATGAAAAATTATAAAGCTATATAGGTATCAACAAATACATACAGTGCTCACACGACTAACTACCTACATACTAGGTACAGTTTGGAACCATTAGACATAAAATCAATAAGAACATTAGGTCATCACACTCGGGGAGGGAGCAAAATAATTATAAGTCAGAAGACGTTTTACATAAGTTGATTTTGTGCAAAAGATGGAAAATAACAAAAACCGCAAATTTATAAATTTTCTAGGAAATTTATAAACTTTCGTATGATTCTAAACGAGAGATGAATTGTATTATTTTACGCCCACATGTTCGCAAATTTATCAATTTGCGATGTGTCGTGGTAAATTTATAAACTAACGGATAAAGGTTAGGTTAGGTATGTTTATAAATTTCCTAGAAAATGCATAAACTCGCGTAGGAACACGTGACTTATTCAACCAATCAGGGCGCACATGGCGTTTGGTTATTGCTTACTTCTTATTTTACGCGTGTGTTCGGTAAGTTTATCAATCCTACGAAGGTTTATAAATTTTCTAGAAAATTTATAAAGCGGTTCTTGTTACTTTCCGGTAACATACACAAGTATATAAATTGCACTAATAATGTTACGAAATGTATTAACCTATCTATTAAACCATCAATATTACATTATATTATTATACCTAGGAACTTAACAGGCGCCAGTTAGCGCGCGTTCGAAGTACTTAGAGATATCAATAATGTACCTACCCATATTTTTTATTCAAGCACACAATTTTAATGATGTTATTTACTTGCATGATAAATTAAGTAGGGCCAAGTCATGAACCTAATGGAGTAGGTAGATGTGATATTTTTATTCAATAAAGTTAATTTTGATTAACGTTAACCATGGTTACTTTTAAATATTAATCGAAATTATTTGTTGATGATTATATTCATCATCTCTAGTTCGAAGCGCTGAATTTCAGTGCAATAAATCAGCGTTGAAGTCTGAAAAAATAATTATAAATCATTGAGATCTAGGAAAAAAATGCAGGCATATACCTTACTTCCTTATAACTAACATATGGACTTCAGAACATTTTTTTCTGTAACTTCAACAAAAATAAACCACAAATAGGATGTAACTTACATCAATTAGGTATACATATGTTAGAAAAAACCAATATTTTCCACCTGCCAACCCTATGCCCTCATAAAATATAAGCCCTTTTAAAGAAAACACGTTCAAGATTTATATTCCGTACGATCTGCTGAAATCAACCCTTTTCAAAGAGGATCAGTGAGTCTTGTCGTGACACGATTCTGTTCTCAGTACTATTCTTTGATTTTATTATTATTAACGTTTTTTTATAATCTTATAAGTAGATTTATTATTAAATAAACCTATTTATTAGTTTGCCGCAAACAATTTGTCGTACCTACCCTTGTGACAAATGCACCTACCTATATTTTGAATATATATGACACCGGAGAATAACAAGAACCGCAAATTTATAAATTTACTAGGAAATTTATAAATTTAAACTTATAATTTAGGTCTCGCAAATCTCAGGTTGGGAACCTCTGGTTTATGTTTAAAATATTTAATTAGTTTATTGTGTAAACGTAACTAATCTGATGGGTACCTACGTCAATCGATTGGCTGGCTTCTAGGAATTCCCAGGAGACGTGACCTAAATTGGCCTCCACGCTGCCCATATTTGAGCCCTACAGACTTTTTCTTACGGGAAATAATCTCAAATCTAAATTGCATAATAATTCGCCCTTTCAGGTGCAGATTGAGAAAAAAGGAAATCTTAAGTATTCGTATAAAGATTTTATCTGCAAGTTTGTTTTATATTGACACAATAAATATAATCTTTTTTTAGCGGTTGAGAGCCCTCAGCGCTCGCCGCAAAGTCCGCGTAAGGGTGGAAGAAGGTCCCCTGGACCCACCACCTTCTGTTCCTGCCGAAAAAAAAAAAAAAAAATCTTTTTTTTAAATACTTAACATGTTTAATATCGCAGCTTTACATACCTCAAGACATAACTATAATGATTTCTAAGACTTCTCAAATAGCTCTTGGCAACAGCGAGCACTTCCAAGACAGACATCACTAAACGCGAAGTATCCAAACATTTCATAATAATAAATCAAAAGAATCTGCGACAGACAGACTAATGACCCTCACAATAACGCTTTTATCCTTTCCTTTATTGTTCCACGTCGCAGAAGAGATAAAAATAAGATTTCCCTACAAAATTGTTTAGAGTGGACATTTTTGTGCAGTTATTCCGTGTGCAGGATGATTTTTGAAAACGTAGAAACGTGATGCCGAAATACAACTTGATATTCCCCCTTATTCAGACCCATTCGGCTGCCATTCCGATCGGAAAGGACGATGTTATTTCGTTGAATTTAGGTTGATGCTGTGTTAGTAACAGAATTCATTTGCCGCGATCGTCTGCCTCATTCCAAGTGGAAGTTTGAAATGAGAAAATAGGAGCCATCCTATTCCGTAGACTACTCAATCGGGATCGCCGAGCAGGTCTGAATAAGGGGGATTTTGGGGGCGACTAGATGATCCTATGAACGTCGTACCACGTGAGATCGATAATATTGGCCGAATCGATGTTTCAGCTGTTCTTTTGGGTTTTCTCTATTTTTTAAACCACCCCAGTATAGAGGCAAACAAAACAAAAAAAAATATCTGTGGATCCATTTTCGAGTTTTTCAAGACGGCAATTGATTTTTATACTGGGTGATTTTTTTGTTGTTATCAATACTACCACCTACATGAGATAGTCGATCAACTTTGTATGGTTCAAATGTCATGAAATCAAATACGAAACCTTAATTTCTCCCGCTAGAGGCACCACTGTGCCTTAACGTAAACAAATTGGTTACAATGATAAGACGAAACTAATGTCACATAAATCGTGGCGCGCCATTGGATACATTTCCGTTGTATTCCGGTGGCGCCATCTATGATTACTTTAGCGTAAGCAACCCTATTGTCACGTGATTTTTAATCATTTAACCGACTTCAAAAAAGGAGGAGGTTCTATTTTCGATTGTATTTTTATTTATGTATGTTCAGCGATTTCTCCGTCAATTGCGAACCGATTTTGAAAATTATATTTTTTTCTAATATCAATCCCATACAAAAATGGATCGTCTAGTTTTGATTTTCTATATCGGGAATCAGGGCTTATTTTATATTATAACTAGCTGTTCCTGTTATAACCTTCCTCAAGAATTGGACTATCAAATGCAAAAATATTTCAATTCCTACTACTTAGTAGTTCCAGTGATTAGCGCCTAAGCAAACAAACAAAACTCTACTCCTATATTAAATTAGTATAGATAGATGATTAAATTATTTTATTATTATTAAGTTTGTAGTCTAAGTACAAGTTCCGCTTAGTTTTGGATCGGATGGCCGTGTGCGAGGAATATTCCAGGATAACTATGTATTTGTCAAATTTGATTCAAACCAGTCCATCATTTAGGGCGTGATTGAGTAACAAACATAGACACAAACTTTCGCACTTATAATACTTGCTTCTGCCTCGCGGTTTCACTCACGTTTCCGAGGGATATTATGTTATCCCGGTATATAAAAGTACTCTATAATTCCAAGGTTTATCTATATGCCAAGTATCATCCTACTAGGTACTTACCTTCTAATATTATAAACATGAATGATTCAATCACATATAAACGGCTCAACGGATGGCCTGTTAGTCGTTAGTAAATAACTTGGTATAAATCTCAATACTCCTAAAATGATTTCAATTCAATCAAGCTACAAAAATCTTACCGCATTCAAGTTCTAATTGGACCATCAAAAGTTCACGATAAATTGTGTAAAAGATTGTTAGGTCCGTACATTTTGCCCCAACTTACCCAAAGGGGCAACTAGAGCCTCGGAAAAACTAGTCAAGTGGGACAAGTGGCTTCACGAGTCGGGTAATATTGGGAACGATTACGGGGGCCGGGACGACGGCACTCGGGGTCGGGATCGGGACATAAGTTGTAGGTCATCCCTCTGTATCTAACGGGCGGATAAATAGCTGCTTTTTATAGATGAAATCGTTGGGTACCTATATTTTTACATCTTTTTTAGTTGAAAAAAACGCAATTTAGATTTATAGATATTATTCTCTTAAGAATATTTATTATATACTTACCTAGTTCATTTATAATGAGAGAAACAAGCATACAACCCGCCTGATGGTAAGCGGTTACCGTAGCTTATGAACGCTTGCAACATCAGGGGTATCACTCACGCGTTGCCGACCCTTCCCCCCACCCCGATGAGCTCTGGCGACCTTACTCACGCGCAGGAACACAACTATAAGTTATTTGGCTGCGGTGATCTGTAAGGTGGAGTTCCCCAGTCGAGCTGCTCTTTTAATTAAGTGGGCTGGCATGTACTTTTTCCAAGGAATTGGCATTGCTGTTGAGCTTGGCATTTCTGCCAGCCTTCTTGTAAGTATTTTTAGTTACAAGTCCGAAAACTATAGTAGGCAAGTAGGTATATAAAAAAGAAATACGTGTGGCACTCGGGGACTGCCGCGGTAAAGCTATTGCATAGCATTTTTTATCAACTTATGCATATATAATTATTTTTTATTTAGGCAGTTTTTTTCTTTCTTTGATATTAATAAATACCTATACACCTATACACTTTCTCACAAACAGCATAGGTGTTAGGTTTTTTCGTTACGGAATGTTTTCGTTACGAAATTTCTTGATTCGGTCGCCGCGCTCAATGCCCGAAGCCCGCGACAAAAGCTATACAATAGCTTAAAAACCAGGAATTGCAAGTCAAGTTGATAATAATGTTAATATAATGTTATTATATAATAAATACATATGAAGCATTATGTACAATAAATATCTGAACATTACGTAAATGAGAATACGAAGGCTCTCCTATGAACAGGTTACATAAAATCGTAGATAATTTGGTTTTACGCCTGTCCTACAAAAGAAAATCAGTTTAACACATTTTGCTAATGAAACATTATGTTTATCCTATAGAATATTATATTCTATGTGTGTGCCCAATGTCATCCAAATCTGTTTAGCCGTTAAAGAGTTTAGTAGTAACATACATCCAAATATACAAACATTCACATATATCATATTAACTAACATAGGCTACGGTAACCGCTTACCGTCAGGTGGGCCGTATGCTTGCTTGCCGACATTGGTGGTATAAAAAAAAACATATCAACGCCGTATCAAACATAATAATAATATTACTTTTCTTATTTGCAATATTGCAACATCGATTGGTAGGTATAGAGTTCTTTTATGTAAGGTATATTTTTTTAAATAAACAAAATCTTATCCCTCATACTTTAGCGTCGAGCAAAGCAAATTAAATTCATGGTATATTTATCTGGCAAATGGACTGCACGATGCCGTTCACATACGTGTAACATCATACATTCAGGCAACATGAAAAATTACTTAATACGAATGAAAGTCCGTAGAGCCTTTTTATTTTTAAAACGTGTAATCGGATGTATGTTAGGCTTCTCCATGATATTGTTACGTAGAAAATTCAATTACTGTAGAGTTTTCTGTAAACTTCATGTTCATGGGCTCATTCCAAGGCATTTTGCCTTTTTTCAGCATTTAAGACGATGATAGCTCAATGGTAGTGACGTCGGACGCCGCGACGATGGTCGTGGGTTCGAATCCTACAATGAGCTTGAGCTTTCGGTGAAGGAAAACACTATTTTGTAGTAATCTGTCGCCGAACACCTATACTGGGTGATTTTGTTATCACTGGCAATACTTGCATGGGTGGAAGTACTCATCAAAATGAACAACTTTTATAATGGGAATTGGGCTTGAAAACTCCAACAGTAGGTTGACCACTAGCCTACCTCCACCAATCCGCAGTGGGCACGCGTGGTAAAGTATTTGCTCATTCCCTTTCATCCTTATTCGTGAAAGGAGGCCTGTGCTCAGCAGTGGGCAGATATAGGCTGTAATTATTATTATTTATTAGATGAGTTAATAGCTAGTCATGTATTTAATCATTCATTCAAAATACTTATACATTTTTGTATGTATAGATTTCATCTCATTCACAAATTTTGACTTTAAAATATCTATGGTACGTACCTAGTACATTTACATCTTTATTAGAATTAAATTACCATCCCCTAACTCAAGGTTATCATAAAATTTGCGTTTTAACGTCCAATGATAAGGATTATTCGCTTAGGTAAGTAATATCATTATTGCTGTTACGTTTAGGTATAATTCTGTTCTCTAAGATAGGTCTCCCTGTTATTTATGGGCAGATTTTTTATGTAGCATTGACGGTGGACGCCGCCATGGCGAAAGGGGCTTTTTAACCATTCAGGCACTTGTAGCAATTAAATTTAAGGTTGATTATTGAGTAGCTGGGTAAAACTCTGATGTAATTACTCGGATAATCCGAACAATAATTGTTCTAATTTTGAAAAGTTGAACATATAGGTACATAGTCTGTGGATAGAGTGTGTAATCTTTCACAATTTGTAAAAAAAAACGTTATAGCATCATATCGCAAAGAATTGATTCCGTGATTCCAAGTAATTAATATCCATTGATTTTCAACTAAATTAAATTATTATTTTTAAACACATCATGTTTTTATGTCAGAAAGCTGCCAAACAAGCATGCGGTCCAGACGTGATTACATTCGTGTACTATGTACAATACTAGATTATATTCAATAGTTAAAATCTAATGGCGGGTTCCCACAGTTTGATTGTTGTACAATGTAAATTTATAACCCTATCACTAACATTATAAAGATGGAAATGGCAGGCAGGACGCGAGTCAAAACAAAAAACTCGCATGAACATTCGATTTTGATTTCTATATGGTTAATAATATTGGGTAAATTTGCTCGTACATGAGCTCCGTCAAATCGGGCACCGTGGTTAATATATCTACATGGAAAAGTCAAAGTAATAATATAATACAAAAAAACCTGCTCAATTTCACACTATTGCACACACAAAATACATACGCGATGTCGCGGGCACGGACTTACTTGCCCGTAATTCCATTACATTCCTAATTTTCCGTTGTTTGCTTCGCTCCAACATTTTTTTGCGAAACTATCCGCTAAAGTCCCTATAGTAATACGAGTTCCAAACTGCAAGTATTTTTAATAAGAAATGTTTGTAACTCTACAAGTTACAACGATACGGTTGGAGGGTGGGGGTGAGGGATTTTTATTTTGAGTACCTACGCAGCTCAGGTGAAACCGCGGGGGACAGCTATTATATAAATATGCAAAGACAAAATAGCTATGTACTATTTTTTATGTTTAGTAGCTACTGAAAAGCTTTGGTGTTATAAATAAAAAAAAATGGAAAAGCCATAAAGATACGAGGCTGGGTTTACTACCTAGTCTTGCCATAAATATTGTCACAAAGAAAAAACATTTTTTTTATTGCAAATAATATTTATTACTTTTACAGTATGTTAGTTTAATACATAAATAAAAAACAATTTAAAATATAAAAAGCTTATTCGAAGTGGTCTCCATTGGCTGCAATAAAGTCCTTTAAACGTTGAGGCCAGTTATCAATAGAAGCACGCACTCTTTCCATGGAAAAATTCTTCACTGCCAATCGTATGGATTGTTTTAGGGACTCCAAATTATCATGGCGTTTAGAGCAAGCCGTACTCTCTAAAACTGACCATAAATCATAATCCAGCGGATTAAGATCGGGACTAGACGACGGCCAGTCTTCAGCTCTGATGAAGTCCGAAACGTTTACTTCCAACCAAGACTGCGTGGACCGAGCTTTATGACCCGGCGCCGAGTCTTGTTGGAAGGACTATACTTGGTTATTGAACATGGTGTTGTTATGGGGCTTAACTACCTTCTCAAGAATGGTATCTTGATACACTTGTGCCGATGTTTTGATACCTTTTTCACAAAAATATGGCTCAGTCACTCCTTCATAGCTAACACCCCACCAAACCATCACTGAAGTCGGATAATGCCCACGTTGCACTCTGTCGACTAATTGGGAAGCTTCCTTAGAGCTTTGAGCATAAATACGATCATTTTGTTTGTTAAAATGTTGCTCAACTGTAAAAAAATTCTCATCCGTAAACAAAATGTTTCTGTGACCTCCCTTTGCGTACCGCTTCAGTAGTTGTTTCGATTTTACCACCCTATTCTTTTTTAAATTATCAGTTAAAAAATGACCAGTGCGTCTCTTATAGGCTGCAAGTCCTAAGTCATCTTTTAAAATACGCGACATGGTTCTGGGTGCTATCTTCATCTCCCGAGATAAAATCTTTTGCTTTCGGACAGGATTTCTTCGAATTCTTTCCCTTACTGCTTTAACCACCTTTTTCGTTCGAACACTACGTGGACGGCCAGATCTTTTTCTGTCACAAGCAGAGGAGGTCTCATTGTACCTATTAATAGTCCGGTACACAAACATTTGACTAATACCAAGCGTATGGAGAGTTTTAAAAATTGCATTTGGCTCCATACCAACTTTGTGTAATGCAATCACAGCGATTCGGTTCTCTTTATCAACCCACTCCATTTTAATATCGCAAAATATTGTCCAATGTATTGGCGCCAAAATTAGAAAACCCAATGAACAATCGTATAAAAATGACAGATTCCAAATTCAAATGTAATATCTTTCTTATTTTTAATTGTAACAGTATTTATGGCCAGACTATGTATTATCAACTTGGTGTGGATTGTTTCAACTCATTTAAACGTACGAGTAAAGTCGCTAACAAAAATTTTGCGTTGTTTCACGAATTGTCGGTTCTTTTTTCATTTTATACTAAGTTTAAACACTATTAAAGCAAATTGAGAAATTTTTGAACTAGTAATATATATACACCTACCTATATACTAGGTAGGTTTAAAGAACTTTAAGGTATATAAAAAAAACAATGTTTGTCTTTCTCTTCCCGCATGTCCATCTATTTTCACATTCATCACTCTTTATCACATGCCTTACGGGTATTTAGGCAACTCGTCCCAAATTTATCTAGTTCCATGGGACTAGTTGCCCCAGGCTCTTTTAGATTTGGGCAACTTGTCACACTGTCAAATTGTCGATAGTGTATAGTTTTGGTACTGATAAAATTAGAAAGACTTTTATATAAGTAATTAATTATACAAACTTAATTGTGTCAGAAGAAACTGGATTCCATTCCAGCACATACTTGCCTGCTAACACTCTTATTGTACAGTATGTCACTGGCGTTATTATATTTCTATTTTATATACTAACACATGAATTATCATATCCATTCTTGATCTGTTACATCGTGCAGACCTATACTAGCTATTTTCGTGTTTTTGTATCTAACTTATAATATGATTTTTAAAATTATATATATACTAGCTTTCCGCCCCGCGGTTTCACCCGCGTTCCCGTGGGATCTTATGTTTTTCTTTGCTATAAACCTCACGGAGCCCGAGACCTTTCCAACGAATTCAAAACCGTGGAAATCGGTTCGTGCGTTCTGGAGTTATAGCGTCAGGAAGGAAAACCTGACTTATTTTTATATAGTAGATATATCAATTTTCGTGAATTTATCTGCAGAGATTAAGGAATACCCATAGGAAGTAGAAACTTTCATTACATTTCTTCTCCCTTTCTCGTGATGGTAAGTGGCTACCATCGCCAATGGATATTAGCAATACCAGGAAGGTGGCCAATGTGTTGCCAAACTTTATACAGTCTAGAACGCAATTAGCTTCGTGTTGATCTCTCAGTCTAGTGATGAATGGACTATTGTGATGTCTTCAAAAACTATCACATACTTACGTGATCTTTTTCAAATTGCTTTCATCTAAACTCCAAAGTTATTTAACACAAAAGGCGAAAGCAAGCTCAAAGCAATTTCTCGTCAATTGTCGTCGGTAAATACTACGTTTCTTGGCATGCGACTCGAATATTTTCCATCGGAGGAGACTACTGCCTTGGACATTTGCCACATTGTGACTTCCTGTACTTTAAAAATATTTTAGATTACACTCAGTTCAAGCTTAGCACTGGATATTTGCTAGGAATATAAATTAACTGCCTTTGTATAGGTTTTATTAACGAAGATGCTACAATTGCTCGGATAAATATTAGATCATCAATTTCTTTTTAGGGTTCCGTACCCAAAGGGTAAAAACGGGACCCTATTACTAAGACTTCGCTGTCTGTCCGTCCGTCTGTCTGTCTCCAGGCTGTATCTCAAGAACCGCTATAGGTAGACAGTTGAAATTTTCACAAATTATGTATTTCTGTTGCCGCTATAACAACAAATACTAAAAACAAAATAAAATAAATATTTAAGGGGGCTCCCTTACAACAAACGCGATTTTTTTGCTCTTTTATTTGTTTTGTGGTAGTTCCCGTTGACCTACACTACAACTTGTCTTACAGCACAAATAAAGAGAAAATTCTAAAATATAAAAAAGTTGAAAATTAAAGGTGTCCCAATACATATATAGTTACGCCAATTAATAAAGACCTCTGAGTTGTATGGCCGCTGATACAATTTAGAGGTCTAGCTTAATTGGCACCAAGCTCAAATAAGGTAAATAAATAAAATTGTGCATTTCCCGTGATGGACGAGCGATGGACAAAGTTTGTACGGAACCCTCGGTGCGCGAGTCCAACTCGCACTTGGCCGGTTTTTAATTATGTAAAGGCTTGTTTTTGATGAAAATTTCACACAAAGTATAGAAGGCAACTGGCACTTAAGTGTAACTACCGAAACGCCCCGGTAGGAGCTGGGCGACAAGTTTTCAACTAGAGAGTGGTAGCCATCCAGGCGGGTACTACAAAATTAAATCGCCCTACCACAGTTTATAATATGACCGTACTATGATTTTTTAATCTTTAGCTCACTGTAGGATTCGAACCTGGCACTTTCGTCATGGCATTCGCCGTCAGTACCACTGAGCTATCATCCCTTCAATCTTATCTTGGTCATTACATTACCTAATCTTACAACAGAACAGAGCGTGTGAGCCAAAAGATATTTACCACGTTGCTCCTTGTCGGTCACACACTCGGGAACTTTATATAATTATATACTAGCTGTCCCCCGCGGTTGCACTCGCGTTCCCGAGAAAAAAGTTGTCTATGTCCCTCTCCATACCATCGGCTATCTGCGTACCAAATTTCATCGCGATTGGTTCAGTGGTTTAAGCGTAAAATGTAACAAACGAACCCACAATCGCATTTTTAACATTAGTTAGGATAATAGGAAATAGCCAGAACCCCATACTGTCCTTGGGAAAACCATATTTAGCTTTGATAAGCATACAAATACATACATACATAATTGTACATATTACATTATTAGTTACATACTAAAAAAAAAATATTTAAATTTTTTAAAATTGACCAAAAAGGAAATAATAGCAAAAAACTGGCCAAGTGCGAGTTGGACTCGCGTACCATTATCTATAAAATCGCGTTTGTTTTATGGGAGCCCCCCTTAAATATTTATTTTATTTTTAGTATTTGTTGTTATAGCGGCAACAGAAATACATAATTTGTGAAAATTTCAACTGTCTAGCTATCGCGGTACTTGAGATACAGCCTGGTAACAGACAGACGGACGGACAGACAGCGAAGTCTTAGTAGCAGGGTCCCGTTTTTACCCTTTGGGTACGGAACCCTTTAAAGATATTCAATAAACGTGCATCCCGCTAGCCAATACCTGTTGTGATATAAACAGGTATTGGCTGGCGTTTCATTTTCTAACAGTATGGACCATGCCAGGCGCGGATCCAGCTCTCAAAAAAGGTTGTAATCACGGCCACCTAGCCACGGGAACCTTGCCCAGCCCATCGACAGCGGCGGTAGCTTCTAGGAAATTTTCTATTATAGTTTGTATTTGATATTTTTGATGTAAATTGAGACATTAAAAATAACAACAGTCTATAGACCTCAATTAGGCATGCCCACAACGGTGAATCCACGCTTGGACCATGCAATATGCGAACCGATACTTTGTCAAAAAATACACAAATTATAAAATGTTATCGCAACACATGGGTACTGGAATTCCGCCAATTTGGCACGTATCAGAGCATGAAGTTGTAAATTTTCTGCACCGGGCGTTATGTTATTATTATAGGGGTTTCACATCTCATCATGGTTAAAATAAACTCATATTAGGAACACGTATATATTATATTATACATCGCCTCCTAATTGTTTGTTAATTGTAGGAACGCAGAAGATTATCAAAAAACACAAACACACACACGCACGCACACTCACACACACACACACACACACACACGAAATTATATATATATACTGGGTGATTTTGTTATCACTGGCATTGGCCTGTATATATTATTATTTATATATTTTTTTCTTTATAGTAAATTGCGATATTATACTTCGTACATCCTATCAAGAGGGGGAGCCAGGAGACTCATAGCACAAGGAAACCTAGTTTGGGCTCCTGTCTCCCACAGTTAAATGTATGCACCTACCTAGCTAAGAGCTAAAACTGTTTCATTGATTTTATGTGGGAGTGAATAAATAATTTTTGAATTTTGAATTGAATTTGAATATTGCAATATAGTATATGTTAAACTTGTAGGTAGATGAAATAATAATAATAATTTATATTATTTCTAATTAAAGTTTTCCGTATTTCAAATCCTGAGGAGATAAAATAGGGGTTCTAAAGGGTGAAACTAAAGGGCGGAAAGTTATTATAACAAAAATACAAAATTGAAATTATAAATAAAATATAGAAAAGGCATGGTTCCCAACTGGCTTGAAGCTTTCCTCTTAGTATAATAGTTAAGTACCATTTTGTCGTCTGTTTGTGAATCGTTTTTTTTTTGGGTTGACGAGGTTTATTATTATCAATATTTTTTTTGGGAAAATCCACAACGAAGCATCGTCGGGCTTATTATTTTATTTATAATTCATTAATTGAATTAATAATAGAACTAACTCAACTACAAATATAAGCGAGATTGGCAAATTCGTCGGTCATAGCAAAAAAGTATCTCAGATTAAAAGCAAACATACTCGTAACTGAAGCGGGTCCGGGTTACGCCACCTGACGTTTTGGCACCGTGCCAGCTTTGGGTACCTACACTATATACCCCCACTTCGCCCCACACATAATGCGGACGGAGGCAGAGGATTTCATAATAGTTAATGCTTTGGTAAATATCAGGTGTCTGATTTGGCTCGGTTTTCTGGCATCGTTAGTTTAGAATTAAGTGCCTAAAAGCTGTGCAGCTGGTATTTTAACAAGGAGGTGAAATAGCGGAGTACGGCATCGCATTTCAATCACTAATGAATTTCGAAAAATCGAGTGGGGTAAGGTAAAAACTAACCTATAGTTTGTTCTTTAATATGAAATGGGATTGCGTTTGCCCATAGAAGACGAAGAGGAAGTCTAAGATGGAGCACGCTTGCCCAGAAGAAACCTATTCACTTTGGCCTTGAAAATTTCGAGATTCTAGGAGTCGGGAAACACAAACGCCAGTAACAAGTTCCACTCTTTTGTTGTCTGTATTATAAATAAGGATGCAAAACTTTGTGTCCGTATGTTCAGAATATCCACAACGTACCTATAGGTAAAAAAATCCCGGCGTCTTGAAATGGTGCTATCAGGTTGAACAATTTCTGCGCACATTCCCCAAAATATATTCAATAAAAGAGATTGATTAGGAAAATGTGAATAGAGTAATATGAAATTATTAGCTATTTTTGCCTCAATCAAGTAATGAAGTGTAACGGCATATGATTTATTCCCTAATACAAGAATTCGAGAATGTTCAGATTAGCCGCGGTAGGGTAAGAACCATTTCATTCATTTTCATGTCTTTAGTTTTTAAATGTACGTGCGTTTTAAGCGTAATGTGCCCCAATAAAATTAATAGATAAAAATTAGACTTCTAGTCCCATGGACCTAGTTTTGCTTGGGACGAGTTGCCTAAACCCCCTAGGCCTTTTTCAGATTTTTAACTCAAACGTCAAGTTAAAAACTTCATTTTCAATAACATTTTTCATCTCACAACAGTCAACAAACATCATCTTTCTTTATAAATAACAAAGTAAGATGTAGGTAAGTCCTGTTGTATTGGAATTAATATTTGATCTCCAATGTAATACGTGATTCACACGAAATATAAGAACTGCGACTGTCGGTGTTAGTTGCGTTAAGTACATGGGATTGGATACTGCATCATTTATCATTGATCGATAAAATACAAAATACATATAAAATTTCTTCGCAGCTGCCGCCGCTCCCGATAAACAAGGTTACCAGCTGACTGGCAAAGTTTCCTCTTTAGATGAAACAATTTGAGTTAGTGTTTTACTTTAGTTAGCTTAATTTATATATCAATAATTTAAACAATAAAGCCTCTATCACTCATTACATCCATACACTAAAGCGAGACAAAGAGAATTGCCCTCTTGTTGTGGATTTAAAATCTCGAAAATATATATATAATTTTCATAAAATCTGTGCTTTTGTTGAATTTTAACCTAAAATTATATTTAATTATTTAAGCCACGACAAACACTTGTATGAACGCACATGACTTTTTGTTTTATCTGTGGGTGTAAATATAAAAGGTATACTTTTATATTCTTTAAACTTTTAAACTTTTACATATGTCAATATTTACACCTACATTACTATAATTAAACTCATATTCGACCCACCTGGCCGTATATGAATGAATACCTATTCATATTATCTTCGGGAGACCGACGGGCTGGGAGCTTTTTCCGCCAACGCATAAGCTTGGCCATTCAAAAAGGGAACGCTGCCAGCCTGTTGGGAACCTTGCCTATCGACAGCAGCGAGGGCTTTGAGGATGTTTTCTATATATTATAGTTTGTATTTTATACAATGATTGTAAATACTTGTTGTAAATAAAAGAATAAAATTGTATTTCCTATACATTATTGTATGAAACTTTCGAGTATTGAACTGACCCGCGTTACAGCGACTCACCAACAACGATGAACGCAATACATTCCTCCCCTTCGAGTCCGGAGGCTTCCATTTGACAAATTACTATTTATTTCCCTTTGCCTGACATGTTGGTGGTTTTAATACTCAACCCCAGTTAATTTGATGGATGACCTCTTCACGGGGTATTCTTATATCATCTTACTGGATAATTGAATTGATCATTTATGTTTTTATTCTTTATTGTACAATAAATAAACGCTTTTTGCTGTGGTATGCGGACCGGGAAGTAGGTAGGATAGGTAACAGCAAGTCTCGAGAGATATCTATCTATATTAATTTAATAAAGCTGAAGACTTTTATGTTTGTTTGTTTGAAAGCGCTTATCTCTGGAACTACCACTCGGATTTGAAAATAATTCTTGCATTTGATAGCCCAATTCAACCTCTAATAAAAATTATGATATTGATCAATTATGGCAGAGGGATAACGTTGATCATAGAGATAAACCAAATAGCTGTTCCCAGCAGTTCCACCCGCATTCCCGGGATAAAAGTCCTAGGTTTATCTCTATGATTAGTTTACCCCTCTGCCAAAATTTGATTGATCAAAATCATAATTTAATTAGAGGTACAAATTTGTAAAATCCTTTCATAGTAGGCACAGCCAAGATTCGATTGTCCAGTACAAACATTAACCCGAAATTTTGAAGAAAAATTAAAAATTCATAAACTGCTCCGAGCAATACTATTACGAAGTTTTGTTATACAATTTCTATCCACAGAAACTTAAATTCAAACTGTATTTCCCCCTTTTAGTCCCATAGGAGTTGAATTTTGGAAAATCTTTTCTTAGCAACACCCTATAACGAAATAATTAAAAGTTTGTATGTAGGCTTTTTAGTTCCTGAGATATCGTGATTAGTGAGTGAGTGAGTAGTATTTCGCTTTTATATAATCTACTAGCTGAACTCCGCGGTTTCACCCGCGTTCCCAGTATAATGAAAAAAATAAAACGATATTTTAATAGTTATTCAGGGCGGAGACAAATCCTACAAATCTGTCCAGCCATTCTTGACTTATAAATGGTGTAACTATCACGACTTTCTTTTATATATAAGGTCCTAATAAATGAAATACTGTCCTTTTGAGGGATGATAGTATAGGTCATAAGTATTCCGAAAATTATAAAATAAAAATATTCAGTCGTAATTTTAATGAAAAAAAAACCTGAAATTTTACTTCATCACTACTAAGCATTAATTAAAACCATTAACAGCATAATCAGGTGTCAAATTTATTATTAAAAAAAAAGCATTTTAAAATACAACTCTGGTTTCCCTTCAACACGAATAAATCTTTCGCCTTTTTTTTATCTAATATATTTATTAAGTAAGTACTTTTATTTATGAAGTACAATTTCAGGTTTTTTTTTATTTTATCATTTTCGGAATACTTATGACCTATACTATCATCCCTCAAAAGGACCGTACTTCATTTATTAGGACCTTCATTATATGAGACACATATAGATGGTGGTGAATATGATATGACACTATGTGTGTATATATAGGTATATATATATATAATGGTTACGCATTTAATAATTTATTCAAGCCCAGCTTGGGGTACAATCGTCAGCAGTACCTCCACGTGAGCCCATGTGGTCTTGTCATCGGGAAGGAATCTCATTCCCTCCGGATGGAAAGGCTACGGGCCGGTGTACCCTGGGCGTCGGTTAGCGACTTTTGGTCCCGAAGATATCGAATACTTGTGTTCGATGTCTTTGGGATCAGATCTCTCTAGCCGAGGGCCAAATCTGCTGTCTCCAATCCAAGGTGTTACTCGTACCGTGCCGATGGATGCGTGGCTGAGGGGTAGCTCAGTCATGAACGGTGTCTCCTCGAAACCGGGGCAAATCGGGGAGTATTTTTGCCCTTCAACTGGTAAGCGGGGCTCTGCCAGTTGTGACTTTTAGTTCCCTAGCTTCTCGTGGGATAAGATATGAATGAAGCTAATTTAAATATGAAGGATATTGTTTCCGCCCTGGATTCCATCCAGGCTAACTTGTCCGAAGGGTCGGAGGGAGTGCTCGAAGCACCCCAGACGCCCTCGACACCAAATCCTACCTCCGCTGCTGTGAGGCCGAGCTGTGAGAGGGATGGAGGCTTAACTGACTCCAGATCAATCATGGTGCCGATCTCTAGTGGCAAGGTAACAAATCCCGGCAGACTCAGAATGTCGGGAGCCGCTCGGAAAAGGTTTCAGCGACTTAAAGCGGCGAACGTGGGAATAGATGAAGCCCTCGCTCTCTGCCGAAAGCCCTGGACTGAAATCCCGAAGGACAAACTTCCTCCCGTGGACTCGCCTAAGGCTAAATCCAAGGCGGTAAAAAGAACACGGTCGGAAGAAGAGTCCCCCAAGGAGCAAATTAAGAAGGCTCCAAAAACATCCCTGGAAGGAGGATTAAAACCGACCTTCAGGGAAATTGCTGGTGCCTCGCGAGTGGGAATCCGTAATGAGAGTCCCATGAGTGAGGATCAGATGCGCTTGGTCCGGCAAGCCATAAACTACGCCATCATTAAGATGGGCGAAAGCGGTGTCGGACCAAGATTTCTAGGTCTCTCTCATAAGCCGGGCTGGCTCCTGATAACTTGTGAGAATCAGGACAGCCAGAACTGGATCGAGAGGGAAATACCAAAACTGCTGCCGTGGCCTGAGGCGAAACTCTCCATAATACCGGAGAGCGAACTGCCTAAGCCCACGGTCAGCATAGCATTTATACCCAAGGGGGAGGTGAGCACTGTTGAGGATGCCCTCCACCTTATAAGGGTACAAAATGCAGGGCTTCATACGGAGCACTGGCGTATCCTAGCCAGTAAGGAGGACAAGGCCGGCTACACTGTAACTATGGCCTTGGACGAGCCCTCCGTTGAAGCTCTCAAAGAAATGGAATTCAGGGCTGTCTTTGGTTTCAAGAGAGTTATCTTTAGGATCAAGGGCAGCTCTGATTCCACAAAACCGCCAGCGGAAGCACCTACAGGGTCTGCAGAGCCTTCTGGCACAACTGCCCCTGTAGCAGTCGCTGCCCCAGCTACTTCTGTCGCTGGGAGCGGGGTGCCCCAACGCCTTCCGGCGACACGGCCCCCAATTCTCCCCAGGCAGACTAGTGGCTCTCGGGGCGGGAAAAAGAAGTCTGGGAGGGCTCGGCCTGGTCGTGGACGTACTCGTCCGCATCTAGGAGGAGCGCAGCCCGGACCTTCCGCTGCCAAATAAATGGCGACTCAGGGAGAATCGGCGAGGATCCTCCAAGCTAACCTCCATCATGCCGTGGCTGCAACTGCGGTTGTGGAGTGCTGTCTTGTTGAGGGTCGCGTAGATCTCGACCTTATTCAGGAACCCTGGGTTCGCAACCAATCTATTCTGGGACTCAACGCTGCTGGCAAGGTACTATACAACACCTGTGGTGTAAAGCCCAGAGCCTGCATAGTGTTCTCAAAACATGTTAATTTTCTACCTGTTCCAGAGCTTTGTTCCGACGACCTGGTAGCAGCGTTTATTAATCTCAAAGGGTGGAATGGGTCTAGAGTAATTATGTGCTCGGCCTATCTGCCCGGAGAGAAACTTGACCCGTCTGAAGAGCTGAGATGCGTCGTAGACTACGCAAGGCTTCATAGAGCAGAGTTAGTAGTAGGATGCGACGCAAACGCTCATCACTGTGACTGGGGCAGCACCGACGTCAACAATCGGGGTGAGTTATTATATGACTATCTTATTCAAAACAGTCTCCAAGTGCTTAATGTAGGATGTTCTCCAACCTTTGTTACAAGCAACAGACAACAAGTTTTGGATATTACCTTCGCCACAAACAAACTGGCCTCTCATATTTCTGATTGGCATGTTAGTGACGAAACCTCTATGTCCGATCATCGGCATATTCGTTTTCAACTCAAAGGCCTTCTGGCCTATGAATCGATCACCTATCGGAACCCCAAGAAGACCGCCTGGAAAGACTACAGGGTCAATCTAAGGCGTAACCTGGAGGACTGTCCGAAGAAAATCAAAACACCTGAAGAGCTCGAGATGGCGGCGCTCATCGTCTCCGAAGGCATCACAAATGCCTTTGAAGAGAACTGCCCGCTACAAGAGAAGACTTCAAAAACTGAAGTGCCCTGGTGGAACACAAAACTTAGGAAACTAAGGGAGAAAACCAGGAGACTATTTAATAAGGCTAAGAAGACAAAGGAATGGGAGGTCTACACGAAAACCTTAACAGATTACAACAAGGAAATTAGGAAGGCTAAGAGAGCTTCCTGGAAAAGGTTTTGCGAGGACGTTAAACACACGCCTCAAGGAGCTAGAATTCACAGAATTCTAGCCAAAGAAAAACCTAGACAAATAGGTCTTCTCCGGAAGACTGATGGCTCCTTCACTACAAATGAGAAGGAGAGCTTGGAGGAGTTAATTTCCGCTCATTTTCCTGGGGCTGTGGCTATGGTTACAACCAATGCCCATATGCGTACCTGCAAGAGGCCTCATAACGAGGATTGGCGCAGAGCGGCGCAAATTATCAGACCGCGACAGGTCAGGTGGGCGATAAACTCCTTCAAACCATATAAATCAAGTGGTGCGGATGGTATCCAGCCTATTCTGCTTCAGAAGGGATTGGATATACTCATCCCCTCCTTGATCAAAATATTTAGAGCCAGTCTAGCCCTGGGGATGGTTCCTGAACCATGGACCAAGGTGAAAGTGCTCTTTATACCTAAGGCAGGTAAAAAGGACTATTCTTTACCAAAGTCCTTCAGACCAATAAGCCTTACTTCATTCATGCTTAAAGCTATGGAAAAAATTATAGATAGTTATATTAGGGATGTGGTTCTGACCACGAACCCTATCCATTGTACTCAACACGCTTATCAATGTGGCAAGTCCACTGAAACTGCTCTACTCAACTTAGTTGACAGGGTAGAAAAAGCGTTAGAGGACAAAGAAATTGCCCTATGTGCATTCTTAGATATTGAGGGAGCTTTCGACAATACCCCTATTAGCAGTTTGGTTGGGGGCCTAGAAAAGAAAAATGTGGACCCAACCACTGTTCAGTGGGTTAAAGCCATGCTCTCCAATAGATCTAATACTGTATCTCTGCACGGCACTTCTTTGGAAGTATCTGTAGTGAGAGGCTGTCCACAAGGGGGTGTTCTGTCTCCCCTACTTTGGACACTTACCATTGACCAACTCTTATATAAGATGGCGGATCTTCGTATAGACATACAGGGGTACGCTGACGACCTTGTAATAACTGTTCGTGGTTTCTGCCAAAGTACTATATCGTACCTTATGCAAAGGGCACTCAATACTATTAGTAAATGGTGTAAGGAAAACGAACTATCGGTAAATGCCGACAAGACGGTTCTGGTACCATTTACTAAAAAACGGTCTCTTGACAAACTAGTCATGCCGACACTCAACAACAAAAGTGTACAGTTTTCCAAAGAAGTCAAATATCTGGGAGTAATCATTGACCAGAAACTGACTTGGAACAGCCATGTTGCTAACATAATACATAAGGCGAAAATCGCCTTAGGAATATGTAGCAGGATGGCGGGTCAACGTTGGGGACTCAGACCTCAAATGATTCTATGGCTATACTCCACTATTGTGAGGCCGTTGATAACATACGCCTCTGTAGTTTGGAGTAAAAAAGTCAATCAAAAAACTACAATTGCCTCACTGAGCGGCATTCAGAGAACCGCCTGCATTATGGCAACTGGAGCCATGTCAACCTCGCCTGGAGCGGCTCTTGATGCTATATTAGATCTAACGCCCCTGCATCTACATGTAGAGAAGGTGGCGAGGACTACCATGCACAGGATACACGCCCAAGTGGGAGGGAAATGGCTTTCCCAGGCACTAAACTCCCTTCAGGATTCAGTACTGGAAACTCCTATTCTGAACATGATCACAGACTCGATGGTCCCTCAGAATATTTTTCGTAAGTATTACGTTATCGAAATTCCCACACGTGACGACTGGCTCAATGACAAGATCACGTGGTTGGAAGGTAGCCTCAAGTGGTATACCGACGGGTCCAAATCAGGATCTGACGTAGGCTGTGGAGTTTATGGTGAGCGTCCAGAAATAGGCAAACAGCTAAATATGGGAAAATACGCCTCCATCTTCCAAGCAGAAGTGTACGCCATCTTAGAATGTGCTGATATTAATCTGCAGAAAAACTACGTCAACCATACAATCTACATTCACTCGGACAGTCAAGCAGCTCTTATGGCGCTGGCCTCCGATTCAATTAACTCTAAGCTAGTTAAAAATTGCATGGACTTACTCAACCACCTGGGTGAAAAAAACAGGGTCGTGTTGCGGTGGGTTCCTGGACATACAGGAATCGTTGGCAATGAAAAAGCTGACGAACTAGCCAAAGCCGGAGCTAAGGGGATCCCTTATGGCCCAGAGCCAATCTGTGGTGTACCTAAAAGCCTGGCAAAACTAACTATGAGGAACTTATATGTAAACTCATCTATCGATTCCTGGAATAAGGCTCCAGGAATGAACCACTCAAAGGCACTTGTAAATGCCTTTAACAAGAAGTCTACCCGGGAGATACTATCTCTAAGTAGAAACGGCATACGCATATTAGTAAGGGCCCTAACGGGACACTGTTTATTGAACAAGCACTTGTTCACTATCAGCGTTCAGAACACAAAGGCGTGCAGATTCTGCTCTGAGGCAGATGAAACACCAATACACCTCTTGTGTGAGTGCTATCCACTTATGCCTAAACGTAATACTCATCTGGGGAAACACCAATTACACCCAGATGAAGTAAAATCACTTCCTGTCAAGTATATAGTACAGTTTATTATAGCTGCAGGTCTTGGCAGTGAAATTTAATTTGTGTGGCGATCACAATAGATCTAATCTGGTCGCAGTGATACAAGCTCTGAAAAGACTTGAAATAGCCACCTAATCCAAATAATAATAATAATAATAAGCCCAGCTTGAGTGGAATATTTCTTCAGTTATAAAACGAATGCAATAGACTGAAAATGTGAAACCTAGTCACGTGCGGCGGTAATCTCCGCGGATCGCCCCTTCAGGATTTACATGACGTGTCAGGAGATTTTTCAGCTTGGTTTGTTTTGATAGAATATATATAAAATTTGTATATCTTGAAATATAATTTTATATGGAAATATCTCAAAAATCTCATAGTCAATGTAATTTATTGTGGACCATCCTACTTAGTACTATAATCCTAAATTTATAAATTTGAAGTCCTACTAATCCTGCTATCATAACTATGTGAGTTTACTTGTTACTTTTTCACGCAGCCGCTGAACTGATCTTGATGAAATTTGGTACGAAGATAGCCTATGGTATGAAGAAGGACATGGGCAACTTTTTTCACAGGAACGAAACAGGGTGAAACCGCGGAGGACAGATAGTAGGCTATATAATGAAAGTACATGATGTAATGTACACTTATGTTAAGGCTCAACTATGTCCCGCCTCTTATGCATACATCATTTGATTCGATGATATTAAAAAATATAAATGTTTAATTGGGATCAAAGAACTGTTTAAACAGCCTATATCATTATGTCATTAAAAAAACATTTAAATTGTAATAACACATCCCATTGAGGAAATCTTGGAGTGGCTTTGATCGATCGATCTTTCTAAGGCTGGGAATACACGTCAGATTTTTTCGAAGCCCGCGAAAATTCAATACAATTCCATCCGACTATTGAATCGGACGTGTATTGTATGTTCAAACAAAGTAATGGCTCTAACGTCTTCTGATAGTCTGATCGGACTATCGGATCCGAAAAATCTAACGTGTATTCTCAGCTTTAATAGTGCTGTCTATTTAGGGCATTGTCCCACCATTGACGTGTAAGTGAGGAGCGAGTAGGCGAGTATTTTTTCTTTAATATCTTTTGTCGCTACGGCAAAAGAGTTCTCGCCGATAATGACCTGCTTTTGAGTACTTTTGAGTATCTCTTCATGAATTATAAGGTGATGGGACAAGTCCTTTATGACATTATACCCCAATAATTAATAGTTGGCTAAAATAATGCAGTGTGAAGTAAAGAACCGCGCCTAAAGTAAGGCGCAATGTTAGTATTCATACCTGTAGCTCGGACCGTACAGCTAGTCCAAGCGTCTCAGTGTGGCCATAGCAATGTAAAACCATGCGTAGGTTCGCTAGTAGGAATCATCTAGCACGCAGCATAGCTATGCAGCAAGCAAAGCTCTTGCCTGTGTTGCTTCGCCCTTAGTAAATATATTTTTTTTAAACAATGACTTAGCTAAAATATATTTTCTAATTTCACATATTGCAAGGTAACTTAGCATAATAACTCCAGAACATTTTCCTTAAAAAAAGAATCATTTTTTTTATTCTTACCAATTTTTCGTGCGCTCGCCTATATACCCCAAGGATTCTACTTCCTTCGGGTTTGTAATTATTCAAACTGTCAAACACTTGAATAACACCATTCCAAAAGTCATTAATCAATCGTTGAGAGAAAAGAAACTAATTTGCCTTTAACTCCACAGATACGGAGTGGAGTTGAATTTAAAATTTTGTAAAAAAGTTAATTGGCAAAGCTGAGAAAAATACTCCAGATGGCCTAAACTTGTCTAGCCTCTTTTTTTTTTTAGTATATACAGATGTAATCGTTGTGTGTCCAGTGTGTAAATGAAACAATCTCGATTATTAACACAAATAAAAAAAAAACAGTAAATTGGCGGGAAAGACAAACCGCGATAAAGGTGTTGAATTTAGAACGAACACCAAAGAATATCGTTTTTTTGTCTTTTTTTTTGTAGTGTTTTGCTTTTCAGCCAGTTCCAATTAATGCGATATTGAAACACGGTTTATTATTAATTTGAAGTGGTAAGATATATAATCTACTCGTGTATCTACTTGAAAATAATTATGATCATATCATAAAATGAGATTAAGGTAAAATGATTACTAGACCACTTTCTACTAATCTCATACTAAATGTATGGGAGTGTTTAATGTCAAAATTTTGGATACTTCTCGTTTGATTTTTAAAAAGTTATCGATTTCATTTTACTGATTAGGTAACGTAACTTTTTTTTTAATACCAGTTGGCGTGGTTGGTAAGATACCCTATCTGTCACGCCACAGGTAGTGGGATCGATTCACAACTAGGACAGAAAGTGTACATGAACATGTCTGTTTGTCCTGAGTCTGAGTGTAATTATCTATATACAAATATGTAGATACCTACCAATTTTCCTGGTTTCCATAGCACAAGCTCTGCTTAGTTTAGGATCTGGCCATCTAAAAAGGCCGCTCAAGCAAAATTTCTAATGCAATTCATTTTTCGAATTCTCGGCAGGTATGTTACTCTGTACTTAAACTCGACGGTGAATTCTCGATGTGACTATTCTCTGTCTCACTCGTGAATCTCGGTAATCAGGAGTTCACGAGTGAGGCAGAGAATAGTATGCAGTTTAATTCTTTAAAAGTTGTTTTATTAATTAATTCGGAAAAATGAATTGCATTAGTAATATTGCTCGAGCTTCCATTTTAGCCCCCCTGATGGCCGTGTGAGAGGAATGTGATTTATCAGGATTACATTTTCCTTGTGTACTTGAATTTATATTCCAAAACGATCGATCACATTTAACAACTTATTTATAACAAGCTTCCGCCCCGCGGTTTCGCGTTCCCGAAGGATTATGTTTTCCCGGGTTTTCCGTATTGTCATCCCATTTTAATTTTTGAAATCCTAACTAATATTATAAATGCGAAAGTGAGTTTGTTTGTTTGTTACCTTTTCACGCTTAAACCGCTGAACCGATCGCGATGAAATTTGGTATGCAGATAGCCTATGGTATGGAGAAGAACATGGGCTACTTTTTATTTCGGGAAAACATAAGATCTCCGGGGAACGCGGGTGAAACCGCGGGGCGGAATCTAGTGTTTCTATAATGTTTATATCCAAAATCTCTTATGAAATTCTACCAATGTCCTTTGTGTTAAAATTAATTACATTATTATCTATATAATATGCACTTTATTAACCTTTATACATAAAAGAAGAAGTCTTGACTGACTGACTGATAGGTAATTCAACGCAGAGCATAACACCTTTAAAAAAAATTGAACCCTATAATAAGGGTTTAAAAAACCGACTTCAAAAACTGAAAAGCATAAAATAAATATTTCCTTTCTACATCATTTTGAAGTCGGTGCCAAGTAAAACATAAAAATTACTTGGTCTTCAGGTTACTTTCTTGATTTGTTTTGTTCCAGCGAGTTTTCTTTATAGTTAAGTAGTATCTATAAACACATACCTACTAAATTTAGTTAAGTTGTCACAATATTGTTGTCTTTAGTTTAATTTATTTTTGATAATAATTTAGTTAGTTTTGTTGTTGTTGTTGTTTTGTGTTTTTTCCTCCTTTTTTTTAAAGTCGGTTAAAAATAGAATATCGCGAGTGGAACTTTCATATTTTTTTTAATTATCACGTCTCTCTCGCTTTACTTACGAATATTTTCCTTATCCCTGCACACATAAAACCTTTAACGTAATATTGTAAAAAGAGCAATATTTTCGTAAAAGTAAGCAATAAAATAGCAAGTTAAGACCCATAACTTTGGTTTATACCCAAAGTTAATCTCGTACTAAACTAAACATCCATCGTAAATTAACCTGTAACCTCTCGCCTTCACTTACAAACACATCTGGAGCGAGATAGAAGATAAAGCACCATTAGAAGAGGATAGATATAGGTATCATTCGGAGTACATAAGGTATAACTGCAGACGTTTAAAGTACATAATATTAATAATGCATTCTGCTTACCCATTTTGGAGTCAGTTTAATCTTTATACAGGGTGATTTTGTTATCACTGGCAATACTTACAGGGGTGGAAGTACTCATCAATGTGAACAACTTTTATTATAGGGCTAACTTTGATATCGCGTAAAATAATACGGTTGCTTCATACATTTTGGTCGATAGGTATTTTTTCATGATTTCACAGTTAGTCCCATTATAAAAGTTGTTCGTTTTGATGAGTACTTCCACCCTTGCAAGTATTGCCAGTGATAACAAAATCACCCAGTATATAAAAAAATGTAGATAATGGATGAAATGGACTTGAAAATTTTATATAACGTTACATTTCTATATAAGAGTGTTTTAAAACATAATGTATGTTTGTAAAAGTATATTTACCTTTAATCTCTAAGTTAAAATCCCGCGGGAACGGGAACTTAACTTACAGATAGAGACTTTTAAGGGTTACGCGAGGTTTAAATTGAAACACAGCGAAACGTGGCCAGGGTTAGCTAGTTTTTAGGGTTCCATACACAAAGGGAAAACGGGACCCATACAACAAACGTAATTTCTTTGCTCGTTGTTGATCGATATTGATAACGGCAACAGGTAGACGCTTGAAATATTCACAGAATATTTAGTTATATATTCACTTTAAGAATAAATAATTAAATTAAAATAAAACAAATATTTAAGGAGGGCTCCCATACAACAGACATGTTTTTTTTGGCCGTTTTTATAAATAATGGTGCGGAACCCTTGGTGCGCGAGTCCAACTCGCACTTTGTCGGTTTTTATAAAAAGTTTTGTTTTGTTTTTAATTTTGAGTTTCTAATGTATTTTCTGCCTGTCAAGAATTGTCATTAATTCGAAATAACGATAAATAAATAAATATTCTGGGACATTATTCCTCACACACGGCCATCTGACCCCAAACTAAGCAGAGCTTGTACTATGGAAGCCAGATAACTGATATACTACATATACTACTTTTCTTTTGTAAATATATACATATATAGATAATTACAACCAGACACAGGACAAACAGACATGTTCATGCACACAAATGTTTGTCCTGAGTGGGAATCGAACCCCCGACCTGCGGCGTGATAGATAGGGTATCTTACCAACCACGCCAACCGGCCCGTCAATACTATGCATATCATTAATAGATATTATCGACAATCTATAGATACAGAATTTTTGACAGAACGTGTGCCAATTAGTAACTAAGGGCAGCTAAGACCATGTGCAAAAACCATTATTTCGTTTAAGCGTCTGCGTCAAAAACTTTAAAATTTTGCTCTTTATTTTTCATTCCAGCCGCCACAGTGGGTATGCTCGACCGATTCAACTGGAATATCGCGATGTTCATCGCATTCGCCGTCTCAACAAAAGCTAAATCCACATCCATACTTGTCCATGGTTTATCAGATATGTGGAATTTTCATTTTATACTTCCAAATAACTTTATATTTACAACAAAGTCTTCTCCCTTCTCCTGGCTATTATCCCAATTTATTTGGGGTCAGCCCTCCTAGTACTTCTGCGCCATATCGCACGTTTGTGGGTTATCTCTATCGTTGTGTTGCTCGCTGCCACGTCCTTCGCTAATCTTCGTAGCCAGGTGGTCGTCCACGGCCTCTTTTTCCGTCATGTATGTTCATAACTCTTTTTGTAAAGTGGTCATCATCCCGCCTCAACAACAAACTTTAATAATATATAAAAAAAATCCTTGATGCTGCCACCGCTGCCGAGGTGCAAGGTACCCAATGGACTCGCAGCGTTTGCTTTTTGGTTGGCGGAAAAAGATCCAAGCACGTCGCGGTCGGTCCAACAGTTTTGAATACATTGAAAAATAATATGCAATCTCAAAATATGTACTCGGTTTTATATATAGTTATATAAATAATACACTACAATATGCAGATTTAATGATAAACAAACAATCTATAACATCCAATTTGCTCACAAAATTATTTAAAGTAGGTACCTAGTAGAACACCAGTTTAAATCACGGAATAACATCGTTTGCATTTAATTAATGTTACTTATGCAAAGGTACGGTTGAAATTAAGCTATAAAGCTGATTAAAGCGGTCAAATCTCGCTTAATAAAGCCGTTTACCCTTTAAGATTATTTTTTGTAAGGTTGTTAGTATTTTATGATTGAGAACCTAGGGGAAAAATATTTTGTAATATTACTTACCTATAAACCAGTGGTGGATTTTTGTTTTAAAATTAGAATAATAATAATAATAATGTGGTGGTAGGGTACTTTGTAGTACCCGCCTGGCTGGCTACCAACATTCAGGTTGAAAATCTGTCGCCAAGCACCAACTGGTGTCTTCCGGCAGTTGCGCTTGAGAGCCAGTTTTCCTGGGCTTTATAAAGGTCGGCAATGTATTGGCAATCAACGTGTTATTCCTAATGTCTATAGTCTATAGGTGACGGTAGCCGCTTACCATCAGGACGACCGCCTGCATGCTTGTCAGCCTTCTGACATAAAAAAAAACAAAAGTAGGTATAAGGTGAATTTTATTATTTAGCAGTAAATAACATCGTCTAAATGTTATCCAGGTATTTACTTACACTCATTATTGAAATCGGACCATCGTGTTTCGCTGCGGCTGCAGAGGAATTGATGGGATATATCGAGAATTTCACGGCAGAAAAAGGAGAACCCTTGAGCTCTGTAACGGACCGTTAAATTTGTAATTTTGAACACCTATCTGACACCCATCTAATACATATAAGATTGTAATGTCCTGACTGATTTATAAACGCCTAGATCAAACCGCTTAGCAAGCCGCCGGTCTAGAAATTTGAAATATTGCACACAAGTTCCTTATTCTAGATGGTGCATAATTAATCACTTGATTTACTATTGCAGTAACTTTTTAAGTGACTTCGAAAAAAGGGGGTTCTCTATTCGACCCGTATGTATGTCAGCGATTTACTTAAAACCTACTGATCCGATTTGGATGGGGATTTTGTTATAAATTAATGCATATTTTTCTGGGAAGGTTTTTTAACTTATAATTTTATCTTTGTTGCCGATGCAGAACTGACCACTTTAGGGCGCGTTTTGCATTACTTCTCTCAATACTTGTGGCGATAAATTCGCCACTTCTTGTTCTGCAAAGTCTATGGCTTCTTTACATAGACGTGCGACTTCAAAAAACCCCATAGAAAGAAGTCTGCAGCTGTTAAATCTTGCAATTGGGCCACTGCTACTCGCCAAATCGTGAGATTTATGGCGAGATTCTGTTCAAACGCAAGCTAAACGTATGTAGAAAAAAAAACAAGTGTCATAGTTAAAGATCCTATTACCTATGTATTTTGTGGTCAATTAATTTTGATAGATAGTTGTAAGAAAAATTATTCAATTATTTGAAAGTACATATTTATATTGAAGGTGATGATAGCTCAGTGGTAATGACGTCGGACGCCGCGGCGAAGGTCGTGGGTTCGAATCCTTGAGCTTTCGGTGAAGGAAATATCGTGAGGAAACCATAGCACGGTGGTAGGGTACTTTGTAGTACTCGCCTGGCTGGCTACCACCCTCAAGTTTAAAATCTGTCGCTAAGCGTTCCGGAGAGAGCAGGTTCCTTCCAGGGTTTGTGTGCCTACCACCTTCGGTCACATCATCATTTACCATAGTGAGATTGTGGTCAAACACAAGCCTATACAATGTAAAAAATAATAAAAAGGAACATATAATACGTTGCCATGGGTGTTATGCACCATATATAGATATAGCTTTATCAGATTTTTATTTTGCGTCACATTTCGTTTTCTACCGAAAACATTTGTAATGATTTCACTCTGCTATATTACTGTCTAACCAAATAATTTAATCTCCAACATCGCAGAATTCATAGAAATCTAAGTAATCATTCAGAACTAACTTTACTTACGTTTTTAATGACCATTGGTGTAAAACCGCTCACAATCCTATTACTGCAATGCATAATCTTAATCGTAATAAAAAATATACCTACATAATATATATTTTTTACAAGAAAATATATAGTTATTATTATTATTAATATTAAATAGAAAATTCCCTCCAGATTAAAGAAGGCTGGCAGCGTAAAAAAAAAAGTATTTTAAACACATGATTAAACCATTTTATGGAGTGTTTTGCCGTCATTTATATTTTTTAAAGATTCATTAAAAGATTCATCATGATTGAAATTAATACATAATTCTATTATTATGGTTGAAAAACAAAATAATATGACACTTCTATATCAATATATTTAGATTTCTCTATTCAGATTGTTTAAATAATTCCCGCCTACCTTTGGCGAGACTCATGCTAGTCAAATTTGCATATTTTCATGCATGCTTAATTTCATCCGTGTACTCCCACTTTATATCAACGTGGACGCTGATTTAATTTGTCATCGGGTCTTGTAACCCTAAAAATGAAATAAATAAAACATTGCACATTGTTTTATCACTGTAAATAAATATATCCTGGGATATTCATCTCATAGATGCCGAACTGAGCAATGCTTAAACCATGGAAACCAGATTACTGATAGTTAAATAGATAAATAGAATACTCAGGACAAAAAAAATCTTACACATACATTCATACAAATGTCTCTCGGGCGGGAATCGAAACCACGACCTGTAGCGTGATAGGTACTAAATAATTAGGTGGTTATATAAGCCTTATGTTTCATACCCACCAAATCTTGTAAATGTAACAAAAAAACACTTTACATTGCCAAAAATAGTAAATGATCCCCAATTAAATTCCCATTTTAGCGTGAAATTAGAACCAACAATTTTACAACTTGCGATTCCAATTTATAATGTTTAATTCAAAAAGGGGTTCCGGGACGTTTCTGAATTGGAGAGATTTTAGAAGTTACATGTACCTACATGGAACTAAATGTACGTACCAACCTACAATGTCACTTATGTAAGTAATCGTAATTTGGTGATCAATTTACTAAATTTGGTTTCATTTTAGGTAATAGAGGATCAAGGTCACATCGTTATTTTTGGTGGTCATTAAGTTTATCCCCGTTATATAATAAGTATAAGTTGTTAGGTATAATACTAGTAAACTATTTTCAACAAACTTAAAATAGGAGGTTGTCAATTCGTCTATATAAAGGACATACCTATTTAAGTATGGTATAGTTGTGGTCGATTTAGCTGGCGGCGTGTGTCGTTTAGAGGGTCGCTCATTTCCCTTGCCATATTTTTCACACACGGCTATCTGTTCCCGAATAAAATAGAGAATATTCTATAGAAACCAGACAACTATTAAACTTTTGCCCCGCGGTTTCACCCGCGTTCGCGAGGGAACTTATGTTTTCCCGGCATAAAATGTTTATGACTCAATCACGCATAAACGATTGAATGGATTTGGATGAAACTTGGCACATAGATGGATAATAATATATGTATAGGGTATTTTTTATCCCGGGAACATATAAGATTCCTTTGAAACCGCGGGGCCAGAAGTTAGTGAGAAGCTTCTAATAGCACATTCGGGATGGGAATCAAAATTTTATTACAAAAGTGTAGATAGTAACGCAGCGATTCAACGCACCTTTTGAGGTAGCATCTGCTAGGTGAAAGGAGAGCCTAGTGGGCCCGTTCCAGCCAAGACTGTCTGAGATAAGATGCCAAACATTATGCATCAATTATAATAAAAAAATCACGTCTGCAAATTCTACAATCTTGAAGTGATCATGTGGCCGAAGGTGGTAAGCACGTAAAGCCTACATGTAACTGACTCTTTTTGATTATTCCCGGAATATGGGTGAAAATATATAATCTTAAGAAATAAGTTATAAGAAATTACATCACGACTGCTAATAATTTCGGTCTCCGAACAACAAAATACTGGCAGAATCTGTAATTCAATAAGAAAACCATCTTCATTTAATTACTTAGCTAGAACAGACATTTATGTAATAAATGTATTGATTTAGGTACCTATGTCGTATAACTTAATATGTTTGGTAAAATAATATTATGTTTATTTATTATTATATATAGATAAGGTATATCGACATGTTTTTTCATGTATCTAATTCAAGGCGATGATAGCTCAGTGGTAGTGACGTCGGACGCCGCGGCGAAGGTCGTGGGTTCAAATCCTATAATGAGCTTGAGCTTTCGGTGAAGGAAAACATCGTGAGGAAACCATAGCACGGTGGTAGGGGGTACTTTGTAGTACCCGCCTGGCTGGCTACCACCCTCAAGTTGAAAATCTGTCGCCAAACACCTATTGGTGTGTTCCGGCAGCTGCACTTGAGAGCCAGATCCTTCTAGGCTTTGTGTGCTTACCACCTTCGGCATCATCACCTACCATAGTGAGATTGTGGTCAAACACAAGCCTGTACAAAGTAAAAAAAAAAAAAAACAAATTAGAGGTCCTACAAAAATATTATAAATGCTAAAGGAGAATGTCACTGGCACTCTCCTTCCATTTGGATGCAGTGTAATAGTGGTTACTTTATCGATACCTTAGTTCACACTCGTACTAATTACAGTTTTGCAAATTTTACAGGAGAGCAATTTTTATGTTTATACGTGAATATATTATCAATGGTGGGGAAAAAAAAAACAATTTATGTTTATGGAAGCTAATATCATAAATTCTTTTTTTTACTTTAAAGACAAGAAAAACAATTAAAAAAGCAACAAAAGTGATGACAGATTTAAAAAAATATGGGTACTTTTACTAGGTAGCTATTGGTGGCTAGAGACCATTTTGTCGGTTCTCCTTTATTAAACTTAATTTTATCGAGGTAGTAATATTAGGTTTACGTTGGTACACCTATCCATCCTGTTAGACCTAATCAGTTGCTTTCTGTTTACCATTCGCACCGGTCATCTCATACTAACTCCAGATATTTTATTCTTAAAGTTATATTTAACTAGTGGATACCCAGCGTGTGCTACTAAGGTAAAAAAAAAGTCTATAACCATCTTCCTACCCTTCCTATCCTGCCTTTCTAATGAAACCGTTTTGGGGCACTTTTGGGGCACATCGGTTGGATATAGGTATAACGGTAATAGGTAGGTAGGTAACTAGGTAGAAACTTTTTTTTGTGTGTTTATTATAACATATATAGATTAAAGTTATTAATATTCAAAGAATGCCTTGTTTAGGGTTCCGTACCCAAAGGGTAAAACGGGACCCTATTACTAAGACTCCGCTGTCCGTCCGTCTGTCTGTCTGTCTGTCTGTCTGTCACCAGGCTGTATCTCATGAACCGTGATAGTTAGACAGTTGAAATTTACATAGATGATTTATTTCTGTTACCGCTATAACAACAAATACTAAAAAACAGAATAAAATAAATATTTAAGGGGGGCCGGCTTTTTTAAAAAGCTATTTTAGCTAGCCAGACCCCTCATAACATTTACGAGGGAGTGTGCAGTGTAGAGTAGTGTAAGTGTAGGTACTTATATAAGTAAATAGAAACACATTTTATTGAATGATAAATTGGTCTTTATTTATCTAGGAACAAAATCGTACACAGCGTATTATTTTGTATAATTGTAATAAATGATTCAAATAATTAAATATATAAATACATTAAATATACTATTATATTGCTATGAATATATTATGGTATCTAAATGTGATAAAACTGTTAATTTACAAATCAAAATTAAACATATTTTATTTAAATACACCTTCGCAGGCAAGTGCCTGTTCATAAGTATGTATAGTCTGATTCTAATGAACTTTTTACACCATTTGGGCCTACTTATAACACACTAGCTTCCGCCCCACGGTTTCACCTCAAAATGTAGCCTCGATAGATGGGCTATCTAACACTAAAATAATTTATCAATTTGAACCAGTAGTTCCTGAGATTAGCGCGTTCAACCAACTAAACAAACAAACTATTATAGTAAGATATAAATCGATGTTTATTTATCTGTCTATAACGTATGCGATACTAACTCCCAGTTTCTAGAAGCCCAATCAATGTAAATATCTTGTTAAAAGTATATCTGTCACTGTCAGTGGCTTACAAAATGACAAAGATGGCAATAGTTTTGATCATAGATTAACTTTGATGGTGCTTTTAAACACTGGTGATAAACCATTCATCCGATTCACGTATGTACACGCCCGAGAAGGTTTCTGAAGTAAAAGAAAAATGGGCAATGCCGGACTTTAGCTACATACGAGTAAAATGATCACATTAACTCGGTGATCGGCGAGAAATCAGCGACCATTTAACTTTGACCTCCCGAAAATCAAAGAATATTACAGAATAAAATTTTATTTAAAAAGCATAGAGTACTTTTGACATAGAAAATGTAAGGTTAGCTCAGGTAATAGTGAGCTTGAGTTTTCGGTGAATGAAAACAAAGTGGTGAAACCATTCGTTTCGTTGGGTACTTTGTAGTCCCCGCCTATCTGGCTATCACACTCGAGTTCAAAATCTGTCACCAAATACATCGGTGTGTACCGGCAGCTGCACTTGAGAGTCAGTTCTTTCTAGACTTGGTGTATTTACTACCTGTCCATATCATCACTTACCATTGTGAGATTATGGTCCAACACAGGCTTGTGTTTTTTTATGAATAACATTATTTAATACATTTTATAATTATTAGAAATCTCCTCAATTATTATTACAAATCTCCTCAAACCTCGACAATAGCTACTGAAAAAAAAAAACGATTCACAGACTGAAGAGAAAATGTTACTTAACTATTTTGTCTATGTCTATTTATATATTAATTTTAGTGATGCACTAATACAGCATTTTACTTATTAGCTAATTATGTTAATAAATGTTTAATCTAAAGATAATTTAGAATATTTTTAGCTTCTTGACGTGATAAAGCGTTATTATTAAATTATTTTCCTATATTTATCTTTTAAAATGGCAGACAATGATATAATGTTTTTTATTATTAAATATTTTTTGTAATACAGTTTCAGAGACAATATACAGAATGGTGACGACATAACGATATTTAATGAAAATACGATCCCCATTAGTTAATCAATCTTTAAAATTATCAAATAAGTTATTATTTACACCAAATTGAAAAAAAAAAAACATTTTTTTTAAACAAACAATGCGAAAATAATCTAAATTAAACACAACAGCCTTTATAATAATGACTATTGTCTACTAAAAGCACTGCGCGTAAGAACGGCAACATCGCTCCTGTTCATTAAATGAGTATTTGTTTGGCGGTCTCTTTAAAGTTGTTAAAGTAAAAAGAAAACCTGCGACTTGAACTTGATAACTTTTGGTATAGGTACTACTAACGTGATACCTAGTATGTGGTTTCAATTAATGTCGTATTATCCCCACCACTCTGTATACCTTAGCTCCTATAAATCATAATTAGCTAGCTAGAAAAAGTAACTTTGACAAGACATATCAATTGCAAACTAACCAAGAGCTTTAAGAAGGGACGAATGCTTCTGACAAACATTTAACTTAATAATCAAAATAATGATTCGTTTAAAAGTTTATGTAAAATTAATGAGATAATAATAAATTATTAACGGGAAGCGTTGATAACAACTGAAAATTAGGACTTCTTGGCGGTAACTCGATAATTGACTTTGCGTTTTATTGAATAATATTTGTGGCGTTATGTCCAATGAAGATCAAATCAAGTGTACTAGTGAATTAAAAAAAATATTTTGTGTATCGATCGTGACTTTTTAGGTAGTCTCAAAAAGTCCGTGACATGTGTTAGTATGGAACGTCCACTATTTTACTAAAATCTGTTTGACTTATAAGGACTTTTGTGTCCTTCTCCTTTACATGTATTGTAACGACTTTTCCTATATGTGTTGTTAACATTAAAGAATATTCTTTTATATACTAATATATTACACTATTTTAGAAATAAATTGACTGTAATTTTTTTTATATAATAAAGCATCAATTGTGAATGATTTATTAATTTAACCAGTTTATTTACAATAATGTATATCCTCATAGAAATATATTAACTGATTAAGTTTATTAACCCCTACACGCTCAATGGTGACGTCAGAGCTACAAGATAACGCTGTCTATTTATAACAATACACTGTATTCTTATTATTAAGTTTATTCGACAATTTATACGTCAGTTTTTTTGAACAAAACGAAACATGATATTACAAAGTAGTTTATAATATAATAAAGTAGAATGTTTGTTTTACTTCTTACTAAAAAAACACATGGAAGAGTTTATTGTGGGAATGCATAAATTAACAGTAAAATTACAATAGTGTTGAAGGAATTCCGCTATTTCTTATTCGAAAGAAGAATGTTACATTGAACCTTTATTTTGTTATCTTAATTTGAATTATTTATTGCCAATTTAATTTTGTATTTATGTTTCACTCTAGAATAAACGTTTTGCGAACGTAACTAAGGATCTGTTTTGCTTGAACGGTCAGCGCACAAACAAGATGGCTGTAATAACGGCAAAGATTCCGATAGCGGAAGGACCTCGTGTGAAGCCGGCATTACACTCGTCTGTGTCGCAGCAGAAGGTTCGAGCTCCCCACCATTCTGTGAACAGATAATTTTATTATAAAGATTATAGACTTTTTGCATCCACTTTTTTATCGGTTAAAAAGATACAGTTTAGATTTTTTTTATATAGTTGCGTGAGCAAAGTCGCGGGCGAAAAGCTAACATAAGTATAGATAAGTTAAGAGTAAGAGTTTGTTTAAAGGCGCTAATCTCTGGAATTACTAGTCGGATTTCAAATATTGTTTTTTTTTTGCATTTGATAGCTCAATTCTAGAGGAAGGTTAAAGGCTACTTTTTATCCCGGGAATGCGGGTAAAACCGCGAAGAACAGCTAGTAGTATCAGTTATTTGATTCCAGTTCATAGTAGTAAGCTCTACATAGGTAGCAGATGGCCGTGTGAATGACACAAGATTTTTTTTATTCTTAAAGTATTTTAAAATTTATTTGTTAATGTTTTTAAGTTTTTTGGAACCAATAAAATAATATAAGGGGATTACCAGATACAGGTGTAAATGATAATAGTCGGAGTTTTGTATCTGTAGAATTTTCTAGTACCTAACACTTAAAAAAATATATGTAAAGAACCACACAATTATCAGTTCCATTTTCTCTTTTTAATCAGAATCATGGCATGAAACAAAAAATCCTCTATTTGTTAAAATCCCCACTGAATTTTGTTAATAAGAAATACACTATCAAAGCTATTAAATGATAAAAAAATTATAACACAATTTGATTGATTAAAACTGGAAAAAAAAACATAATGAAAACCTGAAAACAAGAATAGTTTAAAATACACTAGATCGACATGCAAGGCTGAAAATAATCCATCGGCTACGTAATGGCATGCAAATTGGCTATATTGACTTTGTTATCACATGCAACCACACTTGCGTTTTAAGAGTATAAAAAATACCATTATTTATGAAACGAATTGAAATTTTCTTTTGTATATATTTTAAAGTACCTTGGTATATTATTCGTGTATTATCTATCTATATTCAACATATAAATGTTGAACCGTGCGTGGCGTGACTGTATACTGGGTGATTTTGTTATCACTGGCAATACTTGCAAGGGTGGAAGTACTCATCAAAATGAACAACTTTTATAATGGGACTAACTGTGAAATCATGAAAAAATTATCAGCTGTTCCATACAAATGTTCAATACCTACTCGACCAAAATGTATGAAGCAACCGTATTATTTTACGCGATATCAGAGTTAGCCCTATAATAAAAGTTGTTCACATTGATGAGTACTTCCACCCCTGCAAGTATTGCCAGTGATAACAAAATCACCCTGTATATATTTTTTTTTTATCAAAAATGGAATGTTGGTGATGTAAAGTAGCAGAATGCAAAGATATTTTTTATTTTTTACCCACGACGAAACGGAGAAGGTGTATGCGTTTAGGGTCAGAGGTTATTTGTTTATGTGTGCACAAAACGAATGTTCCCATTTTATCTCCAAAACGGCTTGACTGATTTAGATACGGTTTTCTGTAAAAGGTTTGTGATTAATCGACGATGACAAGACGTCCAATAAGGCCGGTCTTGGGCGGCCTGTATCAAGACTGATAGGTCTTCAGATTTTCTGACGACCTTTACAAGGTTGTAAGTTAAGTTACGTTACGTTTTTTGAAGTAATAAACATCTGCATTTACATTATTAAATTGCACAGTCTCTGAGAATAAAGGTTGATATCTTTTTTGATGCCAATCGAATTCTTTATGAAGATCAAAAGACTCATTAGGATCAATAAATGAGGTTCGTATATAAACTTTTTTCATACAGTTTGTTCGAGATATTACACTTCCCCCGGGACGGGCTGTGTCAGCGTCGCGCTTGGAAGCTTCTTGGAAGGGTGGGTCTATTACATAAATTTATCGATTGCAACAAAGTTACGTAATTCAATCAATTTTAGTTAGAAACCTTATATATGACAGAAGAAAGAAAACCATTTATTTCTACATACAACACACACAATATTGTGGCGATTATAGACAATAATAATTAAATAAAAAACTCTTACAAGTGGATGGAAACAGACAAGGATACTGATTACTTTTTAATCTTGTCTATACATTCATCTTGATTGCAAATGGAACCATATTCCACATTGTGATATACAGGGTGATTTTGTTATCACTGGCAATACTTGCAGGGGTGGAAGTACTCATCAATGTGAACAACTTTTATTATAGGGTTAACTCTGATATCGCGTAAAATAATATGGTTGCTTCATACATTTTGGTCGAGTAGGTATTAAACTTTTGTATGGAACAGCTGATAATTTTTTCATGATTTCACAGTTAGTCCCATAGTAAAAGTTGTTCATTTTGATGAGTACTTCCACCCTTGCAAGTATTGCCAGTGATAACAAAATCACCCAGTAAATTTATCAATCGATTCAGAAGTTGTTTCAAATTGAAACTGATTGCAACAAATTTACATAACTACGTTCTCGTACGAGAGCCCAACCCCGGGGTGGTTGGGTATTCTATAAAATCTTCCATCCCACGATAAAAAAAAACATTGCGTATAAACTCAGATTTGCATCTATTCCTGCCTCCAAAAACATTAAAGGTATTTATGAATTCTCAAATTCAAATAAATAAGTCAAATTAAATATTTTCTATAGTTATTTTGGGCAATATTCAAACTATTTGGACATTTTTTATAATATTCTACTTAGGTATCAGGTTTCGCAACGATAATTTATGAGTAACTAAAAAGATGCTAGGCACGCAGCCTACACCCCACTACGATGATATTAGAATTCTTCGAAGATGTTACGCGCACTACATCTCGCTACGATGATATTTGAAATGCTACAAAGATGCTACGTGCACTACATCTCACTACGATGATATTTGAAATGCTACGAAGATGCTACGCGCACCACATCTCGCTACGATGATATTTGAAATGCTACGAAGATGCTACGCGCACTACATCTCACTACGATGATATTTGAAATGCTACAAAGATGCTACGTGCACTACATCTCACTACGATGATATTTGAAATGCTACGAAGATGCTACGCGCACTACATCTTGCTACGATGATATTTGAAATGCTACGAAGATGCTACGTGCACTACATCTCACTACGATGATATTTGAAATGCTACGAAGATGCTACGCGCACTACATCTCGCTACGATGATATTTGAAATGCTACGAAGATGCTACGTGCACTACATCTCGCTACGATGATATTTGAAATGCTACGAAGATGCTACGCGCACTACATCTCGCTACGATGATATTTGAAATGCTACGATCTCTCTACGATGATAATTGAACAGATTTGAAAATAATAAAATAATTCCTGGGTGGGAATCAAACCCACGACCTATGTTTAGCGTAGCAGGGTATCTAACATCCATGCTAACAAGTTATATCAATACAATATAAACTGTACGTCGTAGAAATAAAATAAAGCCGGGAGTTAACAGTCGTTTGTTCCTGGCTTATGGTAATTGAGTGGGAGCCAGAAGGGCATTTTATATGGTTTGTACACGGAGAGATTTACGAAAGGTTATATATGGGTAAGTCAATTGATATAAAAATACTAGATGCACCATGACGTTAAATTAAATAGATTTTTTTCTTACTATAGATATTCTTGCGTTTGACCACAATCTTATCATAGTAAGTGATGATGTGGCTGAAGGTGGTAAGCACACAAAGCCTAGAAGGTAACTGGCTCTTAAGCATACATGTATTTTTACACACTCATCGTGGAAACAAAATGTTCGATTCTACTGTCAGTCTGTCACATGCTCATACTATACAAGTATCAGATAGCCGTGTGTCGCAACGTAATATTATTTAATGTGATTTTTAAGTATTTTTTTTATGGTTCTACTACTTATCTGTCCTTTTTTATAATTTGCATGTCAAAGTCAAAGTCAAAGCCATTTATTCAGTTTAGGCCCTAAGAGGGCACTTATGAACGTCGAAACTACAGAAGTTACCACCGATTCGGAAGTCGCCTTCAACTGAGAAGAACCGGCAAGAAACTCAGCAAGGTTACATTTTTTATATATTTTGTTTTTTTTTTTTGGACAATCTGACAATGTTGGCTTTTTTCCATTAAATTTTTAACAATTTTTAAAGAAATATAATACACATAAACACAAAAGATGAAAAAAAACAACAAGAAAAATAAATAAAAAATAATAACCTGAACAAGTTCAAATTTATAAAAAAAAAAAAATATAGTATCTCTAAAATGCGTCCGTGAACTTTAATTGGGAGGCCATATATGTGGTTATTATTATTTTTATACCTTTTTAATGTATTAGTTTGTGTCTTGTTGGTGATTTTAATAAATCTATTTTAACGGGACTTTCACTGGCAGATAAATGTAGATTTTATAAACAGTAACTTTAGCTACTATTGTTTGTTATAGGGTAATTTTTATACAGGGAACGTGGGTGAAACCGCGAGGAACAGCTAGTAATAATTTAATAAAAAAAGAAATGCAAGTTAGACGACAAATAATTAATTTATAAGCTGTAATTTTTTTTTGAACAACAATTGCGAATCATTTATGGTGTATCTAGTTGTTGCACATCAATGTGCTAATTTACGCTCCAGTCGCGTCTTTAGGATGGCTTTTTTAAGGCACGTCTCTTCGTAGAAGATGGCGGCGATTAGGGTTGTGATATATATATATATATAATGCTTTGGTATATTATATTTGAATTGAATAAGAGTTAGTTGTTTGTTTTTGTTTTGCGCCAAAAAAAACATATAATTATCGGACCTGTTCACAAAATTTCACGAGAATCGATTCAGAAATTCAACTTGTAGATGAGATCAGCTGGATATCCGGACAGACATATACGGAATAATTTTTGCCCAAGCTGAAACGGAGACGCTTCGCGCTCGCGTGTTCAATGAATGAATGCAGTGTGGTATTGTGTAAGTTTGTGAATTAATCTATTCAAATTATGAAATGTTTTATGTGATCTCATATCAGTGAAAGTGATGATGTCCTAGAAAATACAACAGGCTATATATTTTTAACTAAAAGTACGAGTTAGCTCCTTACAAAATGAATTATGTATACTTCTATTTTTGATATCAATAAACATAACTCAATCGAATTTTATAAATACCATCTATCATCAAATATCTTGGTCTGTGATAGGCCAGATTTGACTACATTTGTACAATTATAAGTACCTACTTAAAAATCGGATAAGTAATTTTTAAGGCGAAATAATAAACTTTGTTTTTTAGGGTTCCGTAGTCAACATGGAACTCTTATATCTTCGCTATATCCGTCAGTCTGTCCGTCTGTCTGTCTGTCTATCCGTAGTTCACCCCAGAGACTCTTAGTACTAGAAAGATGTAATTTGGCATGGATATATTAATCACGCCGACAAAATGGTAAAATAAAAACATGATTTTTTTTTAATGGTAAATACCTCCTCTACACGTAAAGTGGAGATGTTTATTTTTTTTCTCGTCTACCCTATGTGTGGGTTATCGTTGGATAGGTCTTTTAAAATATTGTGTGTTTGTGACAACAATTTTTAGATTCAGGGATTCGTGTGGAATATTAAGCTTTAAAGTGCAAATTTTTGATAGAGTCAAGTGCCCCCCTCTGCCAGCTACATAGTTGTTTTTGGATATGTGAAAAAATTCACGTAGTAGTATAATACTGAAGTTAAAAGGAAAACTATCACAGCTAAGTAAGCTTTACAAATTTACGAGTAATAGTCGACCAACTTATAATAGTAAAAATTTCGTACAAGGTCTATAGGGTTTTAAAACACATGAAACAACAAAAAGCCCTTTTCATAATCCACATTATTGTGATGCGCAACTACTGAACCCTACATTGTGCTTGGCCCGATATGCACTTGGCCGGATTGTTTTAATTACTACTCTTTAACAAAAATGAATTAACTAACAATATTAAACTTTTTTCTCATTGTATTTTATATGTATTTAAGCTTATTATATTGTTTTAAAAATTGTTAAACATGTGAAAAAAAAATAGCCAAAATAGTCAGATTGTCCTAAAAGAATACCCTTGTCGATTTTCTTGCCGGATCTTCTCAGTTGAAGGCAGACTTCCGAACCGGTAGCCAATATCTTCGGCGTTTATAAGTGTCATTAACTTTGAAAGCACGCTCTCAAATTTAGGAGGAACGCGGACATAACAAAACAACGTGTACCTTTTTCACGGCAGGTTGGTACACAGTCCCGGACGATTGTCAACTCGCTCACGTATTTCTGTAACAAAAATATATGCATTGCTATTTTATAATTTATATGGGGACGTTGCTTTATTAGCAGAGAGGTCGTTTTGAATAATATAATACATGGTGTAAGGGACAGCCTTCCGCAAACTAATGGCGTGAATTATTTCAGGAACGTTATGGGAATCCAATAAACCTGATTTGTTTTAATACTTTAATACTTATTGTTGCAAAACGCACGTAGTGAACGGCAACGCAGCGAGCCTTTGGCCGCCCTCCCCGCGTCGTAGAGTATTTCAACATTCTTTTATAAAATCAAACAATTGCAGATAAATTCAATAACTTTCTTTTTAATTTACACAGATACAAATATATAAGTACCGTCACAATGTTCTTCACAATAAATACTTAATTTCTCTAGACGAGTAATTGTTACCAGTTCGTAAACAATCCTACTGACTGTTCGAGACAGCTTTGCGCTCCCTCCATAAGTTTTTCCAACCAAAACCCGATAGCAGTTGGCCTCACTGATTGTACTCCTCACTTAACTGTGATTGGCGGATTTGCATTAGTCAACCACGTGCTTGTATTTGAGTTACTTCTTATTAAAAACGAATCCAAAATATTAAACATAATATTGGTTAAATTAAAATCGTTTAGAATTGAATTAAAATCATGACAATTCATTGCTATTTTTTTTATTTTAGCTGTTTTATTAGCAAAAATGGGGTGCTGCCTACAGATAATGTATTTTTAAATTGACTTAAAGGAATAGTAACAAAAAATACTATAAAAAAAGTTAAGTTTTTGGAGAAATTTTCCAGTGGAATATGATTCAAAATAAGGAGCTGAATGCACCCTGTCAGTCTGCGGAGGGCTGTCCCTTACATCCTGTATATTTACATATTATTATATCTATACTTAATATTATAAAGCTGAAGAGTTTGTTTGTTTGAACGCGCTAATCTCAGGAACTACTGTTTCGATTTGAAATTTTTTTTCATTAATGGATAGTCCATTTATTGAGGAAGGCTATAGGCTACTTTTTATCCCGGGAAAACATAAGATCCCTCGGAAACGCGGGTGAAACCGTGCGGAAAAGCTAGTATATTGTATTTCAAACACGCTACAGCTAGGTTTGTTACGTTAATCCAATAGGTACTCTCATATCATAATCATGGTTTTACTAATCCTGAAGGAAAACATCGTGAGGAAACCATACGTGGATACCATACCATACGTGGAGACCAGACGTGGAACCATACGTGAAAATTCTCTAAGAGTATTTTTTAGTACCCACCTACCCTCATGCTGAAAAACTGTCGCCAAGTACTTATCATAAATAGGTGCTAGGCAGAAGTTGCACTTGAGAGCCAGTTGCCTTCTAGGCTTCATCGGTAACACATTGGCAAGGCCACTTGTATTGCTAACGTCTATAGGCGACTGTAGGTACTTACCAGGGTTTAATTGTTATGGAAAAAAACTAGATTTAGTTATAAATTTATAAATTCGCTATGCTGGTATCACTGCCACTCGTGCCATTCGCAGAAAGGGGTGTGCGTCGCCAAACCCCTCGAAGCAAACACCCCTAACCTAATTACTCCATTACTCTAACGACTGCAAGTAATGTATCCACATTGTACAACCCGAGAGTCGAACCAGCATGTTGAACAGATTATTAATGGACGTTGATTGTTAATGAGGCTTAAGTTCTGTTACACAAGTCGTTGTTGAAAGACCCTAAAGTTTACTATTTAGGACCTCAACTGGGGTGAAACTAAAACAAGTATTTTCTACTAATGTAAGTAGTAGTAAATTTTTGTACTTAGTTCGTTCCGCAGTTCAATCTGACATTTTTCCGAAATAAAAAAAGTATTCTTGTGTTAATCTAGAATATATTCTATCTGTTTGCAAAATTTCATTTAAATTCATTCAGCCGTTAATGAGCTAAGTAGTGACAAACACATTCACGTACAATCATTCGTTTTAATATCAGTAAAATTAACTTTTCGCGGCTGGCGCATACAAATTGATATTATTTTTGTATTGAAATATCAACTTACTTGTATTATTATATCAACACTAGATTGTAATAAAATTCTACAATGAACTCGAGCTTTGGATTATGAGACACATCGTAAGAACATCATAGTAGAGTAGAGTACTTTGTATTATCCGCTAGGCTGGCTACCACCCTCAAGTGGAATACCTGTTTCTTGGCACACCAGAGTGCTTCGCCAGCCAGTTCCCTTTTAAGCTTTGCTATGCTTATAATTTATAGTATGGGTCCTCGGGACTCATTAAAGCATTTATTTAAAGAAATAAATATAATGACTTTGCCTTCACTTTATATTTATGAAAATATAATGTTCATACGTAGAAATATAGGAATGTTTAAAACAAAAGTAGATGTCCATAATAAAAATACAAGGCAAAGAGAGAAATTAGTTGTTCCATATTTTAGGCTAGCCAAAGTTAGCAAGTCATTCCTTGGTAATTGCGTTCGTTTTTATAATAAAATACCTATCTCGGTAACCAAGATGACCGATTTTAAATTCAAATTTTACGTAAAGAAAGTTTTGAAGGAAAAGGCTTATTACAAGGTAGCTCAATATATTGAAGATAGGGATGTTTGGAAATAGTTTCACTCTGCACAGGTGCACTTCGCATATTGTTTTATTTTTATTTTTTTAGTTTTAGCCATTAGCGTATTCGCTATTATTTAATAAGAACTTGTTTGCGTTACATTTTATTATTTACTTTGTATTGGTATTTTTTGATTTAATTGTATATTGTATTGTACATTTTGTTGTTATTGAAAAAAATATAGCCAATAGTCAGATTATAAAAAAAAAGAAAAATATATATACAAAATGTAACCTTGCTGAGTTTCTTGCCGGTTCTTTTCAGTTGAAGGCTGATTTCCGAATCGGTGGTAGCTTCAGTAAATTCGACCTTCATAAGTGCCCTCCTAGGGCCTAAACTGAATAAACTTTGACTTTGACTTTGATTTTCAACGATACTGACGCAGTTTATAGACGTTGAGCTCTATTACATTTTAATATACGCATGTTAGATAACTGATTTTATATATTACTAGCTGTCCACCGCGGTTTCACTCACGTAGTGGTTTAAAAAATAAATGTTGACCGATTCTCAGTCCTACCCGATATGCATACAAAATTTCATAAAAATCGGTCGAGCCGTTTCGGAAAAGTATGGTAACTAACACGAGAACTTTATATGTAAGATGTTCATAAGTAGGTACTTATAAATAAACTCTGGACATGCAGACATTTTAAAGCACACAATTGTTTTTCCTGCGGAAATCGAACCCAATAGGTATGAATGCTATAAAAGTAATAAAATGTGTGAAGATACGCACTTTTATTTCGTGATCATCATCAGCTCAGCCGCAATACGTCCACTGCTGGACATAGATCCCCTGAGGATCTCCAATAGGACCGGTCTTGGGTGGCCTGCATCCAGCGCTTTACGACGACATTAACAAGGTCGTCTTTCCACCGTATAAGCAAACGTCCTATGCTGCGCTTCGCCATCGGAATTTTTATTTATGAAATATCATTAACTTGAATTAACTATGTAAAGATTGTCAGAGTTTTTTAGCTTCTCGTTTCAACTCACGTGTAGATGCCAAGGGCCAACTTTTATTTCACTTACATACCTACTACGCTAACATTTTTCAGATTTAAACATAATTTAGTTACAAAATGTAATTTAAAAGAACTTAGATAACTTAAGCTATAGGGGCTGCCGTCTAGAATACAGGCTTGTCCTAGGATAGGCAGTAGTTTGTTCTAAATGACATCGCTGTTTAATGTATGTACTTATAGTTATTTTTGTAACTCTAATTTTATTATAATGAAAAGAAAGTTATTTAATTAAGAGCTTAATTTGGAAACTTAGTTTTTTCTGTGTAAAAATAGTAGAATGATTATCACAATAATATTCATAAAGACAAAGTTTAAAACAATTATTTCTCTGCATAGCGACAAAGATAAACTAACTCAACTATCTCAGTAAGCCGGATAGTGCTTTCCACTGTAGCATAAAGTGCGGAAACCGAGCTTTGAGCTTCGGACAAACTAGCAGCTTTTATAAGGCCTTGGCATAAAAGCATTACATCTGAGAATATTATTTCACGCATACCTTATTCAAGCAAAGAGAAACCATGAGTTTGGATGTAATTATCTATAGGATAAGTATGAAATAAAGTAGTAGGTATAATAAATTATCTATAGCTATACTCTCTCTTTACTCTGCTTTACATGAGACCAGATGGCCGTGTGTGAGGAATATCCCAGGATTAGGAAGTTAGTTAGGAAGTGATTTCAGTTTTTTCACACAAACGTTCAATACCTACTCAATCAATATAAGAACAGCTGATTTTTTTCAAAGTTAGTCCCAAATTAAATGTTTGTTCCTATTAGTAAGTCCTTTCTACCCCGAAATTAAAGCTAAACAATTAAAACTCTCTCTGTATAACAAAATTATATTCACATGTCACATTTTTAAGGCGATGATAACTCAGTGGTAGTGACGTCTGATGCCGCGACGAAGGTCGTGGGTTCGATTCCTACAATAAGCATGAGCTTTCGGTGAAGGAATACAACATGAGGAAACCATAGCATGGTGGTAGGGTACTTTGTAGTACCCGCCTGGCTGGCTACAACCCTCAAGTTGAAAATCTGTAGCCAAACACCTAATGGTGTGTTCTGACAGCTGCATTTGAGAGCCAGTTCCTTCCAGGCTTTGTGTGCTTACCACCTTCGGCCACATCATCACTTAACATAGTGAGATTGTGGTCCGACACAAGCCTATACAAAGTAAAAAAAAGAAACATAGATATTTAGACATGAAATACTAATTTATTTAAAAACCAGCAAGTTAGTGGTACGCCATACATCGCCCTATTCAAATACTTATCATTGAAATGCACCACACGCGATACTAATCTCAAAACGAAACGATAATTACATGCTGAAAAAAATATCGAACCTCGTGTCACGCTATAAAAAAATAGTTAATATATTTGCCCAGTGTTTTCGAAACTAATGTTTCCACTTGTTTTTATTGCAATTCGAAATGATGTAACGCCATCAGTGTTGCCAGCAAATAAAATATGTATTGATATAAGGAAAAAAGCCAAAAATATATAAATAAGTTTTTGTTAAATAAATTTTTTTTTTTGGTGACTGTACTTTTTGTTGACTATACTTGCATGGTCTTCCAATATAGGTACTAATGTTTACCAAATATCAAGTCAATCCGACCACTGAAAGTGGGTGAAATTCGACTTGCAAGATTCCAGCCGGACAGACAAACATACATACATTGCAAGTTAAATAAAAGCTTGTACCTACCTACTTAATAAAAATGTAACCTTGTTGAGTTTCTGCCAGATCTTCTCAGTTGAAGGCTGACTTCCGAATCGGTGGTAACTTCAGTAGCTTCGACGTTTTTAAGTGCCCACCTAGGGCCTAAACTGAATAAATGTCTTTAGACTTTGACATTATATAAGGAGTATTCTAGGTGTAAATTCTCCCTACACTGCTAAATTCTTGTAGCGATGAAATAGGGTATTTTACTCTATATGAAAAAAATCTAAAATTGTACAATTTAGATAGCTTAGGCAATAAGCAGTCGGAAAATGTTAGATTTAGTTCATAAAATAACTTAAATTAATTTTAAAATTAATTTCAAAGTTTTCAGTATTTTTAATCTGTTCCTAAACAAGCGAAACAGTAGCTGCCATTACAATGACGTCATACGGTGCTGTATGTAAACTAAAAAGTGTCAACTGAAGTATTATTATTATTATTTTTACACTAGTATTCATGCATTCAGGAACAGTACACTAATTAAAAAAAATACAAAATTAAAAAAATTGAAAAAACCCACGACGGCTGTAAAAATTGTAATCGAATAAAAATCGAAAAAGGATTAAATAAAATTTTCACCAGACCCCCGACAGCAATTATCAAATATAGAGGCACTACTGCACATTTTCACCTACATATTGACATAATGATCAATTTAAGAAAATCCATCGGGTGCTGCCCTTACCATATCTGTTCCCGATTTCAAATAATATATAGCAGTATAGAAAAGTTATTATGTGTCGTAGAGATACAGCTATTTATATCAACTAGAGAGAACATTTATTTACATACCCAACGCAATTTCAATTAGTCACAAACTCATAAAATAGCTAAATTTTAGTTCATTTTGGGGCAGGGAATGGCAGCCCCCCGACGGATTGTCTTAAATTTATCATTATGTTAATATGTAGGTGAATATGTGCAGTAGTACCTCTATAATTGATAATTGCTGTCGGGGGTCTGCTGCTTTAATGAAACTGATACTATAATTTGTACATAGGTTTTATGAAATATATTTGTAGAATTAAATTAAACAATAAAAACCATTTTGTCGCATACGCCCTTTCCGTTTACGCGGGTTTTCTATGTGAGGTCGCTATAGTAGGGAGCGGGACGTAGCACGTTGAATTTCAGATTTTTAAGCTTAACGCGGCGTCACCTTAAGTAATAGAGATACTGTGTTATATTAGGTGTTATATTCGTTTTTGCTACATCTACTTGTAATGTTACTTTAGCTTGCAAACTAATTCGCTAAGTAAGTATACTTAGCTAATTATCTAACACCGTGAGTAAAGTTAGGTAAGTTAGGAGCGGCTCCAATTCACTGAAAACTCATTATGATACCATTAGAATGCTAATATTTTGTTAATATTTTTCAAATGGCAACCTCTCAATAAATCTAATTACCTAGCCAAATTTGTAAGCGAAATAACTTTAATAATTGTGCTCAATTTAAAATAAACGTTTGCATAATTTCTAAAATTCAATAACAAAATTTTAGACCCGCGTTTCAATTTTAAAGTTAAAATTTTTGAATCCAAGCTTCTGTGACTTTTTTTATAGGTCTGTTGCCTACAATCTGACCATGGTAAGCACAAAAAAGCTAGAAGGAACAGGCTCTCTAGTGCAGCTGCTGGATTTTCACCTCAAGGGTGGTAGCCAGCCAGGCGAGTACTACAAAGTACCCAACCACCGTGCTATGGTTTCCTCACGATGTTTTCCTTCACCAAAAGCTCAAGCTCATTGTATTCGAATCCACGACCTTTGACGCGGCGTCCGAAGTCACTACCACTGTGCTATCATCGCCTTAAAATTAAATTAAATTACTTGATTGTAATGTTTTATTTAAGAGAAAATACAATAACTTAATAAGCTGACTCGTGATTCCTGAAATTCAATTATTTTTTGTAGGTAGTTTTGGGACGCGCTTCCCATTCGCGAGCCAACCGAACCAAAACAAAGTAAAAGACTTAAGAAAACATAAGTGCAAACTTCCATCCATTAGCAAAGAGGACAACAAAAAATGGGATGAGGTTGTTTCGCCTCAAACAAAATGACTTGCGAATACAAAGCACTTGTAAGTTTATATATAAAGTGGAAAGTTGAATATCTTCCTCAACATCAATCTAAAGATATAAGCTCAAATTACTGTAAAACAAAATTGATTTCTTTTTAACGATTCATAATGTTTCTGTATAATGGCTCGCAAAAATCTTTTTTGCATTTATAAATACTAGTATCTGGGCGACCGGCAGCTTTGCTCGGCGTATTTTTTTTTTCAGGAATGGCGCTTTATAGATAAACTTAATGAGCAACTTGAAAAAAAAACTCGGCTGGACTCGAACCGGGGTCTTCTGGATTGCCCCTATTCGCACCTGAGCTGTTATAACCTTGGAGATAAGGGTGAAATTTACCTTCGTATTCTAATGATATTGTAGCAGTTTCGACGTTTTCTAAAAATGAAACCTAGCTAGATCGATTTATCGCCCCCGAAACCCCCTGCATACTAAATTTCATGAAAATCCTTGGAGCCCTTTCCGAGATTCAGATTATATATTTATATATACATATACAAGAATTGCTCGTTTAAAGGTATTAGATAGATAGATGTACCTATTTAACAATCATTTATTTGATAATTTATTTTACGTTTCCAATTAAAAGTAAGCCAAATTCTAAGACTTGTGTTCAAATGTTATGGATGGTCAATACCGGTTCGGAAGTCAGCCTTCATTCGGGAAGAATCGTCAGAATCTCAGCAAGGTTCACACACTGTATGCAAGAGTGATATTATAAATAAATACCTGGGTCATTCATCACACACGGCCATCTGATCCCAAACTAAGAAGCACTTATACTACGGAAACCAGATAACTGATATCTATACTCCCCCCCCGCGCGACGCGCTAAGCAACAGACGTGTTTGTGTACCGCTCTGCGAAATAAATTAATAAATATTATTAGACACCGGCTTGAAAGTTGAAGTGTACGCTAAAGCTTTTAGGTAACAAATTAAGAAACAATTACAATGGATATTGAGTGAAAAAAAAAAATAGCTTGAAGATAAAACAAAACAAAAATATTACGTAAGTGAGACACAATCTATATTCATCTACTTGTAAAGTGGCTACCGGCAATAAACCGGCGAAATCTATGAGCTACCCTCTCTAACAATACGTCATTCAATATCACAATACGTCATTGCCTGAGCGACTATTACCAACACATTTGAACCTTAATTTCGCGATCCCGACTAGTGATTCGGATAGCTAGGTTTGTAAGCCACCCGACATAGAATCAGGTGACGCACGTTCGAGCCTCGCCTGTGATCGGAATAAGAATATTTTTTCCTGAAGTTAAATACGTCGGTTAGATATCGAGAATGCCACTAAAACGAACTCCTCCGAAAAAAAATAATGACATCACGAAAAAATTACGAGACTTACCTGCAGAGGTTGAGTCATCTACTGAGCCAACAAGAAATCACCTGCTGGTACACTCTGAATCGGAACCCTCATTGAATTTAATCGATAATGAGGAACATAATATAACATGTAGGAAAAGAAAGTTTAGCGGTGAGAGTGGTAATGATGAAAGTATGAGGTCAATGATGGCGGAGATGCGAATGCTGTTCACAACAAATAGTATTGAAACCGATAAGAAACTAGAAGATATTCGTCAATCACTTGTAAAATCGTTCTATGATTCCATAGATGAACTGAAGTTACAAAACGAGGCTATCACTGAGTCAATGAAGCTAATTTCTCAACAGTATGATGATATAACCGCCACTGTACAAAAACTTGAAACTGAAAAGAAAGAACAACAAAAATACATTTACACTTTAGAACAGAGAATTGATTATCTAGAACATAAAAGTATGTCGGCTTGTATTGAATTCCGCAACATCCCAAAACAAACTGAGAGAGAGTCGAAACAAGATCTAGTGCACATAGTTAAGCAGGCTGCTTGTGCTTTAGATGTTCAGATAGAAAGATCTGACGTTAGAGATATTTATAGAACCAATACAAAGTCTGAAACGAATAAGCCGATTATCCTGGAAGTTTCTAGTATGCTCATTAAAGATAAGATATTAACGAACTTGAAGACATTTAATAAAAAGAACAATAAAGAAAAATTGAACACAGGTCACCTAAAACTTGCAGGAACCCCAAGACCAGTCTACATCTCCGAATGCCTTACCCCAAAAGCAAGAAAATTATTCCATTTGGCTCGTGATTTTGCAAAACAAAACGATTACAATTTTTGCTGGACATCGTATGGAAAGATATTTCTGCGCAAAGCAGAGGGTTCGTCAATGATTCGCGTAGAAAATGAAGCTGATATCTTAAAATTAAGACCGACCATGTGACTAGATACTAAGGTTTTTAGTTTGTTGGTCTTTAAATTAGTACAAATTATATTTCTTGGTATGAAATTTGATAACTTTACCAGAATGCTATTTGTATTTCACACGGGACACATAAGTATTCTAAATTCGTGTTCTCATATTTTTACTGTTAACTGCCTAACACACCACAAACACACGTATTCATTCTTACCACATTTAATAAAACACAAAATACACATAATTTCAATTATCACACTCACAAACTCCATGCCCCGCCCCTCACAGCACATGCTCTCCTGTTATGCCTTATTTCTCTGTATATTTATTTGTCACGGTCCTTATTTAGAGTCAGTATTACCAAACTGTAGCCTTCGCGATGAATAATCATCTTAATTATGTGTGTGATAATATTGATGGCTACTCTGTATCAAAAGCTAAATGCTGTATCCCAGAAGAATGTTCTTCTCTTATTACGCATACTGATCATGAACTCAAAATTTTGTCTCAAAATATAAGAAGCATTAATGCAAACATGGATTGTTTTCTTACACTATTAGCCAGAATGAATTTGGATCCTGATCTCATAGTGCTTTCAGAGTGCTGGCTTTCAAACTTAGAATTTCCTCCACCCATGGCAAACTACGATAGTCATTCAACGAGAAACAACCCAATACAGAATGATGGTGTTGTTGTTTATATAAAAAACTGCATTACATCAACGACCTATGAACCAGAGTTTTTGAAGGGAAACTGTTTAGTAACAGAAATAGGAAATGAAACAGCTGTAGTCTCAATATATCGCTCCCCATCGTATGGTTCAGTAGACGAATTAAAAATGTTTCAAAATTCACTAGACGGCCTTCTTCTAACTCTTGATAAGTTTAAAAACATTGTAATCGTGGGTGATGTTAATATTAATATTAGACCGGAGTGCATTGGAAATTATGGCTCTAAATATCTCGACATGCTATCGGAGCACGGTCTTCTCCCAGGACATACCTTCGGAACTAGAAAAGAATCGTGTCTAGATCATATCATATTAAAAACAAAACTTGATGCGATAACTCTGATAATCAGACATACGGTTACGGATCATGACGCTTGTTTCCTAAAATTAGATAAATGTACTGTTAAGTTAAGTAAAACAATTAATAAAATCAACTACTCAGGGATCTCGGATGAGTTGTCAAAAGTAGACATAACAATTATGGTTGATGAAACTGACTGCAATAAATCCACAACTTTACTTATTGATACACTACAAAAGGTTATTAGAAATAATACCTTAAAAGTAAATGTGTCCCATCGCAAGGTCATTATAAAGCCGTGGATAACTCCAGGACTATTACGATGTATGCGCAATAGGGATAAAATGCATAAAAAACTTAAGAAACAGCCGGATAACGAAACACTAAAAATCACATATCTCAGATATAGAAGTTTCTGTAACAAGTTAATTAAAAAAGTAAAACGACAATATGAACGACAGGAATTGCAAAAGGCTAGTTCTATAAATATTAAAAAAACTTGGCAAGCTATAAAAAACATATCGAACTTTAAACCTAAACAAAACCTATCAGAAGACTTACTCAAGGGATCCGTAGAACCTAATTCACAAGTAAACTTGGTCAATAATTACTTTGCTAATGTTGGGAAAAACTTAGCTGATAAAATAACCTCTCATATTGGGCAAACAAAGAATTCCTCTTTCATCGGTAATAACAAAAACGCCGATTCATTTGTAATGCTGGATCTTGATGAAAATGAAATAAGAACTATTGTTAACTCTCTTAAAACGGATTGTGCTATTGGTTGGGATGGAATATCTACTGCAGTTATTAAACAAAATATTGATATTTTAGCGAAACCTTTGTGCCATATATGTAACTTAAGTTTAAAAAATGGTGAATTTCCAAAACCTTTTAAAAAATCATTTGTTCTCCCAATACATAAAGGTGGCGATAAGAAGGATATAGCTAATTATCGCCCAATTTCTATATTACCTTCGCTATCAAAGATATTGGAGAAAGCAATAAACAATAGACTGATTCATTATCTTGACTCTCGAAACCTTATTTCAAAGAACCAATATGGTTTCCGAAGAGGAAAATCGACGACTGATGCCGTGAATAACCTCACGGATTATGCTGTTCGTGGACTAGATTCCAAGGAAAAATGTCTAGCAATATTTCTGGATCTAGCAAAGGCATTTGACACGGTATCGGTTCCAATTCTGCTGACAAAACTTGAAGCCTTAGGAATTCGAGATGTCCAATTGAAGCTTTTTAAAGACTACCTGACGGACAGATTCCAAATGGTGAAAATCGGTGACTATATTAGTGATCCTTTGCCTGTTAATTTTGGTGTGCCTCAGGGCAGTATCCTCGGCCCAACTCTTTTTCTGATATACATCAATGATTTGTGCAACATGCAATTCAGACGAGGTAAAATTCTCACGTATGCGGATGATACTGCATTGATGTTCCAGGGAAGGAGCTGGTCTGAAGTTTTCTGTACTGCACAATCAGGCTTTAATAAAGTGGTAAAATGGCTAAGGAACAATTTACTGTCCTTAAACTCGGATAAAACCAAATTTATGTGTTTTTCTATACGCAATACTGTAGAACCCCAAATTCATTCCATTAAAGCGCATTCTCCTCAATGTTTGGGTGTGGACCTTGAAATGGACTGTACATGTCATCAACTGGAGCGAGTCGATACAATAAAATACTTGGGAGTAATGTTTGACCGTGGTCTTGATTTCAGACGACACATTAGTCTTCTGTCACAACGCACTAGGAAGCTTATAGCTGTCTTTAAAAACATAAGGTGCGTTGCTGGGACGAAGATAATTAAAACAATGTACTTTGCGCTTTGTCAGTCTATTTTGCAATATTGTATAGCGGCATGGGGCGGTGCAGCTAAAACAAATTTACTTATGCTTGAAAGAGCTCAACGTTCTGTGCTCAAGGTTGCTACTTTCCGCCCAAATCGCTATCCAACTGCAGATCTGTATCGAAATTGTAGCGTACTGACAGTTAGGCAATTATTTATTAAACAAATTACTTTAAACACTCATTCACAATTAAAATTTGACAGAACATCTTATAATAACCAAAGAAGAAAAGATAGAATCTGTCCGTTGGAAAGGTTTAATACAAAATTTGCTCAAAGGTTCTCTTGTTACCTTAATGGACAACTCTATAATAAAATAAGCAAAGAAATAGAAATTTTCCCCTTGACGCATTTCAAATGCAAATATGAATTGACTAAGTGGCTTAAAGAATTGAACTACGACCAAACCGAGGTATTACTATCTGCATAGGGATCCAAGCTTGTCTCTCTTTCTTGTTTAATACACTATGCACTCACTACACAAACATAAACCAGTCATACATTCACTACACATACACACTTACTCTACGCTTAGGTACACTTTTTACACAACATACATCATTATACCTATTTGTTATTTAAAGGCTTTGTATTTTTAGTAACTTGATTTGATCAATTAATTAGTCCAGATAAAACTTTGTAATTTAAATAAATACAAACAGATCCATATTACAGATTCATCATAGGTACATATTTGTAACATAAAAGGGGTATTGATTGATGTCTATAGAACAGATGCTATGTGCATCTAGTTTAGGCATCAATGATCAAAAATGTGCTTGTATTTTAATGTACTATAATTAAGAGCAAACCTGTATCTTTTTGCTGAGTCTAATAAACATTATTATTATTATTATAATGTATCTTTCTGACATCACGGCGCGAGGACCGGTCTTTTTTAAAGGCGTGCGTGGGGATACAGATCCAACACGTAGAGGCCCCTTTAAGATATGTTAATGTGTTGGGATGTGTACACCTAGCGATACTATCTCTGTCTGCACTATTGAAGAGATACAGGTAAAGACAGCACCCGCTAAGTGCAAGGACTATTACAGAAAACAAGGAACTATACTGGGTCTATGGGGGGGAACTTGCTGGACTGGTTGTTGGACTATTGATTGAGACAACGGAACGCCTGCCAAATCAAATGTCTCAATCTTTGATGATGTTCGTTATACATATATATTTGATAATTCTGGCAGACGGTGACTCGCCACCAACTGAATGGGCCCCCAAAAAAAGTCACCAAAACCAAGGTGACAGAGGGAGCAACATTGGTGTCAGCAGCTAAGGGTGTAGAGAGGTGTGCACCGGTTTCACCATCGCGAGAAGGCTCGTGAGCGGGTTTCCCCGTTATTACGCAGATTGAGCACTTCCACCCTTTCGAACATATAGCTCTCGCGCTCCACTACAGCCGGCCAGTGAAGGCAAGCCGTAGGTGGGGGCATAGGTGCCGCCCCCGGGAGGTCTCGGGTCCGTGGTGTCGCTACTCACCAACAGCTCGCCACAAGCTGCCCTGCGGCATTATTATTATTATTATTATTATTATACTAATATTATAAAGAGGAAATATTTGTATGTAAGTTTGTATGTTTGTAACGAATTGGCTCAAAAGTACTGGACCGATTTCAAAAATTCTTTCACCGTTAGAAAGCTACATCTTCACCGAGTAGCATGGGCTATATTTTATCCCGGGAACGCGGGTAAAACCGCGCGTAAAAGCTAGTATTAAATATACGTGTAAATATATGTATATTCTTATATAGTATATATACTTACAGTCAGCAACGTAGTGAACATGATGTTCATCCACACAAATGTTTGTTTTGTGTTTTTTTATGTCAGGCATTAAAAAAGGCGGTACACCTGATGGTAAGCGGCTATCGTCGCCTATTAACATTGGTACTAGTGGGATTGCCAATGTGTGGAGCATTATAAAGCATAGAAGGCTCAAATCGAATTTACAACTGTTCTTTAAGATGGCAACCCTAGCTTAAGATAAAGCTCAGAAATAAATGAAAGAGGATTCTTTGAAAACGTAGCGAGATAAACCAATAAATGTCACGAGAGTAAATATATTACTTGTAAAGTTTTAATAACAACATGAATATTGTTATAATTAACTATAATAATAATAAAATTTTCGGTATAAAAGTATTATTTTCGAAGGGTGTAGAAAATTTCATTAAAAACTTCACACCTTTATCACATTGTCATGTAAAATGCAAAGCCATGTAATATTGTTGGCCGGCGTTAAAATCTGCTATGTTTACAAAATTCTATTTATACAAGAAGTTAATAAAAAAAATCTTTTTGCACACATAAATTTAATTAATACAGTTTGTTTGTACATCTTATAATATTGTATCAAGTATCGTATTGTTTTAGAATATTTGTTTGGTTTTACTAGATCAAAATGGCGGACTTAGTGAAAGTCATATTTTGATAATTAGGTAGGTTTAATATCAAATATCCAATTCTTATAGGTATCGACTGGCGGGCTGCGTTGGTGTGGTTGGTGAGATACTCTACCTTTTACGCCACAGCTCGTGGGGTCGATTCCCACCCTGGACAGACATTTGTGTGCATAAACATGTCTGTTGTTCCTGAGTCTGGTTCCATAATACAAGCTCTGCTTAGTTTGGGATATGGCCGTGTGTGAGGAATGTCTAGGGATATTTATTTATTTGTTTGTTTATGATAAATCTCGCTTCTCATAATTATTGTCGTCATTTCTCATAAAAATTGATTTGTACAATAACAAATAAACTATAAAGGGAATGATAATCATAATATTTAGTGTTCTTTTTGGATATTTTATGGCGACAATATACGCAAAATGATGATTCTAAATTAAGGTTTTTTCTGTATTTTGTTATTGATAAATATATGTTAAACTAGAGGATTTATGCCAAGGAACTATTTTTTTAACAATTTGAACGTTTCATTGTAAACGTCAGAAAATTAAATATTATTTATTCACCTCCTCTAAATAACTTGTATCTAAAAGCAAATATATTGTAACATTTCTAAAGAAAGCCGGTTAAGTGCGTGTCGAACTCGCGCACCGAGTTATCCGTACAACCTTGTAGGCATGTAAATAGTTCATACATCACGGGAATCGTGACGAAAAGATAAACTAGATTGAGAGACAAACCCAACTTTGCCATTGGTAAACTATTGTCCCCATACATCGACATAGGTCGCGGTCAGTTCACCAACTGCAAATAAGTTTATAATAGCAGAACAAAAATTAAGAACAAAACGGTTTTTGGATTTATTCCTTTACTTGTGCTATAAATAAAACAAGGTCAACGGGAAGTACCCTATAGGTTATGATTCCCTTGGGAGTAGTTGCATATACAGGGTTACTTGTAATTCTATACATTCCTTTAAGGGCGTGGTAGTAGAGATGGGCTACTTTTTTTCTCGAGAACGTGGGTGAAATCTTTTTTTCACAGCTCCAAGAGATTGCAGACCTGAGTATTTGATAATAATATTAATTTCAACTTGATAACTACATAGGGTTCTGTAACTCAAAAGGAAAAAAGGAACCCTTGTAGGATCACTTCGCTGTCCGTCTGTCTGTCAAGACATTTTTCTCAAGAACGCTCCCCAGCCACGATTACCAAGCCTGGCGAAAGATCTCCCCGTTTCAATAGAGGAGTCTACCTCCTTGTTCCTCTATAGCCTGTTACCGGCTCATGAAGATACAAAATATAATTATGTCAAGGGACTTTCTTCACACACGGCCATCTGATTTTAAATCAAACGGATTTACTACATACATGTAGAAATATGTATACTAATATAGATATTTACACCCAGGCTCCAAACAAATAGACATACAAACATTATCCGCGTGAGAATCGAACCCACAACCAGTGTATGTAAATTCCACGCCAAGCTTGCATTAATTACATTTGAAATTACATAACTATTTTCTTTCGGTTCTTAACCGGTGGTCCTTGGAAGCACCCGAAGTTTTCCGCGGAGCCATCCGAAAAATATATACTTACGTAAAAAAAATCGTGAAAAATTTAAATATTGGATGATTGTTGACTTTGAACAATAATTGTGTGCGTGTTTAATTCCTAGATAGAACAACCCTTTATTCATTTAGGTACATTTACTGTTTATTACCTCCAAACTGTTGGTTGTACATGGCAAAACAGACATTTTGTCAAATGTTTCTATTCATTATCTACCTCTGAACGTTTCCTTACAATACAATCCTTTGTTATCAATTTCCTTTACATCAAACTTATAGATTATAGGGTTAAACTGTCAGTTATCTGTTTCCCCTGCCCACCTGGGTTCCACCCTGGGAGTACTTGGAATAGCTTTGAGGCTTTTTGTTCTTGCCATAGCAAAGCTTGAGATGACTTTTTTTGAGTAATATATTTATTACTAGCCGTCTCCCGCAGATTTACCTGCGTTCCCGAGCGATCTTACATTTACCTGGGATAAAAAAGTATCCTAAATATTAATGTAAAATGTATTCTATCTGTGTGCCAAATTTCATCCAAATCAGTTTTGTATTTTTTACCTGAAAGAGTCGAACATCCAAACATCCATCCTCACAAACTTTAATATCTATACTAATATTATATAGCTGAGGGTTTGTTTGTTTGTTTGAACGCGCTAATCTCAGAAACTATTGGTTTGATTTGAAAAATTATTTCAGTGTTGAATAGCCTAAGTACACTCGGGAACGCGGGTGAAACCGTGGGGCGGAAAGTAGTTTATAATTTTAGTAGAATTGACATAATAATTGCAGAACGATGAGGCACACGTTCTTACTTCCCGATTCTTTATTTAGTTTATTATATAATAGTATAGATATTTTTTATTTACATATTTACAATTAAAGTAAAAAATACAAACTATGATATATAGAAAACATCCTCAAAGCCCTCGCTGCTGTATTAATTATTATTTTTATGTATTAGTTTTTGTCTTGAAGTATATTGTTGTATACAAACCTTACAAATGACGCTTACTATTAACCAAAGGTCGCCTGGAAGAAATCGCCTAAGCGATAAGCCCACCTTAGTTGTAATTACTATATTTTCCTTTTTTTTTCTTTGTTTGTTATATTATGTCATGTGGTGTATACAATATAGTGTATTCTATTCTGTTATATAATGTAGGAGCAAAGTGTTATTTTTTTTACTTAAAACGTCCTTTGTACCGTATGAAATGACATATTACATTATATTTTGATGCTTTTACTAGAATGGTGGGATGTGAATTTAATTTACAGCCCTAGGTAGGAAGGTAAGTAAATTTTAAAAATAATACCTACTACTAAGTGCTAACTACGATACTGGCATGGTAGCTTGCGTCATAGTTAGTCACAATTTTTTTGGTGTTTACTCCTTAAGAATCGATTTTTTATAAAAGGTCGTCGGTATGAAAATTTTATGAGGAACTAGATTTCGCCCCGCGGTTTCACCCGCGTTCCCCTGGGATCTTATGTTTTCCTGGGATACAAATTAACCTATGTGCTGTTCCAGACTATAATATATCTCTCTGCCAAATTTTATCCAAATCCGTTCAGTAATTTTTGCGTGAAAGAGTAACAAACATCCATCCATCCATCCATATTAGTAGGATAGTAGGATTAAATTAATACATGCATTAAGTTTTTCAGTGATAGATGTGACGTCACCATATGCTCCCTCCATGCGACTATCTATTATATACAAGTGTGTGTTAATTGTATATGTCGTAGGATGATTTGATAATTGAAATTTTCGCAATAATCCTAGGGATATTGCGAAATCACGGATAAATTACATTAGATTGTTCAGAAACGACGTTATTTTAAATAAAATAAAATAAAATAAGGCTCATTTCGCATTTGTTAAATCGACAGTTCAAAGAAGTTTGTCGTAATTTTGGTTCAACGACTAAATATAAAAGATTTTAGGATGTCATTAAAGTACCTAATGAGTGACAGTCAAGTATTCATTAATAACTAGAGGTCACCCGTGGTCAAAATTTGACCATAATTAAACAAAAGAGTATAAACTTTTAAGTATGTAAAGAAAATCACTTCACTCATATACGAACTCTTTTCTTTAAGTCTGTCATTGCCGCGTTATCGACAAAGCACTGACACTGGTGTCAAACGTATGGAAGTGTGTTATGTTTTTTTTGTTAATTTATTTTATTTCTAATGCATATCTGTACTTAATATTATAAAGCTGAAGAGTTTGTTTGTTTGTTTGAACGTGCTAATCTCAGGAACTTCTGGTTCGATTTGAAAAAATATTTCAGTGTTAGATAGCCCTTTTATCGAGGAAGGCTATTGGCTACTTTTTATCCCGGGAAAACACAAGCTCCTTCGGGAACGCGGGTGAAACCGCGGGGTGGAAGCTAGTATTATATAAAAATATTAGCTTTCTGCACTCCTTCTCCATATAAACTTTAACTGTACCAAATTTCACATCAGAGGAGTGTAATCCGCGTAATTTTCTTAATTTTCTGAACCTAAGTTGTTGCTCACATTTTTATATTACAATAATGTAATAGCTAATTACAACTTTTACGTTTACGCTATTTCTGAATATGAGATTTAAGAAAAGCTAATATTGTTTAATTTTGACGGTAACTAATACTTACGATACAATATTTAGCCTCATTGGGGCAATCTTCAAGGCGTGTGGCGCTGCGGTTGTTACACGGTGTGATAGAGCCGACGCCGTCGCTGTACTGTCCGCACTTCCAGCACTTGATGCCGCTGGATAAAGCCGCTAGGGACAGCACGGTGATCACCATGGCCAGCCAAGTTGTGCTCGTCATTATCTGGAGAAAGAAACGTTTGTGTGAAAATAAAATAGCCAAGCATTAGGTACTTGGCAGGCCGAGCTTTACTTTGGTTATTAATATTTTTTTGACATATAAAACCTTAAAGGAACTGGTTTTCTAGTGCAGCTGCCCGGAGCACACCAATAGACGCTTGGCGACAGATTTTCAACTTGAGGATGGTGCTAGGATTTCCTCACGATGTGTTCCTTCACCGAAATTCAAACTATCGTATGGTAAATACTAACTGTGGTATGGTACTTTGTAGTACCCGCCTGGCTGGCTACCAACCTCAACATGAGAATCTGTCACGAAACACCTACTGGTGTGTTCCGGCAGCTGCACTTTAGAGCCAGTTCCTTCTAAGCTTACTGTGCTCACCACCCTCGGCCACAAAATCATTTATCATAGTGAGATTGTGGTGATACACAAGCCAAAGAAAAAAACGTTAAAAACGTCAACAAATAAAAGGTGTAGAGGAGAGGATTTTTCTGGGATCCCATCATCAGATCCTGATGTGCGATTGGGACCACCTGTAAAGTCGGTTTACGGACGATAGTTTAACGTGACAACGTCATAACAAAACATTGACGATATGATTGCATACATTTGGTTGCTCTCGCTCCGATCGTAATGGGACAAAGAGCGTAACGGGACAATGAGTCATCCTTTTTCGTGCGTGCAGCCGGCGTTCATCGATTTATTAGATTATTGTTGTCGCGTCAAAAAAAAATCCGACGACTTGAAGTCGGTTATAAAATACATTGATATTATTAGGTACAGCACAAATAAAAAAATACTTCCTCCCGATCATCATTTATAAGATGCCACAGTTATTTGCCAAACAACGTTTACTTACAAAGCCTAGGAGCTTTATTTGACGGATATTTTTAATTATTACGCCGCCGCCGCCGGGTAGACTTTTGGCCTGAGTGTCGTCGAGGGCGTCGCGGCCGCGCGCTAACAATGCACGACGTACAATGATCACTCCAAAACAAATGTTTTATTTCCCCGCATAGCGACGAATGTGATATTTATTTGCCTGAGTGTTTTTTTAATATGAGAAGTAAGTTATCAATAAAAATGGGAAATTAACATAAAAAAAGATTTAATCCGACTTGCATGTACCTACAAGGGCGATTTGGTACATGATTTTGGACAAAACAATTTTTTTTTTCTACCGAGTCTCCTTACCCAATTCTTGAGGAAGGTTATAGGCTATTTTTTGTCCCGGGAACGCGGATGGAACCGCAGGGAATAGCTATTTGTAATGTAGTAGTAATAGTAGTAATGTAGTTACGAAGTTCTATTTATAATTAATATTGCAATTTCTGCAATATTAATTATAAATAGAACTTCGTACCTGGCGGGGGACGGCACATGACTTTTTTTTGTCAAACTCATAAAAGCCTATGTAGGCCAGGAGTATATATGTAGTCAATAGGCTACGGTAACCGTTTACTATGAGGCGGGCCGTATGCTTGTTTCTCATTTTAGTGGTATAAACAATTTAAAAAAGCCTCAGTTTCAGCGACCACTTTCTATTTACCTAGATGTAGTTTTTGCCCACCAAGCCGTTTCTTCATGTTTGGGAAAAGTAAGAAGTCACAGGGGACTAAATATGGCAAATACGGTGGGTGTGAGAATAATTTGTATAAATTGACAAGTTTTGAAGTCGCGGTTGCAGATGAAATAGTTTTTTTTGTGCTGTCTAACAATACAGCATAGAACATTCAGTTATTGTATTGCCTTTCTCCAAAATATCGATGTAAATGACCCATTTGCTAACCCAAAAGACTGTGGCCGTCGCTTTACCAGCCGAACAAATAGTTTTGCCTTCTCTTGGGCATATTCCCCGGTTGAAGTCTTGCTTTGTTTGTTGCTTTGTCTCTGGTGAACCCAGGTTTAGTCAACTGTTACGAACCAACGCAAAAAATCAGTCAGACTACGGTTATACACGGATTACGGTTAGATAGACTGTTTCGTGACTGGTCTGCCCCAGACCCCATTTCAGGGAAAGCTGTTTGATTTCCTGTTAAATAAAATGTATTGCTCCGTTAATGAATATTTAGAATAAAATCATTAATGTATAATATTTTTTCAAGAATTTTGTAACTAGGACATTCTTTAATTAACAATTCACGGTTTTTATATTTGGTATTTGATATGTCGTAATGAAATAGATGATGTCATTTTCAATCTATTTAATCTTATGTTACATTTTTAAACATTCAATTTAATTTACTATTTTGTCATACTTAATATTTGTGTACATTAAATATGTAATTTAAAACAAATTACATAATCTATGGTCAATAAATGAAAATGCTTACTTACACTTACTAATAATTTTGCACACTGGTTCCCGGTAAAACATGTCTGTACTAACCAAACCCATGTATGAACATCTGCGTATTATGACACATGTTTTTGCAAATAAAATAATTCTATTCTATAAGCATTCCTCAAAAGTTGTTAAATAATTTCGTTTGTGGTCGTCTGCAAGTAACCGCGGCACCCATCTTACAAAAAGTTTTTTCATACCCAGAATATCGTGCAGTCGACTAAGCGAAATGTGTACAGCATCAGCTACCTCGCGTATCTTCACCAATGGTCTGGCGAAACAATATCGTGGATTTTATTAACCATTCCCTCAGTGGTGACTTCATTCGGTCTTCCTGGGCACTTGGTGTCATTGGTTTCCATGAATTGGCGCAGAATCCCATTAATGTTTTTTCAATTTATCTTCGGTCTGCTTAATGGTTTTACCACGAAAAAAATGCGTTCAATATTTCGATAGGTTGAGATCAGTTTACATAACTATTCGCTTGGGAAATCAGCAGGGCTCACTATCTCGGTCCTCTGTTTATGTCCCTTATTTATTTATTTTTGATATAAGTCTTATACATCTGTACTATATATAAAAGGAAAAGGTGACAGACTGACTGACTGATTTATATCAACGCACAGCTCAAACCACTGAACGAATCGGACCTATTTGATGTAGACATCCGCTAAGAAAGGATTTTTGAAAATACCACCCCTAAGGGGGTAAAATAGGGGTCGCAGGTGAAACCGCGGGGCGGTAAGATAATATTATGTAATAATTATTAAGTAGTGTATGTTTTACGTAGGTGTACCTACCCATCATAAATATATCCTGTTACCCTAGGTTGTCTGGAAGAAATCACTTCAGCGATAAGGCCGCCTAAATTGTTTTCACTTTGATGTCTTTATAATTTGTAACTTCTGTGTTGTAATGCAGTGTCAACAATAAAGTATATTTGTATTTGTATAATATCTTTTTAATAATGGTTTTGTTTTTATTGTTATCACATGCAGTTATCTGTATTATTATAAAACGTACCTACTATACTATGTACCACTAATGTTGTAATCACAGTGTCCATTTTTCTGTTCTGATCAATACGTTGTTATTATTTACTACGTGTCTAATAAATTAATTTAACGTAAACTAAACGGCCTGACGATGCTTCATGGATAAGCGAAACACGTGTCGATTCCCTGTTGAGTTTCCTTGAGTGGGATTTGACAGAGAAAGCAATTACTACAAACTTGTTATAATTACATCGTCAGTCCGTAGTAAATATGGTACAAAAAGTTTTAAAACCACCTCAAAAATGGTTGTCAAGTTTAGTTTTCCAACCACATTTAATTGAAAAAGAACCTTAATTCAAACTGCTGAAGGGATGAAATCTTAAGCTCGAAGCCATTGAAAGGTGCAAGCAGTGTAAGAGTGACAGCGCCCTCTTGTATTCAACCGTTCTAGTTTTAACATGAAAGGAAACATGCCGCCAATGCAATGTGGCCTTGGTTGGTAAGATAGTCTGTCTGTTGCGACCACAGGTCGTAGGTTCGATTCCCATCTTGGATCGATTATACCCTATTTTACCCCCTTAGGGATTTGGATTGAATTTCCATAAATCCTTCCTTCCAGTCAGTCCATTTTATATATAGGTACAGAAGGTTTAAGAATATCATGAAAATTTCTGGTGTCCATTGTAAGAGGTCTTCTTAGTTTGGTATCAAAGTGCCGTGCGTAAATATCCAAGGATATTTATTTATTTATTATTATACCTAACGTAATTGGTAAACATAAGGGATGTTTCTTAGCTACGGTGTGTTTCGGCTGCACTCGAGAACCAGTTGCCTTCTGGTCTTAAGCCTTCGACCACATCATCACTAATCTATACAGCTATATACATTATAAAGCTGAAGAGTTTGTTTGAACGCGTTAATCTCAGGAACTACTGGTTCGAATTGAAAAAATCTGTTTGTGTTGGATAGCCCATTTATCGAGGAAGGTTATAGGATACTTTTTATCCCGGGAAAACATAAAATCTTTCGGGAACGCGGCTGATACCGCGGAGCGGAAACTAGTCATCACTAAGTATACTAAAAGTTTAAATTAAAGGTAGTTGACGTCATATGCCCGAAGCTCCTGAAGTGGGGACGTTAGTGATTCTGTTTTTTTTTTTGTGTCCGACCATAATGTGGTTGAAGGTGTATGCACATGCGACCTTCTTTCATTCTCACCATTCCTCAATATAAAGTATATATGCCTATGTATAAAGATTTAACATTTACTTCTTTTGTCAAAAGGCAGACAATGGCTCAGAGCCATTCAGCCTAGTCGTATTTTTTATTGTTATTTATTTATGTAAAAATAAAATCTATCATAGTGTCTTTATTCTGTTTTTTGTATTAGTTCATAATATTTTTTTTATGTGTTGATGCATATTTCGTGTTGAAATGTTGTTGAAGTTGTGTGCGTTGGATGCGTGCATAAAATAAAATCTTTTTCTTTCTTTCTTTCTTTCTTTCTTTCTTTCTTTCAATAAATACTTACTGGCCAGTGACCATTCGTATTATTTAAAAAATCCTGTCCAATTTGGAAGTGTTATCTATTTTGAAAATCAAATACATAAAAACTGCCCAAGTGCGAATCGGACTCGCGCACGAAGGGTTCCGTACCATTATCTATAAAAACTTTATTTTGAATTTCGTAATCAAGAAAGGTGTTATATTTCCTCGAGCTTTCTATACAAATCGATTTGATTAAAATCATTTTGATATCCATTTAAAAACATCCAATCTCATATTTAAAATATAAAAATTGAAGTTTATTTAGTAACATATAAAATTTCATTAAAACTCCTTCCAGTAATTCCATATGATTGCAAAACTACTTACCAGATGCGATGTAAATTTTTTCACCAACAAAAATCACCACCAAGAACCAAACATTAGTTTGTATAACTATATTGATATTTATAACTTCCGCGAGCGTGGACGTACGTACGTCACCACGGTTTCCGTAAGACTGACTGAATTCTGAATGTGAACCGGCTTCGTACCAGCAACCAACCAGACCTAGTTGATCTTCCGCACTTCACTATGCATTGGCTTTTGACTCTTTGACGTTGGTGAAGCAGACTGTGGATGGGAAATGTTGCGATAATTGAATGCAATATTTTGCGGTTTGGAAATTGACTTGAAAAGTTTTTTTTTTATCCTATAACTTTTGTATTATCGATATTACTAAGTACATAGTTAGTACTTAGTGGTACTTAGTTGTTTTTTTTATGCCATTTTTTTATATTCGTCATGTCGTTTTATGCTAAGTGGACACTGCTTTATGCGATTGATTTATGTTAATTTATAATGTGGTAAAATTCGTCCATAACTATTACATTATATTATTAAGAATGTAAAGAAAATCACTACACTCATTATTGAACTCTTTTCTTTATGTTTGTCTTTGCCGCGTTATATACAAAGCATAGCTATAGTGATTTTCTTTATTATGTACGAATTGGAGTACAGTCACGAGCATAAATATATACTCAATATTTTTTTTTTATACTTGATTTTCTCTGAAAGTATTCATTGAAATTTTATGATGTTACGAACATAGTATTGTCAAACCAGTACTATTATAAGATAAGATAAAGATAAGATAAAAAAGCATTTATTGGACACACAATAACAAAAAAAAGAAACAATAGAAATGAATGTGGATATTATGTGGGTCCAAATGGCCCCAGCTCAGCCTATGCTGTAAATAACTACAGCGCTGATTTTCGGCTGAAGCCACGGGTGATTCACGGACGTGCGGACGGAAAGCGCTTACGTACGCATAATCGTAACAACATAGAATATACATCCACAAATAATAATAATTTATAAAACCAGAACAGGGAACATAATATTTATAATATAATAAAATAGGAATAAATATAAAGTAATTAGTATATTAATGTTGGTATAAACGTAAACCTTCTAAGTGCTGGATTTCTGAACGCTGATAAGTATATTTTTGAACTTAGACCTAAATGTAGTAGTACTTGTTAGCCTACGTAGAGGAGGGGGTATATTATTCCAACACTTAGTGGCGCTATACTTAAAACTACCTCTAAAAGCTGCGGACTTATGGCGAGGAACACTGAGCACACTAGCCGGTGCACGAGGGGCACGTTTACTGTTTTCACTCAGCCAAACAAGTTTAGAGAAGAGATACTCCGGCTTTTCCGTGCAAACTACCCCAAATAGAAGAGTTGCCAGATGTAAGTCCCTCCGATACTTCATTTTAAGGACATCAGCATTATTAAGAAAGGGGGTGACATGACTTCTAGGTGGAACATCAAAACAGAAACGCGCACATGCGTTTTGCACCCTTTGTATAAGGCCTGCCGTTCTGGCTAATAGTCTCGGGCCATAGACCGAATCAAGGTAATTAAATTTTGACAACACTAATGAGTCCACCAACTGTATACGCAGATCGACACTAAGATGGCTTCGTATCTGATATAGCACCTTTAGTCGGTAGAAGCAGTTCCTAACTATGTCCGTGATATGACGCTCGAATCGCAACTCTTCGTCCATGACCAGACCAAGATTACGAGCCTCCTGCACACGTTCAATGGGAGCATTGCCAATAATAATCTGTGGATTTAATAGTTTTATTTGACAGATCTGATGCTTTGTCCCCAGAATCATGTATTTAGTTTTCCCCGCATTGAGAACTAAAGAATTTCGCTGAGCCCAGTCTGAAATACGGCTTAAATCCTCATTAATTTTATGTGTAGCTTCATTAACATCACTAGGCTTAAACGAAAAATAAATCTGAACATCATCTGCGTAGATGTGATAATTACAATGTTTAATGTTGTTGATTAAGTCCGCGCTAAATAGTATAAATAATAGTGGACCCAAAATAGATCCTTGAGGAACCCCTCTACATAGAGATGCTTTATCAGACCGAGATGCTGATCCATCAACATTGTAGGTTTGTACAATCTGTGACCGGTTGCTCAGATAAGAGTGAAACCATCTTACTGCACCACTATCGAACCCATAGTAAGATAACTTGGACAATAACAAAGAAATATTCAATGAGTCAAAAGCCCTTGAAAAATCCAGCAAAACCAATATCGTGCCCATGCCCTTATCCAGAGCTGATAAAACATTATCTGAAACATCCAGAAGTGCAGTTGTTGTGCCCCTATTCCTTCTAAAGCCCGATTGTAGTTCTGGCAAAATGTCATTAGCCTCCAAAAATTGCATTAATTGTAAGCTAACAACCTTCTCCAAAATTTTTGATAGGCATGTCAAAATACTAATTGGGCGCAATTCCTTCACTTCAGTAACATTGCTGCTTTTGGGTATAGGTCGAACGATTGCCGTTTTCCACAACCATGGAAACTTAGAGGTTGAGATAGACCTATTGACTATTGCCGTAACCACCTCCAATGCGTAAGGAATAATCATTGTAATCATATCCAATGATATACCATCAACACCAATGGAATTTGATTTTAAGTCTCTAAAAACTCGTGAAATTATCGTTGATTCTACTACTTTTAGAGAAAATATATTACTGCCAAATCTATGGAATTCAAAGTAAGTTAAATCGTTTATAATAACATCTGTGTTGCCAGGTACATTTAAAAAGTGTTGACTAATAAGATTAGGGTCATTAAGATGCAGAGGGATTTCAGTACTTTTAGATGGAATAACCTTTGATTTTAAATTTTTCCATAGGATTTTAGGGTTATTAATATTATTATTAATATGAAGTTTAAAGTAGCATCTTTTTTCATTGAAAAGCGCTATTTCTACCTGTTTTTTTAAATCTTTATAGTACTGTTTATGAGTATCCAATTTAGTACGACGGAATCTCCGCAATGCTGTGTCCCGTAAACTCATAAAAAATTTAACATTGTCAGTTATCCAGGGGGCAGGTAACTCTTTTATTGTTCTTCTTTTAATAGGAGCGTGGAGATCAAATATAAGAGTGATGGCACCACTAAAGGCCCCCACCATATCGTCAACATCCTCAAGGGTCCGAATGTTGTCCCAATCAACACGACTGATATCATTATTAAAATTATCCATGGATATGTCAGCTAATGGTCTGTAATAAAATATTTTTGGCGGGATTTTGGGTTTGCGAAACAAAAATTCACATGTTACAAATGCGTGTCCGTTAATGATACCAACAGAATTAACCGAAATACTACGTACGCGAGCATTTGTACAAACTACGTCAATTAGGCTATGGCTGCTCTCAGTGAAGTGTGTGGGTTCAGTAACTACCTGTGTTAAGCTTGTACAATTAAGAAATGTTTTGAACAAGGTGGTTTTAATGTCCGACTGCTTTAACAAATTTATATTAAAATCTCCCAACAACACTATAAAGTCATAGTTATAAAATGAGGTTACAGTATCCATGAGGGCATTCAAAAATATCTTAACATCCAGCCAAGGGGGACGATAGGCTGTACCAATAATTATTTTATTTTGGTTGACGGTCGTTTTCAACCACATTTGCTCCACTAAATGATGTTCAACATAGGTACAAGTTGAGACTTTGATGCCGCGTCTAATGTAGAAGCCTACACCCCCACCGCGGCCATCACAGACCCCAACAGGACGAGGAGTATGCCGCAGCCGATACTCCGGCACACTAGGGGCTCGACCCTCTTCGCCAAGTCTCAACCAGGTCTCGTTGATAGCCATGATATCAACCGCGTGAAGTTGCATTGCCACTATAAAATTGTCGTGATGAGTACCAAGTGATCCAGCGTTAAAGAGACCAACTTTGAAGTTATTATTATGCATTAGAGATACAATAGGTAAAATCTAAATTTCTTGGCAATAAAAAAGTAGTTTTATAATAATAATAATAATAATAGTAAATAATAATATGTTGTAAAATTGAAGCATAAATAAACCAATATATATCATACGAGCATGATCGAGTACACAGAATATCCCGCTTCAGCCGAAAACCAGTTGCAAATATCATACAGTTAAATCGCTGCAGCACAACGCAGCATCGTATACACAGGCACTTAACGAGATAAATGACAAAGAAATAGTAAAATAACATTAATAATAACAACAGGCTCAAAATCAGGTCAAACTCGAAACTCGGTGCAACATAACCATAAATGTAACAACATACACAATTTTGCAAAGTACAAGATTCGAAACCTGTCAATACTTTTCTGACTAATATTTGCTTAATAGGAAATATGAAAAAAGGTCCCTCAGAATTTCTTTCATTGATAGGATTATTGATAATAGTAAAACAAAATATATATAATGTATATGTAAATACAGTAGAAGCATCACGTAAGATCATTCGGTTAATTATTATAACAACATAACAAAAATATAGATAGATGCAATGGATGCAAATATGAATAAACTTATTAATTATGGACACCAACAACGTCATTTCCAAAAACACGAATCAAGTCATTTTCAGTGCGAATAGTGTGCGCGGGCTTTCCTTCATCCTGCCTTACATAAATTCTACCTCTTTTTGTCCAGACATACTTCCATTGCATACGCCGACGTGCCTCGCGAACCTTGTACAATAATTGACGGTTGAACTTAGTAAGTCGCTCGTTTATATAAAACGAGCGCGATTCACTCGTAAGTCCAAAGTCCGCTGTATCTGCACCTCGTCGTACGCGCATGCTTCGTAGCAGGTCGTCTCGCTGTGCGCGGCGCGCTAGCCGCACGACGAGCGCCCTCGGTCGCCCCACGCCCTCCCCACTATCACCGGCCGCGGCGGCCGTGCGGCGCAGGCGCGGGAGTCGCGACCCGACGCGCTCCGCACACACAATGTCTCGATCTTCAATAACGACACCTAGTTTTGTTGCTATGAGTGTGACTAAATGTATTGAATTTTCTCCATTCGTCTCTGGTATGTTGGTGATTTCTAAATCATTAGTGAGTAGTTCCTGGTCTTTATCATTAAGCTCCATTCTTAACTCAGAAATGATAGCCTCAAGCTGGTCAGCGGTGTTATTTTTGTCATTGAATTTATGCTCCAATGTCTCCACTCTGCCCTCTAGTGTATCAATACGGGAATTATTCAAAGATATGGTGCTTCTTAGATCGTGCAGATCTTGGCGCATCAGCTTAATTTCCTCCTGTAGAGTATGCATTTCCTCTCGAAACAGTCTAATTTCCATGCCTAGATCAACCTTAATTTCTGGTGTGTTTCTGTGGGTATTGCCGCTACGGGAGTCTTGTAACACATTGGGCAAGTTGTCCTTCGGTGGAGATTGAGTATTGACAGTGGTTTTGACTGGTGTTTCAGACTTATTATCGCGTGGCTTATCCTTTCCGCATTCTGGACAAGTCCAGGTTTTCCCAATTTTGGCAGTCTTAGTTAGGCCCAAGCATCCGTGATGATATGTTCCGGGGCATGTTGAACAAGCAACGCCATCTGCCTGCGCGATGAATCTACCGCAAGCATTGCACTTTGCCATATTCAATTACTACGACGTGATCTATAGGTAGTACTTTGCCGTAGTAGCGGTTGTAGAAGTGTGTTACCTCAACACACAGATGTCGCCTATGTGCAATATTGAGCAAAAGTAAACACAGCTGATTGACAGCTGATTAACAGGTGATTGTAGGGTAAGAAGTTAACAAATAGCACCAATGTTCTCACACAACCCACTGCCAAAAAAATATTGACTGGTAAGTATTGTCTTTTATTCACGAATTTTTCGCGTTAAAGTCGAGATATAACACTGATAACACTTACAGCACTTATTATCACTATGTCCAAACGGATAATATAACTTTGACAGCAAGTTAATACTCGTAACTATTTTTAAGGCAAAAAACATACGACAACGGTTGCACCGTCACGAACGTCCGTACGTCACTGTGATATAGGTATTATCTCAAAGTATAAAATACGCTTTAGAATTTTACTTAGTGTATACAGGGTGATTTTGTTATCACTGGCAATACTTGCAGAGGTGGAAGTACTCATCAATGTGAACAACTTTTATTATAGGGCTAACTCTGATATCGCGTAAAATTATACGGTTGCTTCATACATTTTGGTCGAGTAGGTATTGAACTTTTGTATGGAACAGCTGATAATTTTTTCATGATTTCACAGTTAGTCCCATTATAAAAGTTGATCATTTTGATGAGTACTTCCACCCTTTAACTTTTTAGGTGATGACAACTCAGTGGTAGTGACGACAGATGCCGCGACGAAGGTCGTGGGTTCGAATCCTACAATAAACTTGAGCTTTCGGTGAAGAAAAACATCGTGAGGAAACCATAACATGGTGCTAGTGTATGTACGAGCGTTCCGGCAGCTGTAGGTACTTGAGGGCCAGTTCCTTCTGAACTTTGAGTGCTCACCACTTCAGCCGAAGCCGGTTGGTGTGGTTGGTAAGATATCCTATCTATTACAGGTCGTGGGTTCGATTCCCACTCAGGACAGTCATTTTTGTGCATGATGTCTCTTTGTCCTGAGTCTGGGTGTAATTATCATAAAACAAGTTCTCCGCTCCGCGGTTTTACACGCGTTCCCGTGGAATCTTATATTTTTCCGGGATAAAAAGTAGAAAATTATTTTAGTAATAAATACTAAAATAATTTTAAAATCGGTTCAGTAGATCCAGAAATTACCCCCTACAACCTCACAAACTTACAAACTTTACCTCTTTATAATATTAAGTATAGACAAAGTCGTCCACCGCGTCTGTCTGTCTGTTCGCGATAAACACAAAAACTACTGAACGGATTTTCAAACGGTTTTCACCAACGGACGGAGTGATTCAGGAAGGTTTAGGTATTATGCGGGAGAGAAAGCTTTCAGCCGCCTGCCCTGCCAACGGCTCGCTCCCTTCAGGGAGCCCTCCTCTTTGGAGCGGGGCTTGGCACATGAGATAGCCAAGTAAAATATATATCCTAACTAACCATAGGTATATCCCAACATTTTTATTTTTATTTATTTATTTATCCTCACTTACAACTAGTTTTACAGGCTACTTTTTACCTAATACAATAGTGTCGACAACTTGTTTTCTATTCATTTCATACATTCTTATAGCATAATTGACGGGCCGGTGGTCGTGGGTTCGATTCCCACTCAGGACAAACATTTGTGTGCATGAACATGTCTGTTTGTCCTGTGTCTGGGTGTAATTATCTATATATGTATGTATTTACAAAAGAAAAGTAGTATATGTAGTATATCAGTTATCTGGCTTCCATAGCACAAGCTCTGCTTAGTATGGGGTCAGATGGCCGTGTGTGAGGAATAATGTCCCAGAATATTTATTTATTATAATATTTCGGTAGCTATCCTTGTGAATTCACTCAGATCACAGTGGAATATGTCAGTCTCAGTAGCAATGAGATTGAGAGTGCGAAGTGCGCACCACTAACGCATATTGCTTTAATATTTGCAAAGCCATGAACCATAAAAAGCAAAAATCCTAATTTTCTAAAATTAATTTTATCCTCACTATCATTATTATCCTTACTATCCCTACTAATATTATAAATGCGAAAGTAACTGTCTGTTACGCTTTCACGCTTAAACCGCTGAAACGATCGCGATGAAATTTGGTATGCATGTAGCCTATGGTATGGAGAAGAACATAGGGTACTTTTTATCCCGGGGAAACACAAGATCCCACGGTAACGCGGGTGAAACCGCGGTTCCCCCCCGCTAGTAATATTATAAATGCGAAAGTGAGTTTGTTTGTTTCTTACCTTTTCACGCTTAAACCACTGAACCGATCGCAATGAAATTTGGTATGCAGATAGTCTATAGTCTATAGGAACTGGCTCGCAAGTAGCTGCCGGGACACACCGGTAGATGTGCGGGACGCGGGTACTGAAAAGTACCCTACCACCATGCTATGGTTTCCTCACGATGATTTCCTTCACCGAAAGCTCAAGCAGGGTTCGAATCCATGACTTTACCGCGGCATCCGACGTTACTACTACTGATCTATCATCGCCTTAAAATATATGGATTATAATAATATTATTATAAGAATACGAGTAATTAGTTAGGTTTTAATAGTTATGTCGATGCTTTAAAAAAACAATGAAATAAATTTAGGTACGGCAATACGCTTAGCTCGCGTTTAAATTTCAGGGAAAATGTTTTTAGAGACCCTACAAACTACTACTAGCTTAAATTAGAAATAAAAAAACATACTTAATAGTCTTTGCCAAACGTTTATTTGTTTACAATGCAGATTTTATATAAAGTTCATACAAATTAACATGTAGCAAGTAAATATGCTCGCAAAAATTACCAAAACGGTGCTTCTGCTGCGACATATTTAATTTTTTCTACTGGCTCAGGATACGTATGAGGTATATTATACCAACGTTTTATTAGTGGTGCTCTGTTTTTAGTGTCATGAAACCTTGCATCCAAATATTCATAAGGTAGTTTACCCATGTAAGCATCATAGAGAAATTCGAGGACTGGATGCGAGTCAACATTTGTGAAGTAATGAACGAGTTGTTTAGTGCGCAATTTCATTGAGAATGCGTTTAAACCAATAAGACCGTCTGGATGTTGCTCTTTTAAATTCATATTGCTATGCAATGCCGCTCCTGACTCTACTCCCAATTTGAACCAGGGTCCTCTGACGCAGTGGAACCAACCCCAGTCTTGCTGCAAACAAAGGAATTATTTTTATTGGGGTCCCCCAATAAAAATACAACAGCTTACAAAACATTGGGAGCCAATTAAAGGTTCTCACTGATAGCTACATAATACTAATCTGAAAGTTGTTACTGTCATAAAAATTATATTGAACGTGTTTTGTTCAAGCACGTTCCAGTTAAATAGTTGCCTATTTAATTATATATTATAGACGTCAATAGGCTACGGTAACCACTTACCATCAGGCGGGCAGTACGCTTGTTTGCCACCTTGGTGCTATAAAAAAAAAAACCTAGTTACAAAAGAATTGCTGACTAAGCCGACGCCTCAGTATTGAAGTACTCATGTTAAAAATATCCATATCAATTGATTTAGATATGCTATTATATGCATTGCTAGCTCGCCACACGTAACTATTTTGCCTGTAATTTGAAGACAGACCCGGTACATGTAGGATGGGACTTTGCCGAAAACATTTGGTAGGCGTGTTAAGCAGAATTAGTGTTAGCAGCTCGGGATAGATCCAGTGACAATTTTGGAGAGAAGGACCTGGTCAGCAATATTGCGTCGAGATTCAATTGGCAGGAGATGGTGTTTTTTACACAATTCAAAGTAATTAGTCGAATCATATTTAATGTGAGTTCGGTAACACAAATATTTAATGAAATTCCTTTGTATATTCTCGATTCTATTTATGTATTGTACCTTGGGTTCCATATTTGTGATGCATATTCCAGGCTACTTCTGACATAGGTGCAATAAAGAATTTTCATAGGTGGACATCGAATAACAACTTAGAGCCGTGGGTAACACCTAAATCTCGAACAAGTGTCTGTTTCGACAGCTTCCCTTTTAATTAAAGAGTAGTCAGAGTTGATTACTGACTTTACTACTACGTATAAATGTGACGACTAAACATTTGTCAGGATTAAAGTCAAGTTGGTTCAGTAGACAGAAATCATTTAGGCGAGTAAGATCAGACTGTAGCTTAGCAACATCATCTTGTGAAGATATAGCGGTATATATTTTCATGTCATCAGCGAAACACAAGAGATGGGAGAACTTAAAGCATTGCTCGATATCATTTAAAAAGAACACAAAAAGTAAAGGGCCGAGTAATGATCCTGGAACACCACTAGGAACAGGGACCCAGCTGGAAACATAATTATTTATGGCCACTGCTTGAGACCTATTATCCAAGTAAGATGAGAGCCATTGTAGAAGATCGCCTCTGATTCCAATATCTGATAGTTTAGTTTATTCTGGGACATTATTCCTCACACACGGCCATCTGACCCCAAACTAAGCAGAGCTTGTACTATGGAAGCCAGATAACTGATATAGGTACTACATATCAAACTACTACTAACTACTTTCTTTTGTAAATACATACATATATAGATAATTACACCCAGACACAGGACAAACAGACAAACATGTTCATGCACACAAATGTTTGTCCTGAGTGGGAATCCAACCCACGACCTACGGCGTGATAGATAGGGTATCTTACCAACCACGCCAAACGGCCAGTAATTTTTTTTATTTGGTGTACAAATTCCTTACTTTACATGTTATAGACTAGCTTTTTGCTCGCGGCTTCAATCGCGTTTTATAAAATTTAAAGTTGTTAAAAATGTTTATGCTCACATAATTTAGGTTTTTGACACCCAAACTTTTTTATAATTTTTCTTTCTTTGGGAAATTTGTTTCTTACTTATCACGAGTAGATGCTACATCTTTGATAACAATCACTCAGTAATTTAATTTCACCCTATATTTACTACATTATTTACATTATATACTTTTGATTCGATACTTCTATGGTCTCGATAATTTTGATCAGGAATCGAAACCGGTTTTGAAATAGCGGTTAATATCGATCAGAAAACCGTTATAATTCCGTTTATTGATTAACCGGTTAATGAATGGAACTAAATCGAAATAATTCTGATTACGGTTAGGAAAGAACGAAATCTTTAAACTCTCGCCAACCGATACTATATTAAAACTATTCGATCCGCCAACCAACGCAATTAGATACAATCTGCCGGTGAGTGCGTATTCGTTGGTGTAATAAAATAACAGCTTCGTTAGTGATACAAGAGATGGCGTTTGATTAAAATCAAATTAACCGGTTAATTTCGTTTATCGAAACCAGAACTTGTAGAAAACCGGTTTTTCTATTAAACCGGTTAAATAACGGTAACCGAAACCTAAACCGCAATCATTTCTGGTTTGGGTCAATGACCTAAACCGGTTTGAAAACCGGTTTTACCGGTTTCCGATACCTGCTACAATACCGGTATCGAGTAAAGTATCAATAAGTACTTCCCGTTGACCTGGTATCATGAAATTTGGCATGAAGCAATATTTTATAGCTCAAGTAAAGGAATAAATCCGAAAACCGTAAAGTTTTAACTTTTTGTTTTGCGATTATAAACTTATTTGCAGTTGGTAAACAGACCGCAACCTATGTCGATGTAAGGAGACAACAGTAATTTACCAACGGCAAAGTTGAGTTTGTGTCTCATTCTAGTTTATCTTTTCGTTATAATTCTCGTCATGAACGAACTATTTAAATAGGTACAAGGCTGTACGGAACCCTCAATGCGCGAGTTTGACTCGCACTTGGTCGGCTTTTTTTTGTCTATGTCGCTACAAATGACACAATAATAATAACACCCAAATGTATGTTATTTTTAGAGTTTACTCCTTAAGAATCGATTTTCATATAGGTAACATAATAAGGTCCTGGTATAAAATATTATGAGGAGTGAAATTTTCGAAGGATGTGACGTCACCAGTTATGCTCTTTCCATGCGACTTTCTACTATACATATACGAGTGTATGTGAATGTGCGTCGGAGCTGACACACACACACACACATTTTTTAAAATTTATATTTATTTCTCATAACCAGAAATTAGATGTACCTACAAAAATTTACCAAAAGGAGATGTTTCAATTCCAGCCAGGATAATGTACACTTACTCAAAAAATCGAGCAATTCTGTGTATAAACTCTTGTTTTGTACCAAAAAACAAAGCCATTTAAAAGAAAATGGATAGTTAGAAACTGTTTAATATATTTTTACCTATTTTTGAGTAAAGTGTACAAAGACCCTACATTTTTGAAACATCTTTAGATCTATAGTTAATGTAGGTATGTTGGCTCGTCGTTCTCTTTTAATATTATAAATGTTTTTTCATTCTTTTAAACTCAGGACAAGAATACATGCCAACCGGCCTGTCAATGCTTACCTTTGGGCAAGGTTGAAAGTAATTAGTCCTTGTACGAAAAAAGTACTTATGAAACGGTGTTGGTTTACGATTCCACGCCTTGATCCACTGGAATCCAACTATCATGAGCTCGTAATCAGCAGGAGGTGTAGGAGAATGTAAATAATTACTGAAAATAGAGATCTCCATTATTTTTTTATAGCTGGCCTAGCGCGGTTTTAACCGACCTTTTTAATTGGGCTATCAAATGCACATTTTTTTTCAAGCCCGACCAGTAACTCCAGAGCTAAACGTGTTCAAACAGAAAACAAACAAACTCTTCAGCTTTATCATATGATATAGTATACGAGTATATATTTATTTATTGCGAAACAAACAGCAACAATAATATATACTTTATAGTTAACACAATAGATTTTAACTCGTAAGCCAATAAAAATTCTACATTCAATTATACATGTACAACTTATGTATCCTTTTGCTTATTTTAAATAGTAAGTATTTAATGTGTATTTAATATGTAAAGCAGTGCCAGTTTCATGAAACCTGATGATTATTCAGGGTTATTTTTAACCGCCGACGCAAAAACGACGGGGTGTTATAATTTTGACGTGTCTGTGTGTGTGTGAGTGTCTGTCTGTGGCATCGTAGCATCCGAACGGATGAACCGATTTTGATTCTGTTTTTTTTTAGTATAACAATTCGTTGGTGTAGTAAATTTAATCAGAGTATAGCAGTGCAGCTTCCGTTTATCTGGCCGTACAACCTAAAATAGAGACGCCAGTAAGAATCCGTCTTGAAGAAGCGGGTTGCGGGGGGCAGGGTCAACGGCGTACAACGACGAAATGTATCACGCGTCTTTTTACTGCGTTCAAAAATCAAAACCGTCGTTGTTCCAACTCTGTATCTCGATTATTATTTTTATCCATTTTTTATCTGCAGGTCGTAATGGTTTTAAATTTGCTTCAGCAGTCGTCGTCTTACAGTCCATGTACTTGGGTTACTTCCTCCGAGACGTCGGAACTCATATATAAGTGTAGTTTCTATGAGAAAGCGGTTTCGAAGCATTGTGTTGACCAAGTATCGAACTTCTCGTGCTATGGTACACCTGGCCCTGCCTGTTCCTGATCTGCACAGATTAGAGATGGTTTCCTCGTAGCGTTGGAGAACTCGTTGTCCAGTTGACAGTGACACACCACTGTCCTTGCTGTATCACGCTGAGTCAGGCCGATTTCCAGCATCGTGAGAATTCTGGTGCATTTTTCAGATGTAAGCGCCATCATAAAAGCTTCAATAATGAATATTGAACATCAGAATCAATGTTTACATAAGCACCTTTTTTAAGAGAGAATAGAAACAAAAGCAAAAACAGATGCAGCATTTACAAGTCCCATTTTTTCATTTTGTCATATTTGATAGCTTAACTTAGGCGATGATAGCTCAGTGGTAGTGACGTCGGACGCCGCGGCGAAGGTCGTGGGTTCGAATCCTTCAATGACCTTGAGCTTTCGGTGAAGGAAAACATCGTGAGGAAACCATAGCACGGTGGTAGGGTACTTTGTAGTATACCCGCCTGGCTGGCTACCACCCTCAAGTTGAAAATCTGTCGCCAAACACCTATTGGTGTGTTCCGGCAGCTAAACTTGAGAGCCAGATCCTTCTAGGCTTTGTGTGCTTACCACCTTCGGCCACATCATCACCTACCATAGTGAGATTGTGGTCAAACACAAAGTAAAAAAAAAAAAAAACTACGAAGTTTTTTACGTTCATTTTAAGAACATTTACTTATCTAATTACAATTTATTTCAGTATGTTAGCATTATTAGTTTCCAAGACTTTCAGGTATCTTTATGTGACCCTTATTCATTGCTCTCGAGTGTGTATATAGCTAGAAGAGAAGATATTACATAAGTGAATATTTGAAACCATTAATAAAGAATTGATCTCTATTCATGTTTTATATTTTATTTTAATTTTTGACACACTTCCGCTCCGCAGCGATTTGGAGCATTTTTTTTATTTATAAGAACTTTAGTTTGAAATTTTAATTTATAATAAATACTAGCTTCCGCCCCGCAGTTTTACCCACTTTTTTCAGAGATCTTATGTTTTCCCGAGATAAAAAGTAGCCTATGTTCTTTTCCGTACCATAGGCTATCTGCATACCAAGTTTCATCGCGATCGGTTCAGCGGTTTAAGCGGAAAAGGTAGCAAACAAACAAACTCACTTTCGCATTTACAATATTAGTTAGGATTAGGATTTATTATTATAATATTACCTATAATTACTAAAATATGTAGCTAAATAAGTTAATAAGTATTGAAAATATTATTTAAGAACAATATTTGTATTTATAAAGTTTACTACTTAATTATGAGACTGGCATCTTTAAAAGATGATGTAATACATAAGTAATTTGGTACCAATCTGCAGAATATAAGAACCTAATAAAGTTACAACTATGTAGTTATGGATAAAAATGAGTTTTACGTACTTATTTTTTTATTTTACTTGCTATGAATTTCAAAACCGTCGCTGAGTTTAAAAAATTCTCCCTAAAAAATCGTCGGAGGTCACTTTGCGTCCTTTTTTGCTTAAACTTAGTCCGCTGAATAATGTCGTATCTGATAATACGCCATATTAAAATCCACAAAACAATGACGCATGTGATTTTTTGAAAAACCTAACCATATTTGGAAATTACTTTGCAAGTCATATTATAGTAGGCCATACACATAGCCAAATGTTCAAATTTGATTGAGATTGAATAAGCCATTTTGAAAATATTATACAAAACGTCATTTAAAAACTTCTAAGTGCTCTGGTGTAAAGTTGCAAATTTGCAAATCCGTCTTTGTTCTACGATTGCGACGATGTATTTTTTTTTTATTTTTTATTTTTTTTTATTTATTATTATTATTTACGAAGCCTGGAAGAATCCTCGATGTAAGAATGAAGCTTTCTTTCACAGGTATCCTCCAAATTACCTTGTGTTACTGGCTTTTATGACCACGATGTTGTATGTTGACAGGTTGATGCTTTTTTGTCAATGTTTCGTAACTACTTATTCTTGAATGTACAAATTATCGTATAATTGTTGAACAAATAATGATTTCTTCCTCGGATTTCTTAAAAACTGGATGACTTGAATTGATCTCAGTGCGTGGCACAATCGTATGGTAGGTATTATATGAACGGCGATCGACCGACGCTATGACGAGATTGTGTTTTTTTCACTTTTAATCTGTTTTTTCTTGATGAAAAATATATCCGGCTCGAAGAACCAGTGTTTACGCGTAAGATAAAATGATCTGGTCGCTGGTCTGATTCTTATATTATAAATAAAAGTATTTCGCTCACGCGTAACCACATTGACAAAAGACGTGATAAAAAGTAAGGTTAAGTTCCGGTCTAGACATTGAGTAATGGCCGACACTTGATTTTATTTTTATTTTAAGAGATACTATGCAGTATATGGTGTTGATGAATAGTACTTTGTAAGATAAACCACCCCTCCATGGGATTAAAACGATCAAAATGTAACCGTGTATGTGTCACCGGAAAATAACAAAAACCGCAAATTCTAAACGAGAGATTAATTGTATTATTTTACGCCCACATTTTCGCAAATTTATCAATTTGCGACGTGTCGTGACACTACGTGAAACTAACGGATAAAGGTTAGGTTAGGTATGTTTATAAATTTCCTAGTAAATTCATAAACTCGCGGTGGCGTATTCGTGACTTATTCAACCAATCAGGGCGCACATGACGTTTGGTTGTTGGGTTCGGGTTTGATTGGTGCATGCTCTTAGATAGGTGTTATGGTGTTAACTCGCCAGGGGGCGCTGTAATCAATATTTTTCTTCTTGATTTTTTGTACCTATATAAAGTGCTGAGGGCTGTGAAAGGTTTGTAATACATTGGTGATGGGTCTTAGATAGGTGTTTAACTTGCCAGAGGGCACTACTGTAATATTTTTTTTTCTTGCATTATGTTTCCAATTATCTCTAAAACGGTTTCATTGATTTCGATACGGTTTCCTGTGAAAGGTTTTTAATTCATCAGCGATGGTCCCTAGATATGTGTTATAGTGCTAACTTGCCAGAGGGTGCTGTAATAAATATTTTTCTTATTGCATTTGTATATAAATTGGAGCAAACAGTACGGGACGGGGGCTTTTAGGGATATAATACCTATATTGTAAGACACCAAGCATACAGAAAAACAGACAAATAAATAGATATTTAGACAAAAACGGAGTAAATCTCTAAAAAGATAAAAATAAAATAAAATTGAAAAAACCCAGGATGGCTGTAAAAGTTGTAATCGAAAAAGGATTAAATAAATTTTTCAGCAAACCCCCGACAGCAATTGTTAAATATAGAGGTACTGCTGCACATATTCACCTACATATTAACATAATGATAAATTCAAGAAAATCCGTCGCGGGGCTGCCATTCCCTACCCCAAAATGAACTAAAATTTTTGCTATTTTATGAGTTTGTGAATAATTGAAATTGCGCTGGGTACGTAAATAAATGTAGTCTCTAGTTTCTAGTCTCTAATTGCTATCTCTACGACACATAATAACTTTTCTATACTGCTATATATTAATTGAAATCGGGAACAGATATGGTAAGGGCAGCACCCGATGGATTTTCTTGTATTTATCATTATGTTAATATGTAGGTGAATATGTGCAGGGTTAGCTGAAAATTCTATTTAAGTTATCCTTTTTCGATTACAACTTTTATTCGATTACAATTTTTACAGCCGACGTGGGTTTTTTTTTTTTTTTTCAATGAAACAATGATTTATGCGAAATAAATTGTCTATAATTAATACATACAGCCGTACTCCCAAATATAAGTCACTTACGATCGTGTAATGCCTCTATTGCATATAACTGCCTCATAATGGAACTTAATAGTAGCCGCCCAAACTGCAATATCCATCACGAAGGGCAATGGATGAGATACATTGACTTCGTGTGGACGGATGTACTGAAAGGAATCACATACTGGGTTAGTTTACATTTTTAACAAAACTTACAGGGTTGTTCATTAATACCAATAATATTATAATAAAACAGAGGCAGATATGTTTCTAGCGCGCGCATAGTAAAGACTCGAAAACGTCCCAATTGTGACATCTTGTCTTTAGTCCGCGTCAGGCAGGGTGACGAGCTAAAACATGTGGTGCGACCATATTTTATAAGTCGTTTTCTATTCAGAACGTAACATATCTTGATTACAATATCATTGATTAATACAAACAACTTTTACTATGGGACCAACTCTAAAAGTGCGAAAAAAAACAATTGTTCGTTTGATCGAGTAGGCATTGAATTTTTGATGGTTTTTTTATCAACTGAAAATTAATTGATAAAGTAAAATTATAATAATAATAAGCCCCCTAAAATCCAGCAACACGTCCGGGTCGACTACCTGACCCACGTAGGGTATAATTTGCGGTCGCTGCCTGGGGGTCGCCGGCGCACATCTGAAGCCGATGCTGGATGCCACAGGATGAGGACCATCGGCGACGTGGAGCTGAGCAGGCGAGCTTCGGTCGAACAATCTACTACAGCCGACGATGGAGAACAGAACAGGCGAGCTCTCCTGGATAATGCTACAGCCGATGACATTTCTACTGCACCACCATCAGCCAGCAGTCACAATTACTTCTTTGGGTTCGTCATACAGAACCCCAGCTTCGCCAACAATTTCTACGGCGAGCACTTATTTGTCGGTAAATGTTGTACAAGAGGCGCTCCCTGCCGATTACCTCGTTCCCACTACCAACAAATCTCAAATACGCAAGATATGGACTACAGACCATAATGAATTTATACTGCGCACTTATCTCCGGCTGACCTTACTAGATCAGGATACCAGTGATTATCTTACTCCACTTCATTCAAAGGTTTTGGTAAAATTCCCCCATGTAGACGTTTCAAGACAGCGACTAGGTGATCAACGCAGAGCAATAATCCGTAATAGGCTATTAACTCAAGAAAAAATAAGTCAAATTAGGAAGCGAAAATGGAATTGCAATCCCGCAATAGTGAAATACAATCACACACCACAAATCGTAGCCAACAATCATACCCATCAACCATTATATCTCTACCACACACACTTCACTCACAACCACAACGTATGAGGTGGACCAAATTATACAAATGAAAATATAATTCGCTGCTACTTCAGAGCAACAGAGTTGGAAACCAATAAAACCGGCTATAGGAAAGCATTACATCAGGATTTTTTTAAAAATATATCCACACTTATCTACAGTTCTGAACAGGGAATAGCTGATCAACGCAGACGAGTCTTTGCTAAAGAGGTAATAAATACTGATAGGTTCAATAATATTGGGCAAGAAATAGCTGACGAGTTGAGAATTAAAACTAATAACACAAAAAATGTACCTATTAATGACACTCAAACGGATACATACACTAACTTAGACAACAATACAGACTTTATTTATAATATAGATTTAAATCATATTATTATATACATGAGGTGCTTACTTTAAATAGGCTTTACATTTAAGTACATTTTAGTTGTTTTTTTTGTTATGTTTTGAATGTAGGCTGTTAGTGAGGCGAATAAATAAAATAAAATATAGATTTAGATTTTTTTATAGACACGCAACATACGCAAGCAACCGACATTCAGAGAAATCGTGAAACAGATAGTACTTTTCATTCATTCCACTGAAAGACCATACATCCCTAAACAAAAAGCATCGAAAAAATTGGCTAAACTAGTTCAGTACACTACATAAGCAACGCTATACTACCGGAATAAAAATGATGGCACAGATTTTAAAACTTTCAATACTATTGTTTACTGTGCAGCAACAACTGCTGCTAAATTAAATGGTTCAAAAATTGTAATTCCCCGACCTGAAGATGAAAACCAAATAAGAAATCATATCAAACCAATACGGCAAATTTGACTAGAAAAGAAAATGATTAACCTTAAAGCAAACATTGGTTTTTTTTTGTAATTTTTTGGTGTGGGTAATTAATAAATTTGAGGAAAATTTGAGTCAATTTTATAACCTGGGTCTCTTAAAATTTTGTTTTAGACAAAAATGTTAGTTACAGTTAGTTGTTAGTACGAGCATTATACGCCCCTGTTATATTTTAATAACAAGGAATGTTTCTTTTTTCATTTGGTTTCAAAAGTTTTTTTTTTTCTATCTGTTTCTTTGTTTTTATATCTGATTGTGTCAAATAATGCTCGTACCAACAATGTAATATTTTTTTTGTTCTTCGGATAAATATATTTTTTAAATAAAATATGTTAATCTTAAAAACACAGTTTTTTTTTTGTGTGACACCAATAATGGTTTTTTTTAAAAGAACTCAACAAGAGTTCTTTTAAAAAAAACCAGCTATATGCTAAAAAGCAGCTATATTTCAAATGTAAAGATATCTTGAGGCGGATAAATTCCATAACTACACTTATTTCATCTTAATTTATTATACCATATGCGTTTAAAGCATAGGAGAACTAAACAACTAGTCTGTATAAGTAGCTAACTGCATCATACGTACAATATATTGTAGTTGGAAAATTAGCTAACTTGGTTTTTTATTTTTTAGCTTTTTATATTTCAAGATAAGGTTTAGTTTAGTAACGCATAAAATAAAAGGCCATGAGACCCAAGACATATAAAATTATTGACGGTAAAATTGTCTCAAATTGATTAATTACACCAAAAAATTACAAATAAACAGTAAATCGCCATTATCTCAAAACTAAGAAATTTGAATTAATTACTTCTCCACCTGCGCCGACAACATAATGACTTCTGGTGAACAAATAGATTCCTTAGATGAACATAGTGCATATAAATACTTAGGTTACAACCAATCAAAATATATAGAGTATAAAGAGATTAAAATAAAACTACAGCAACAATTTCGAAGTATTTCACCTCCCTGTGAAGGAATAGGGTGGACCTTTTTAATACTTTATTCTGGGTGCTGCGAGTAACTACTAGCGGTTACGCCTCATTTCTTTTTTATTTTTTTTATAGTCGAGGTGTAAATTTTCAGAAAGATACCCGGTTACAAGTTTTTACCGACTAAAACCACCCCGGTGGCCAACCTCCGTGCCTGTCAGGAGACACCGGGTCCTCCATAGGATCAGCGCCGATGCCCACTTCGCACTTTGCCTGAGGCTCATCCCTAGAGATTGACTTTTTAGTCACTCTCAGCTGGCATGCCAGCTTTGCCAGCTTAAGTCAACACAGGCCACATTGTGCTGCCGCCTTCCCCGGACCCGATTAATACGATGGTCGGAGCCCCTACTCTAGCCATGAAAAAAAACGTGCAATGTCTATAAATTTCTTATTACCTAATAAAGAGTATTGGGATACACGGGGTCGACATTGCGAGTGATGTCCAGTTCCGAGGTCATTTGGACAGTAAAGCCATACTGGCTTCAAAAAACCCGGTCCAAGCAGTACATCTCACCACTTCAGCGGCTTCAGCTTTATAAAGTGCAGGTTAGGCCGCATATGGAGTACTGCTCACACTGCTCACACGGAAGGCGCACTCGCTTACCAGCTTGATCCACTTGCTGCGGTGCAAAGATGGGCCATTCGTATCGTTGACGACTCAGAAATCACTGACGGTTTAGAACCCCTCAGCCTTCGGAGTGATATAGGCTCCCGCTGTGTGTTCTACTGCCTATACTATGGGGAGTGTTCTCAAGAACTTTTTGATCTGGTGCCATTATCACCCTTCTACCATTCCACATCCCAACGTTCCTAATGCGGATCATTGGGATGTGGAATGAGTTCCTCATTACGGTTTTCTCTCAGCGCTACGATATGGGGTATTGCAAATATTCATAGGCGGCGGTGACCATTTAGGTACCATAAGGTGGGCCGTCTGCCTCCTTGTCAACCTACTGACATAAAAAAAAATATAAATCTTATAGTTAATCCTACCTTGGGATGATAATGAATTCTTGCTGGAGTCATGTACATTGAGGAGTTAAACTTGTCAATGAGTTTTGCGTCGTACCACGCGCCGAGTATTCCTTCCAGATGTTTATAATGTTTTCTGGCCCCCAATACCAGTTCAGTAGAGGTGGCTGTCGTTAATAAATGTCTTGTTGTGATTATTGCACACCCAGCTAAGGGAATGCGCTCCTTGTAAACTGTGCAGCAGTAACAACCGAGGAGACCCAAGTGTTCCTGTAATTAAAAGATTTAAAGTCAATGTCAAGTCAAAGCCATTTATTCTGTTTAGGCTCTAGGAGGGCACTTGTGAGCGTCGAAACTACTGAATTTACCACTGATTCGGAAGTCGCCTTCAACTGAAAAGAACCGGCAAGAAACTCGGCAAGGTAAAATTTTTATATATTTCGTTTAGTTTTGGACAATCTGACAACGTTGGCTTCAAAACTTTCTTTATGTGTGATTTGAATTTGAAATCAGTCATCTTGGTAACTGAGAGAGGTATTTTATTATAAAAGCGTTATACTGCTTCCAAGAAATGTCTTTTTAACTTTGCCTTATCTAAAATACGGAACAACTAATTTATTTTTTTTGTCTTGTATTGTATATTATGTACCTCCATTTTTGATTTAAACAATTCTATATTTTTACGTATGAACATTATATTTACATAAATTTAGAGAGAAGGTAAAGTCATAACGTTTATACATATCTATACTATAATAAAACAGTAGAGTCCGGTGTGTCTGTACATTGAAGAAAAGTAATAAAAATAGAAAGGGGGTAACTAAAGAAGAGTAATATATATTAGAGCATAAACCAGCGATTTTTAGATTTCTTTTCTGTCTGTCTGTTTATTCACGCACGTCTCCGAAACTACTGAACGGATTTACATGTAGTTTTTTACAGGTAGACGGAAACTTGGGACGGAGATGAATTCGGAGCAGAAGTAGCTTTTGTTTCAATAAAAACGGACGTTGCAGGAATGATATGATAGCGACATTTAAATATTTTTGGAATTTCCTTTGATACTTATAGCAACTAATAATGGACTTTGAAGGAGTTTGTACAAGTTAGTGCTTGGCTTGGCGCTTCGAATGGGTTTATTTCATCAAAATCGGGTGAAAGTAAGAAAACATATCGATATTTTTTCATTAAAATTACGTCCGAATATTTTTATTTTAACATTTTCGGAATACTTATGACCTATACTATCATCCCTCAAAAGGACCGTACTTCATTTATTTAGGTCCTTATATTAAACGGTTTTACAAAAAAAATATATTTTTTGTTGCCCTGGATATCATCGCAAATTGTTACGTTTTCAAGTGCCCAGATTACGAATATACTCATGAAAGTTCTCAATATGCTCGTATGTTTTTATGATTTTTGTATATCTTATATTTTGAACAATTTACTGCTGGTCTTTGAAAAGAGATTGTTGTTTTATGGAAATATAAAATATATTTTCGAGATTTTCCTCTTTATTTACTTCGATGTACTTAATACCTAATTTCTCAAAACATAACTGACATTATAAATATATATGTTATTTTGTTTCTCGTTTTTTTTATATGTAAAATGAAAATAAAGATTTTTTAAAAAATCAGAGCAAATCTTACAAAATCATTGATAGTTTCATGAATTGTGTGCATAAATAGACGTAAGGAGGTAAGTTACAATTTAGAATGAACGCAGTGCTCTGTAAATTTTGTAGGCTAATTAAAACGGCGCCGCGGCGGCATTCTCCACAAAGGAGTGCAACTTCTGTACGTAGTACTATTAAGTATTCTGTGACTGAGGTCTATAGTCCCTATTAGGTGTATAAAAATCTAGGTCCTGTCAACACGATAAAAAGATATGGGCAAATTTAGATTTTCGTGAAAACTTGTAAGTACCAAAATTTACATTAATTTTCAACATTTTTTATTTTTCAGTAATTTCCATTTACTTGTGCTGTAAGACCTTGCCTTTAACCAAAATTGACAATTCTAGTTCGACCAGAAGTATATAGGTTTTGGGTCGAAAACCTGTATGGCCCTTTGACCTAGAATCACGAAATTTGGCAAAAAGCAAGGTCTTACATTTTTAATTACATATATTCATATATATATCATAATTCTTATTACATTAAAAATAAAAGTTGAAAATTAAAGGTATCCCCATATATAGGTACATAGTATTGTATTGTATTGGTCCTAATTTTTTGATGCGATCAGCCTTAAAGCGGTGAAAGCGCTGCGTTGTGTAGCTGCGGATGACGATCAAGTGAATATAAGCTCAATGCGCGGGTAGTTGTAATATTATTGTTTTGTAAGTATTGGCGATTCACTCAGATGTTTTAGTTAAGTAATCACGATCACAAACACCATTACAAAGCACAAAAGTTAAGCTTCATCACTATGCCAATCACATAAAAAAAATAGTAAATATTTGCAACTGTTATCGAATAAAAATAGCGGAGTAGAATGAAATACGTATAATATGTCAGTTAACATATTTCTCAGACCTACCACAAATAATCACACAAAAAATTGGTTGGGCCGTTTCGGAGGAGTTAACAGGCAAACACTGCGATACGAGAATTTTATATATTAAATAATAGATACAGCAAAAAATATTACTTTTGTTTATCTGTTTGGTACTAATAATTAAGCCCAAGAGTATTAATATTATTATATTTAAAACTAGCTGTTCCCCGCGCCTTCACCCGCGTTCCCGGAATAAATAAAAAAGTTATTCTGCTATTCGGGGCGGAGACAAATCAAAGATCATAAAAATAGGTCCAGCCGTTCTTGAATAAATGTTGTAACTATCCTGTCTTTGTTTTATATATAGAAGATATATAAAAGATAGATAGATACTTACCCAATCTGCACTCGTATGCCTTATAACTTGTTGGTAATGTGGCGAAATTCGATACGGTCTATGAACTTCTTTATTTGTAACACTAAAAGCGACCATTGGCGCTTGAAGCACCCTAAAGTCAGGTGTTTCTGACTTAATTGGTACCGTATAGGCGGTGCCCTCTACTTCTTTCGGTAGAGGAGGCCGTACATTGTAATGATGTTTATCCATTTCTATTTTGATGTCACTCTCGGCATGATGACCAAGTGATGACAAGGTATCATAAACTAAATGTAGACAAATCAGAAGAAATAAATATCTGCAACAAGATGGCCTTAATTAAAACTGTTGATCTTACTGCCGTACTTTGCTTTTTTTTATCGTGTGGTTACTATCCAACCAGGTCCGAGTTGCTCAAGCCACGCGAAAGTCTCTGACTTAGTTTGACGCTGCTATTTAGAATAACAACCGGGACTAACTTTTTACGTCCCCTCCGAATCACGGAGACGCGTAGACGCTCAGTTCAGTGCTGCATAGGCTCACGATGTTTTCCTTCACCGAAAGCTCATGCTCATTGCAGGAATCGAACCCGCAACCTTCGTCTCGGCATCCGACGCCACTACCACTGAGCTATTATTATCAGCTTAAATTATTAATAATTATTATAATGATAGTGGCGTAAACGTAACACCCTGCCACGCCACAGATAGTGGGTTCGATTCCCATCCAGAACAAACATTTGTGTTCGTTCAGAGTTCGTTCTTCTGAGTCTGAATGAAAATGTCTATTTTAGATAATTATGTAGATATATATATACCAATTAGGTAGAAGTTTACGTTACGTTTAGAAGCTATCATTTAAAAAAAGATTTGTAAAGAATTTCCCAGCTTAGATAATTACAATAATGATAATTCAAAAAATAATATATTATAATATAACTCTTAGGGGGTACACACTCAGGGCTGTCTGTCTTCTGGAGAGCAGTGGAACCGAGCAAAGCGTAGCTAGCCATAATAACCCCGCTCCTCTCCGCTTTAGTGGACAAACAGCCTATTCAGTTTATAGTAACCTTCCAGTAGTCAAAATAATACTTTTATAAAATACTTACCCCTTTAGTCTTGCCATGGCTGGCAGTAGCAACAAGAAAGAACTAATGAAAACGCATACATAACGCATGCCTTATATACTAGCGGCTGATCATTTAAGTGTTGTCACATTGATCACAATAAATACCATCATCATAATGAAGAAATAAATCTAACATGCTGATTTGGCGTTAGTTGCAATTTCTAAGGGGCAAGACATACAGTAAGTAGCGCAAAGTTGGCGTGCTATCGGCACACCGTATCAACCTGTAATGCGCCGGGTAACTTTCATACATTTTGTACCCGAAGTGCGCCGGATGGGAGTCGCGCCAGTTCTGTCTGTTTTATTCCTAAGACTTTCATCATCATCATCAGGCTCTATCGGTCCACTGCTGAACATAGGCTTCTCCCAAAGAGCGCCTATCCTTCCGGCCTCTCGCCACTCGCATCCAGCCCATTCCGGCTACCCTTTTGAGCTCCGGGAGGCGCCCAGCTCGTTAGACTGATGACATTACGCTTATCAAGTCGCGGTCTCTATTCTAGGACTCGTTTACTCAATCGACCACCCGTTCTTCGACGGACGTGGCCGTCCTATTGCCATTTTTTTTTCCTAAGACTTTACTAGCCTCATTTTATTTAAATAGTAGTGCTGTAATTAAACATTAAATTATACATAATCTCTCTGGTTTAATCAGCAATAACCCTTTATGCAACAGCCAGCATTCATGTAAAATTCTTGTCATGTTCAAGTGAAACCTTCCCATAATTTTATTCTTTTCCCTTAAAATCAGGTGTAACTAAAAATTTCGAGCTGGCAACCCATATTTTGAAGAAAACTGTTTCATTTCTAAGAAATACCTTTGTTTGAACGAGATGAGATGTGGAATGGTGATGAAATATTTTCATAACAAGATTCTGAGCATTTTTTTCATGTGTCAGAGATATATTGAAACTAAGATAAAACTTAATTATCGACCCTTCAATGATGAATAAATGTATTACATAAAAGTAATCTGTACTAATATAATAAAGATGAAGAGTATGATTTAATGCAATTTTTTTTTTTAAACCGATTCGATTTCATAGCCTAATTCTTGAGGAAGGTAAGAGGATATTTTTTATCACGGGAACGTGGGTGAAACCGCGGGGAACAGCTAGTAAGAGATAAAACTATTGATGCAGATAGACACTTAGTTTTACCGATATTTAAAAGGCTGTAAAAAAATGTAGCCAAATTGCAATTAATAAAAATAAGAAAAAATAATTTATAAATGATAAATATTATTTTCACATAGTTAATATTATAAAATTATTATTTTACTGAACTACTTATAGTATTACTATTTCTTATCGATGCTACGGTAACGATAGAGATATAATCTATACTAATATTATAAAGAGAAAAGCTTTGTATGTTTGTAACGAATAAACTCAAAAACTACTGGACTGATTTCAAAAATTCTTTCACCATTAGGATGCTACATTATTCCGGAGTAACATGGGCTATATTTTTATTCCGGGAACGCGGGTGAAACCGCGCGGAAAAGCTAGTATACTTATATTTTATTTATGGACTACATAGCTGTTCGCCCGTGGCTTCGCTCGTAGACTTTATAAAAAATTTATAACGTTTTCCCGTTAGCCAATTTCGATGAGACTAACAGTAGGTATAAAAGTGAATTCCAAAAATCTTTAAATGACGATAACTTCTTTTGCAACATCCGATTTTAATGTTTTAACAATGCCTATATTTTACTCCAAATTAATTTCTGTCTACCTGTGAAAATTACATTAAAATAAATAAATATTCTGGGACATTATTCCTCACACACGGCCATCTGACCCCAAACTAAGCAGAGCTTGTACTATGGAAGCCAGATAACTGATATACTACATATACTACTTTTCTTTTGTAAATACATACATATATAGATAATTACAACCAGACACAGGACAAACAGACATGTTCATGCACACAAATGTTTATCCTGAGCGGGAATCGAACCCACGACCTGTGGCATGATAGATAGGGTATCGTACCAACCACGCCAACCGTCCGTCTGTTCAGTAGTTCCGGAGATGGCCGTGAACAAACAGACAGACAGAAATGATTTCTATTACTCTGTTTTAGTTTCCCCCTTTCTATTTTTATTACTTTTCTTCAATGTACAGACACACCGGACTGTTTTATTATATGTATAGATATAGATATGTATAGATACATAGAATATTATACAATATCTATTAATACCTACTGTACTGCATCCATATGCAGGCCGCCCAATGAATAACAGAGATCCTTAGGGGAGGCCTATAATGTCCATCTAGCAGTGGACATCTTGAGGTTGTGATGATGATGATGATGATGATAAATACCTACTAGACAACATGGCATTAAATTTGTCATGTTTCATTGTAGTAAAGACAACAGTAATACAGACACGAGCATATTAATTATGTATAGGTAAATTAACCACTTAGTTCAAGATGCAACTTTGACCTATATCCACTCCTATATAATGAAAGTGCGTATTGGTTCGTAATATATAAAATCTAGACTAATATTATAAAGCTGAAGAGTTTGTTTGAACGCGCTAATCTCAGGAACTACTGGTTCGATTTTAAAAAATATTTCAGTGTTAGATAGCCCACTTATCGTGGAATGCTATAGGCTACTTTTTATCCCGGGAAAACACAAGATCCCTCGGGAACGCGGATGAAACCGCGGGGTGGAAGCTAGTTTCATTTATAAAATCCTTTTGAATTTTGCCATGTGAATATCTATACTATAATAGAAGAATATCTAACGCGCTATATTCTGGAACTACCAGTCGGTTTTGAAAAATTCTTTATGCATTTGATGGTCCAATTCTCGAGGAAGGTTAGAAGCTATTTTTTATCCCGGGAACGTGGGTGAAACCGCGAGGAAAAACTAGTAAAATATATTTATGATCGTGACTGTTACAATCGATCTGTCACTCGCTTCGATCATGCAATGTGGTGAAAGAATGTGAAGAAAACATAGGGTACTTTGTAGTACCCGCCTGGCTGGCTACCATACCACCCCACATTAGAAAAACTATCGCCAAACACTTTACCGGTGTTGCTCCGCTAGATGCACTCGAGAGTCAATTGCCTTTAAAATTAAACCATAAATTCGACCTTCATAAATGCCTTCCTAGGTCCTATACAGGGTTATTGGTAAAACATTAACATATTACTAACATCATGAAGTTTTGCAAAACATATACATTTACCAAATAGAAAGTATCAAGATTATACCTATAACCAAATACGTCCTACGAACAACTATCCGTAGTAATTTAGATTGTATTGAAGTCCACGAGAGAGAATTAGGTTTTTCGTAAAACATTCAAATTCTACGAAGATGTTATACTTACTTAAGTAGGTTACCTACTGCAGGTTTTTTTTGCAATGTTAAAAATTGTACCTTAATACTCTACAATTAGGTTCCATAGTCATGCTTTTTTGAAGTGAAAACATCTTTAGGCACGTTGAGCACTTTTTGGGTGAACAAAAATCATGGAACTCGCGTCATCGTCACGCGAAAAACGTGACCATGAGCTATATGTATACTGTGTATGTATATGTGTACTTTTTGGGTTAAAAAAAAGCGTGAAAATTCGCTTCATCGTCACCGCACGCTGGATGTATAAAATGTATACTAATACAAGTAGTATACTGGCTACTGGCATCTCTTTCTAGTTATTGTATGTATGTACTTTTTCGTAGTTTATTATTTTTATAACTTGTATAGCCTTGTGTTTGACAATCTCACTGTGGTAAGTGATGATGTGGCCGAAGGTGGTAAGCACACAAAGCCTAGAAAGAACTGGCCCTCAAGTGCAGCTGCCGGAACACACCAGCTAGGTGTTTGGCGATAGATTTACAACTTGAGGGTTAAGCCAGCCATGCGGGCACTACAAAGTACCCTACCACCGTGCTATGGTTTCCTCACGATGTTTTCCTTCACCGAAAGCTTAAGATCATTGTAGGATTCATTAAAGAAGTTAAATATGAAAAATAATGACGTACTTATTTATTATTTTTTTACTTTTTTTTAAACAAAATTTTATTTTATACAAATATTTAACATGTTTATTACGAATTCAAAATACATTTAAATTCGCTTAGTTAGCATTTTTAACACTTTTATAATAATAAGTACTTACATATATATAATTACAATGTTTACAAATAAAATACACATTATTTATTTTACGTTCCGTTCCGTTTGGTAGATGAGAAAATTTTGTCCGCCATCTTGGGGCGTCTGCCATATTGAATTTAGTGTGACGTCATTTTATTTTTCGTATTCTTCTCATAAAACCCTTTAATAAGAAAAGTAGTAATAAGTAATAGAACATAAACCAGAGATTTTTATAGAATTACTAGCTGTCCCCCGCGGAATCACCCGAGTTCCCGAGAAAAAAAAAATAGGCTTATTTTTTTATAGCCTATAGGCTATAAAAAAATAGGCTTATTTTTTTATAGCCTATAGGCTATCTCCGTACCAAATTTTATCGCAATCGGTTCAGCCGTTTTGCCGTGAAAGAGCATCAAACATCCACCATCCAAACTTACAAACTTTCACATATTTTATGATATTAAGTAGTAGGATTTTATGTCTGTCTGCCTGTCTGTTTCATAAAATCATTTTAAAAATTAAAGTTTAGTACAGTAGGTAGCTATGTAGGTACTAATCTTATATATAAAATTCTCGTGTCACAATGTTAGTTACCATACACCTCCGAAACGGCTCGACCGATTTTCAATTTTATAAGCATAGGTCTGAGAATCGGCTACTGTCTATTTTTTTAACCGCTACGCGAGTGAAACCGCGGGGGACAGCTAGTAAAACATATAAAAACTGAAAATAAAATATTTACTTGCATGCTTCTTATTCATAGGTTTCTCGTTTCCATAGTCAGTATGAAAACAAGCTGTAATAAAAAAAAGTACATATCACCAAAGTTCTACTCTTGCGTATCAATCGACATTGCCTTGAAAATAATTTTATAGACGAAGTTGAAATGAAAATTAACAAGATAAGTGACAAAGATTTACAGGAAACTGAATAAGTAAGTACCTAGGTACCTATAATTATACAGGGTGATTTTGTTATCACTGGCAATACTTGCAGGGGTGGAAATACTCATCAATGTGAACAACTTTTATTATAGGGCTAACTCTGATATCGCGTAAAATAATACGGTTGCTTCATACATTTTGGTCGAGTAGGTATTGAACTTATGTATGGAACAGCTGATAATTTTTTCATGATTTCACAGTTAGTCCTATAATAAAAGTTGTTCATTTTGATGAGTACCTCCACCCTTGCAAGTATTGCCAGTGACTAAAAAATCACCCTGTATATACATAATTATATACCTACAAATAAATGAAATTGATGTGTCGATATGTCGATGTGTCGATTGTTGTAATGTCAAAATAATGATAATAACTAAGCAGAGCTTGTACTATGGAAGCCAGCCAGATAACTGATATACTACACATACTACTTTTCTTTTGTAATGTATGTCCTTCTCCATACCATAGGCTGTCTGCATACCAAATTTCATAGCGATCTGTTCAGCGGTTTAAGCGTGAAAAAGCTGACAAACAAACCAACAAACTCACTCTCGCATTTATAATATTAGTTATGATTAGGTAAGAAGTAAAAAATGTATAAATATATTTATTTCATAAACATATTGTTTTAAGACCTAGTATGCTACTTACCCACTCCACTTTGCACTTTTATTTTTTTCTTCATACGACACATTAATATTTCCTGGTAAAAAAGTTAACTTTTCAGTTCAAATAATTACCTTAAAATAAAAAGCTTCATACAATTCTATCAAACTAATCTATAGTAATATAATAAAGGATAACAGTTTGTTTGTTTGTTTAAAGGCGCTAATCTCTGGAACTACCAGTCGGATTTGAAATATTCTTTTTGCATTCGATAATCCACAGTTTTCTTGCAGACTGTTAGTAGGTATTTTTTTCAAAATCTGTAAATGCCAATAGCAATAATTCAAAAAGTAAGGCATAGTCTCCTAAGATCATATTCTTGTGGCTTCAACCCTTAAGGTAGCTACCCTTACTGAACCGTCTCAAATTTCCACCCTATACCTACATTATTATATACTTACCTAAATATAAAAAAAAATACTTAAACTTACCAAAATCATCGACTGAAATAATAAAATATTTAATTTGTAAAACTGAACGACGGACTGGTTGGTTTGGTGATTTATTACCCCGGCTGCCATGTTACAGGTTGTGGGTAAATTCCCAGAATATTATTTTTCATAAATATGCGAAATACGTAAACACGAATATCTATACAAAGTAAATAATAACGGTCGATCATTAAAATAAATAAACACCATATCGTTGCAAGTGCATTAAATCAGTTGAAAACAATTTAAGAACAAATTCGTAGGCTGTGTAGTCGTTGACAAAATCACATAAGGTGTTAGGCAGAGAAATGGAGGAGTAAAATAAAATTGATAAAACGAAATTAATTACTGTGAATTAACTATTTGTATATGGTATATAAACAACGTGATAAAGCTCTGGTTTCATTTAATGATCGACCTTTTTCTCCATCTTGTATACCTAAGTGAAGAGTCGGCATAAGCTCGGGAGCAAAGATGCGTGCGTCACGGGAAGTCATGGCGAGCCCGAAAAATTTAAAAAAAACAGGCCTACTTTCGGATCGATCTTCAAACGAATACCTTCGTACCAAGGGCGTAGCTACCGCCGTATCTGCCGTATCAATTATACGGGGCCCCTGGTCCACGGGGGCCCCCGACGTGCGTAATGACAAGCGATTTCTTTTTTTCCCGCGTAAAGTGTGCGTTTCTTTTAATTTTATCCAAATTTTTATTTTCTTTTATGAGAAATCTTTACCCTTCATAAGGGCCCACAAACAAATTTTTATACGGGGCCCCGCCAAGGCACGCTACGCCACTGCTTCGTACCCTAATAAGTAAATATCACAATATACAATTACCGTCTACATCGCTTATGGTGACATTGTACACTTTTTCTATAACTGAAAAAGAAATAGGTACATTTATTTGATTATTTAACACACACATTCTCAATAACATCGTAATAGTTCACGGGAAATATGACTGTAGCTTTCTCATAAATAAAACCTGGTCATAATACGTTTGCTCGGGTCATTATCCGACCTACTTTAGCCTAGTGAATTTGTTAGGCATCTACATGATGAGTAAAATTTAACTAAAATTTACTCAATTTTATTTAGGTAATTTAGGTATATGGTTTAAAAACAACGTGATAAAGCTCTGGTTTCATTAAATGATCGACGGTTTTCTCCACCTTGAGTTCATTGTGAATATTTTATATATTTATACAGGGTGATTTTGTTATCACTGGCAATACTTGCAGGGGTGGAAGTACTCATCAATGTGAACAACTTTTATTATAGGGCTAACTCTGATATCGCGTAAAATAATATGGTTGCTTCATACATTTTGGTCGAGTAGGTATTGAACTTTTGTATGGGACAGCTGATAATTTTTTCATGATTTCACAGTTAGTCCCATAATAAAAGTTGTTCATTTTGATGAGTACCTCCATCCTTGCAAGTATTGCCAGTGATAACAAAATCACCCAGTATATAGTATATTTTATTTTGTCGTCATCATCCCTTTATATGAAATTAATTGATACTTACACTTAGTTATAGGTATAAGGACCTTATCCAGTTGGTTTTTTGGTACACTTTCTAATAAATTCCGAATGTACTGTTCGTAGTCCACCAACCATTTTGGTTTATCAATCTGCCGCACTGGGAATAAATTTTAAAACACAACATTCTTTTATTACTGAGCTATGTTTGACAGTAATTTCACCATGATAAGTTATGATGTGGCCGAAGATTTTAAGCACAGAAAACCTAGAAGGAATTGCTTTCAAGTGCAGCTTTAGAGTTCGCTTGGGGAAGTACTACCATCATATTATCTAATTCCGCCGTGATATAGTAATGCACTTGTATTACTGTATTTCGGTTAGGAGGGTATGAGAGCCGGTGAAATTACAGGCACAGGAGACTTAACAACTTCATGTCTCAAGGTTGGCAACGCGTGAGTGATACCCCTGCCAGGGAAAATGTAATATTGTATTTTCTTTGCATGTGGTGTTTTATGAACGTCTATATGCTACGGTAACCGCTTACTATCAGGTGGACCGTAAGCTTGTTTGCCACCTACCTATGTAGTTTAAAAAAAAAACTGCAATAACACGACGAAAACTTCTCAGATTCGACAGATTTTCATCTGAGGATGGTAGCCAGCCAGGCGGGTGCTACAAAGTAGGTACCCTACCACCGTGCTACCACAGTCTATGTAACTCTTCTTACAGTCGGCCAACGAACACGTCTAGACAGAGCAATCGTGCATTCGTGCGGGACTTGCGGGGAGAGGGCCGCAAGGGGCATACATTCGCTTGGGACACAATGGAGCAATTACGAATGCCTATACAAAGCGGAATTTCGCATGACTTCAAACGCGATAGACCACTGCATGTAATAACACTGTGGTGCTACTATAGTAGGTTAATACTCGTAGGTATATCTCTCGAGGCGCGTGCCGTATGGTGGGGTGGACAGGCGTCAGGCTTTTCAACTGGGCGATCTAAAAATCATTCTCTTTTTAACCGAACTTCAAAAAAGGAGGAGATTTATAATTCGTCGAAATCTTTTTTTTTTATGTATGGTTCCCCGATTACTGGAAGACGCCTGAACCGATTTGGAAAATTATTTTTTGTATGAAAGGGTATACTTCCCATGTTGTCCTATTGGCACCAAGTCAGGATCTGATGATGGGATCCCAGAAAAATCGAGGGCAACCTTCAAATTTTATACGACGCATACTATTTAAGTATTTGCGTCTGATATAGGTACTCATCATCTCATGTTGCTGAGTTGATGGGAAATAAGTAGTAGCGAGTTAGTGAATCCATCCATACATCTAATCTTTCACATCTATCCCTACTAATATTATAAAGCTAAAGAGGTTTGTTTGGTTAAACGTGCTCAGTAACTACTGGTTTGAATTGATAAAAATATTCTTTTAGTGTTGGATAGCCGATTTATCTAGGAGGGCTATAAACTTTTTATCCCGGGAAAACAAGATCATAAGGACTGTAGGATTTTAATATCCTAATTTAGTTTAGGTACAATATAATACAATACAAAATATTTGTTTACGCCGTTTAAAAGATAATCGATTTCTAAACTCAAATTATAATTATTTTTTATCTATACAAACAGTTTATTCACTACACTACACTCACAGCAACACTTTCCTACCGATATCCTTTCGCTTCCGTCCCGCTCCCGCACATATCTGCTTTTATGAAAAAGAAATGGACGGTCACCTCTCCGCGAGTTTAAATAAATTAAATAAAAAGCGACGTTTACGCACCCCATTTGACCCAATCCATAAACTAATAAACCCGCGTTCGTGTGTGCTAATAAATCAACAAGAAACCTTTTACTGGATGTGGATAAAACCGGCACCGACAAACCATCAGGATTGCACCACTATCATCGAAGGAAACTGACTCTAATGGCAAACCGTGTTGCAGTTACCGATTAATCCTTCATTCCACGTCCAATATTATTAATATTACTTACAAAATCTTTTTGCGCCCTTATTGAAGTCGTATTTAATCTTTGAGTGACCTGCAAAAATAACATACTTAGCTATTGATACTTACATACCCACCTTTGACATTTGTAGGAGAGCTGAGGTGGCAATGGATAGGCCACATCGCTGAATGAATCTGAGTTTCTTGCCCGTTCTTCTCAGTTGAAGGCGACTTCGGAATCGGTGGTAACTTCAGTAGCTTCGACGTTCATTAGTGCCCTTCTAGGGCTTAAACTGTATAAATGGCTTTAACTTTGAAATCTTTCGAGGGGCGATCACGTACGAGCGTGATGAATCATTTGTTATGGGAATCCATCAGGGAGGCCTATAATCCAGTGAGAATTCCGACACTTAATGTGATGACGATTATAGGTATCTCATCTAATCTAATCTAATATCCTCTCATCTCATCTCACCTCACCTCATGTCACCTAATCTAATCTCATCTCATCTTACTTAATATTAGGTATAAATGCGAAAGTTTATGAGTGTGTGTATATGTTTCTTACCTATCACTCGGCTTCGTACGACTTTGTTTGAAACTTGGCACTAGGTACTAGAATCTAGATTAACACCTGGGGTATTTTTTTATTCCGGGAAAACATTATATTTCCTAGGGAAGTTAATAAAGAGTGTATCTAATCTAATTAAAACTGTATGCAACAGATATACATACCATTTCGTGAAACTGTAAACAAATAAAAAATAAACAATGAAATTGTTGAAAGAATCAAAATGATTACTTATTTTTAAAAGTTTTTAACAATTCACTCACCAGTCACGTGTAATAATACATTACCGGATTGTTCGGTATCTGAAAAAAAGGCATATTTTCACATTGTGAACAGTTTTACTAAATATACCTTCATCACAATTAGAACTCTGAAGTGTAGCTGGTAAAGCTACAGAACCTGAAAAATCTATAGCCCGCCAAGCACAGACGGTTATTAAACGATATTACGGGGTTAAATTTCAAAGGGTAACCCAAATTTTAGTGGTTTATTGTATCTACTCATCATTATTAACGCTTTTTTTACTATATAGCTAAAACTGAAATCGATAGTATTGTATTGTTTTCCATATTAAGGATCAACGTTGCACCGTCAATATGTACCACGATATTTTACCCCTTAGAGGTTGAATTTAGAAAACTCTTCCTTTCGTAGGCACGTTATAAAGTTTGTTTTTAATTGTAATGCTAAATTACTAAATTAATTATGCTGCGTCGCGCTAACCAAGTTCCCTAAGTATCTTGCATAATATACTTACAAGATTCCAACATCTACAGTTGGACCGCAGTCCCCAGTCACGATGACCTTGCCTGGCGGAAGATCTTCCCTTTTCAATGGAGGAGTCTACCTCCTTGTTCTTCCACAAATCATCATCATTAACTTACCTTCAACTAAACGTTTGATAAGCGGCTTAGCAACATGATATCCAAAACTGTCAACTAATCGTCTGATACTGTTTTGTAGTTCGATAACCCAGGCTGGTTCAGCAGGTAAGACCTCATGCTCTTCGTTGAGCCAGGCTTGTTTAGCAGGTGAGACCTCAGGCTCTTTGACTGTTGCCAAACATAATCTTATAAATAGGTAGGTAGTGTACGGTAATAGAGTACCCGCCTGGGTATTGCCTTCTAGACTTTATAAAGGTTGGGAACACAATATTGCCAATATACACCTGGTATTGTTAAAGTGTATAGGTGGGCCGGTTGGCGTGGTTGGTAAGATATCCTATCAATCACGCCGCAGGTTGGAGGTTCGATTCCCACACAGGACAAACATTTGTGTACATGAACATGTCTGTTTGTCCTGAGTCTGGGTGTAATTATCTATATAAGTATGTATTTACAAAAGAAAAGTAGTATATGTAGTATATCAGTTATCTGGCATTCATAGTAGGTACAAGCTCTGCTTAGTTAGGGGTCAGATGGCCGTGTGTGAGGAATAATGTCCCAGAATAGGCGATGGTAGCCAATCACCATGAAGTAGACAGTCGTCCTGCTTGCCAGGCTTCTGACATAAAAAGGTAGATGTATGAGAATGATGGTCATTAAGTCTTTTCGGTTCACTCTACTTTCAGACCGACAAAAAGTTAACTTAACAGAAGTTATGTATGATAGGGTACTTTTTAATTTTGTGGATATTTTGCCGTTACATACATTTTACTAGATCTGGTGGTTAGTTATATAAAAGCGTTAAGGAAATACTGACAACTAGGTACTTACTTGACCTATAACTAGGCTCTTGAAAACATGTCACTTGCAACGGTATCTGCAGAACGAATACAATATACCTACTTACCTATTACTTAGTTAGGTATCTACTATAAAACGGGTTAGTCGAGTAGCTATAAGAAGGTAAATAGAAAAGAAAGTCGCTGTTTGTATGGCCACATATTCTTTAGCCAAACTTGGGTTAGAGGTGGGGATGTGTGGTACAAGTATTCTATTCTATTTTACCTAATCTATGTTATGATCATCAAGGCCGTAGGCAGGAGAGGGGGCCGTAACCCTGTATATAAAATGGTAAACTGACTGACTGGGTAATATATCAACATCCAAAACCGCTGGATTTACTTGAAAATTCGCACATAGATACCTTAGGTAGGCATCCACTAAGGATTTTAGGAAATTCAATTCAATGGGGGTAAAATAGGGGTGGTTTTTGTAGTAACTTAATTAGCGCTTCTTCTTTAGTAACTTTATTTCTTCTAGCTCCTCAATCTAAATGTTTGAATTGAAGAGCCACTTATAATTCGAGGACCTACTAAATATAAAAGAGTTTCTTTTTAAAATCTAAAGCTCCTCAATTCCTTCAGTAGTAAAATACATTTATTATTCTTGTATATTCTATCTGGTAGATATGTAAGTAGTAAGTACTTACCATCAATAAAATGCAGGTTAAAATCATTTAAAAAAATATCTATATCCTTCCTCTATAATACACAGTTACATGCATTATATATATATACCTAAATATATATATGAACCTATTGGAAGTTAATTGAAATTCAAATGCGTTCAATCGTATGATTACATATTACCTTTGTGATTTGTAATTGAATTTTGGTAGATAGGTAAATACGGGTAAGAAAATAGTCGGGGTTTTGAAAATAAATAAACAATTATAGGTATTTCATGCTATATATTATTATTGTCAACAATGTACAAACATACTTGAGCAATAAAAAGTTTGTGTACCAAGTACTTATATATAAAAAAAAAACATTGCTCTCAAATAAAAATAGTAACATCAAAAAGTATAATACAACCAATAATTGGCAACAAAAAAAGAATGGTGGAACGATGTAGAGATTATGGAACCTGAATAAGTAATCCTTTTTAACCATAATGTGCAGTACGGTCAGCAACTTAAGTAGCCGAAAGATCTAATATTACAAACAACTGACACTATAGGTAAACTATAATAATATAGGAAGACTAACTAACCACCAGATCTAGTAAAATGTAACGGCAAAAAATCACTTTATATTGTCAAAAATAGTAAATGGTCACCAAAATTAAATCCCCATTTTAGCGTGAAATTAGAACCAAAAATTTTGCAACTTGTAGACCAAATCCAATTTATGATTGTTTAAACAAAAAGGGTTTCCGTGCAGTTAAAAAAAAATAACCACAAAGAAAAATAACCTAAAGTATCCGGGACGTTTCTGAATAGGAAGAGATTTCCTACAATGGTTTTCACATAATGTAAGTAATCCTAATTTGGTGATCAATTTACTAAATTTGCTTTCATTGTACACATTTTAGGTTATGATCAAAACGTTCTTTTTGGTGATTATTATATTTATCTGCAATTTAAATCTATTCAGCTACTATATTGCTGACCGTACCACAATTTAAATGTAAGTGGCGTTTCAATATTTGATAATTTTTAAGGGCTAATGAAATCTCATAATATAATGTTAATACCTGTGAAGGAAACCATAGCACGGTGGTAAGGTACTTTGTAGTACCCGCCTGGCTGGCTACCACCCTCAATTTGAAAATCTGTCGCCAAACACTTACTGGTGTGTTCCGGCAGCTGCACTTGGAGTTTTTCTTCTAGGCTTTGTGTGCTTACCACCTTCGGCCACATCATCACTTACCATAGTGAGATTAGTTTAGTAACATGTAATGTATTGCTAAAGTCAGTGAATGTATTTAGTGTCACAATAGTATTGTTATGGTTTTTTAGGGCTCCGTACCTCAAAAGTAAAAAAAGGAACCCTTATTGGGTCACTTCATGTTGACCGTCTGTCTGTATGTAAGACCTTTCTCCCAGGTACGTGTGGAGGTATCAAGTTGAAAAAATTAAACTTCTAAGTCAACGCAATCAAAAGATACGGCCGTTTACGCCGCATATATTGAGACTCACAACTACTCGCAAGGGAATCAAAACCTATAGGGTACTTCCCGTTGACCTAGAATCATAGAATTTGCACGGTGGTAGGGTACTTTGTAGTACCCGCCTGGCTGGCAACCACCCTCAAGTTGAAAATCTGTCGCCAAACACCTATTGGTGTGTTCCGGCAGCTGAACTTGAGAGCCAGATCCTTCTAGACTTTGTGTACTTACCACCTTCGGCCACACATCATCACCTACCATAGTGAGATTGTGGTCAAACACAAGCCTATACAAAGTAAAAAAAAAAAAAAAATCATGAAATTTGGCAAGAAGCAATGTCTTATAGCACAAGTAAAGAAATAAATCCGATAACCATTTTGTTTTTAATTTTTGTTTTGCGATTATAAAGTTAATTGCAGTTGATAAACAGACCGCGACCTATGTCGATGTATGGGGACAACAGTTTACCAAAATTTCTCAATCTAGTTTATCTATGAATATAATACGTCATCATCGTCCGCTTACCATCAGGCAGCCGTTTGCTTGTTTGTCACCTTGATCTGCTTCGAATATCTCAACATTGTTCCACCAACACTGTGTGTAATTTGAAATGCCAATTCACATGTTTTTTTTTAATACAATTAATCTGTTGAACAGCATGAGGATAAAAAAATGATTAGGCACTTCAAAATACACAAATTCCACCAGTAAAGAGGTTCGACGGCAAATATTTTCAAATACATACTATGTATCTCATACAATTTTCTTGTAAATCAATAATTAATATAATATGGCCGCGTCCTGTTCGCGTACTGAACAAACTTGTCAGGTAAAAATAATACAACTAGGTACAAACCTAGTTATCGTTCTATTATATTTTTTTGTTGTACAAAAATACTCTAGTTGATTTTTGAAATAAAACTGAGGTAATTTTTTACCATAGATAAAATGACTTAGGTAAGTTAAATAAATAAGATAAATATTTAATTTTAGATCAACCCAATACATCAAAATGTTTTTTTTTCTGATTCAAGCTTTGCTTAGTTTGATGTCAGACTGTGTGACGTTCCAGGATAGTTGAATATAAAAACGTATAATTTATACATAAACCAAATGTTTTAACAATTATTTAACGAGTTGTATGTATGTAAATATATAAATTTAAATTAAATTGTCATAAATAAAATACACAGTCTGTATACAGTGCGCGAGCGAGGCAGCTAATCTTTGTATTGGGTGAGTAATACGAGAGTGAGCGAGACCAGTACAGTGGTCGCATCAGCGAGTGTATTATGTAAATTTCGGTTTAACGCGACGCGCCTTATGCCGAATTTACAGCTTTCTGCAAACTGACAGTGTGCATTCATCTCCTTATTTTAAATCATATTCCACTGTAAATTTTCTTTTTTTTATGGTTTTTTTTTCAGTTAATGTCCCTTTATTTAAATGTAAAATTACATTATCTGTACGCAGCACTCTATTTATGTAAATAAAATAGCTATAATAAAAAAATCTGCAATGTATGTTGAAATACTGTAATGACCTAAGCGGGGAGGGCGGCCGACGGCTCGCTACGGCTTTTTGCCACGGCAACGTACGTACATTGCGTATGCGATAATAAAACAAATCAGGTTTATTGGATTTCCATAATGTTCGTGAAATAATTTCATGACCGGTCACCTTAGTATGATATACTGAATTCACCCCATTAGTTTTCGGTGGGCTGTCCCTTACGCCCTGTATACACTCACACAAATGTCTTGGGTGACAGTGGCTCCAGGTAGGGTAGAACAATATCAAGTTTAATTTGAGATTTGCCAGGGACCGTTAGATTCGCTACCGCTTGTCATATAAAGAGTTAAAAAGGGTTTCGATTCTGAACATGATTAAAGTCTGTCGACTGTACCTACACCTCGCGCACTGTAATGGCAAAAGATTTCAAGAACATCCTATATGTAAAAAAACTGTTCAACTATAATTATCATATAGCTTATTTAATATCTTCCTCTTGACAAATAATACATATTTAGTGCATTTCAGGTGAAACTGTAAGTGTGACTTTTTGGCGCCCCCTCGCGACGTCTATACGTAAACTGCCGCTTGTGTTTTCTAATGTGGTGTATATATCTGCGGCGGTATGGACTGGTGTACCATTGATGCTTGTTACTATATCTCCCGGTTGAAGACCGCCGCTGCGTGATAAAATACAATGGCATAATCATGTTTTCCTTCCTTTACAGCCTTTATACAGGGTGATTTTTTAGTATTTGCACATTACCTTTCACCATTCGTGAAAGGAGGCCTGTGATCAGCAGTGGGACATACTGGGTGATTTTTAAGTCACTGGCAATACTTGCAGAGGTTGAAGTACACATCAATATGAACAACTTTTATCACGGGACTAACTCTGATATCGCATACAATACAAAATACAACACTGTATTTTGTTAACGTTCCGTTCTTTGAAAATTTCGATTTTTTATTTTGTTCTAAAATCGTTTTCGACTGTGACATAGTGGGTTAATGAACTTATAACGAAAACGTTTAAATTTAATGATCGACTGTCATATCCACCTTGTATAAATAAGCTTGTGTTTGACACAATTACAGGCAAATGCGGGTAAAACCGCGGGGCATAACTTATAACTTACTTGTAGGCGGGTGATCCTATGATAACTTTCCATACAAGGATTCCGTGATCAATATCTGTCGGTATCTATAATAAAATATAAATGAAAATTAATAGTCAGCACTTATGAATAGTCTGACCCTAACTCACGATTCGAACGGTTGCTTTTGCTGAGAAGCCAGCAATAAACACAGCAATTATTCTTTTTAAAACCACTAGTCTCATCACAATATTTGTGTTATAATGAGGAAAAAACCGATGAGTGACTTGGTAGATAAAAAGACAGCTCACTCGCACAGAGCAGCCCCCACAAGCAGCACCTGTTCACAAGTATGACGCATGTGGCAGCCACCGCCATAAAGCAGCGTTTCTTAACCCCGGGTCGCGACCCAAATTCGGGTCGCGGGAATTCTCTATTCCCTCAGGTTTTTTTTTTTTTTTATGATTTAATTAATTGTTGAAAAAATGCTGATATTGCCGATGTATGCTTGTTTTAACTTTGATTTGAGTAAAGAAAAAAAAACTGTTGTATTTTTAAGGCTCCAGTCTCCCTAAAATCAGTGTTCTTGCGGAATTTATCAGAAAAGAAATATTTTTTTTTAGTCATCAGAAAAGCAATATATTTTACGTTATTTTAAAGTGTGAGATTTGAAGTTTCCAATACATATTTTATTTTTTAATTTGACGCCACTTTTATTAGTTTTGTGAGGCTTTAAACTTACCTCTATTTACGTTCCACGCGTAGAGGGTCTCATAGATGCAAACGCCACGAAAAAAATATAACAAAAACAAGAAATGTATTCAAAAAAAATAAATGTTGTAAGGGTCGAATTCAGAAATTTATAACTTTTTAAAGCAGTTTAAATAAGAAATTGAGACGATTTTGAAAAAAGTAACTAGATAAGATTATTGTAGTATTGTATTGATAAGATTTGCTTTGCCGACAAATGTAATCTGAATACATACATAGGTATATTACAAGAAAATAACTTTATTTTTGCCAGAAGTCTGTAAATGTAAATGGGTGATGAAAATACCTCAGGGTTTCTCATACGCAGCTCCAGGAGTATGTTAGGTGTCAGCGAAAGCATCGTAATGCCGAGGTACCTTCGCGAAACTTGTGGCGATTTTACTTTCCCTGAAAAAATAGCAAAATTACATATATTTTTTTGTTGTAAATAGAGCACTACCGGACTTGTGTTTGACCACAATCTCACTATGGTAAGTGATGATATGGCCGAAGGTGGTAAGCACGCAAAGACTAGAAGGAACTGGATCTCAAGTGCAACTGCCGGAACCCCAGTAGATACTTGGCGACAAGGTTTAACAAACAAACAAGAAAAAGATATATTAATTATGAACATAAAAATAATAAGTAGTCTAGTAGACAGTATTTTTTCTATTAAATTATATTTAACTAGCTGTCCCCCGCAGTTTCACCTGCGTTCTCAAAATAAATATCCCTCAGACCCACCCTCACCAAAAACACCAGGATTAAATGAAAAATACATACGTTTTGATAAGAACTCCTTTACGTAATCAATTGGTATAGCAAATGAGATACCCGAAGTAACCTTCATACTGTTGATCCCAATGGCTTCTCCATCTAAGTTAACCAACGGGCCACCACTGTTGCCAAATGTAATCGGTGCATCTGTCTGTATATATACCATATCCTTGCCTGGAATTGATTTCAACAATATAAAAAAAAAAAACCGGCCAAGTGCGAGTAGGACTCGCGCACGAAGGGTTCCGTACCATTATCTATAAAAACGGTAAAAAAAATCATGTCTGTTGTATGGGAGACCCCTTAAATATTTATTTTATTCTGTTTTTTAGTATTTGTAGTTATAGAGACTATAGTGAAAATTTCAAATGTCTAACTATCACGGGTTATGAGATATAGCTTGGTGATAGACGGACAGGCGGACAGCGGAGTCTTAGTAATAGGGTCCCTTTGGGTACGGAATCCTTAAAAGTATACGAAAGTTCAATCCTTCCAACAATACGTATGGGACAGCTGATATAGTTTTCGCTCTCTCAGTGTTAAATACTTTCAACGCTAAAATCTAAAATCGATTTTTATGAAAAATATAAAATAAAAGACAGAATATAGTTTCTGAAAAAATCACACAACCGAAAGCTTAATTTTTTGATACAAATTCATACCTCTTAAGCCAAGTTCTTCGCTGGCTCTCTGGGTGGAGCTCACCACACCAGCGGTGACAGTGTTGCTCAGGGCTAGTGGACTGCCCATTGCCACTACCTGTCATATTATAAACACACTTTTACTTATAAAGCAAGAGCACCAAGCCTTACAAAAATATCTGTGAGTTAGAAGGAATCCTTCTACAATAATAATAAAATTCGAAAATTCCCGTGAAATCTAAACAAAAAAATAAAATTGAAGTGTCTATTTGTAATTTCAAAATAACAGAGCTCTTTACTAAATGCAAGAAAATATACAGATTTTTAAAATTTATGACCGTCTGTTTGTTAGGGCTAATCTACAAAACGGCTGGACCGATTTTGACGGGACTTTCACTGGCAGATAGCTGATATTATAAGGAGTAACTTAGGTTTTTTTTTTGGTTATAGGCTAATATTTATACCGGCAACGCGGACAAAACCATGGGGAATAGCTAGTCAATAATGGGGAAATGGCCGTTATGTAAATGATAAAAAAATTAATTATTAAAAAATTATTACAATGAACAGTTCTTTTATTGATGATGATGTAACTGAGAAAAATAACTAAAATAACTTTGACAGACAGACGCCAAATTAAATCAAAGAAGTGCATCCCTGTCCTACTGACAAAAACTATGAACTATATAAGTAAGTACCGTCATAGTCGGGTTGAATTTCTGAAAACCCTTTCAACAAGAACATATTCCACTAAATTAAATTTTTCAAGGATTTTTGACAGTTTAGGTCTAGAATCTGCTGATGATAATTAAGTATGACAGTTATCAATACTTGTACATAGGTAAGTGATGATGTGGTCGAAGGTGGTAAGCACACAAAATCTAGAACAGGTTTTCAAGTATGCCTGTTTGGCGACAATGTGGTATAAAAATAAAGTGCAACTGCCCAAATACACTCATTGTAGGATTCGAACCCACAACCTTCACCGCAGCATCCAACATCACTACCTACTACTAGGCTAAGCTAGTGAAGTTAGTTATTGACTTAAAACTATTGATAATATAGGAGATAAAACCAAATATTTATTGTTGTTACAGAATACAAACCCACTCGCCAGGCTTGATATCTGAGGATGTACCAAGCTTCATGGTTGGGAGACCGGTTACTGGTATACGTAGTGTTGCCAGGTCTGACTTGAGATCTACATCTTCAACAAAACCTGTGTGCGTGGAGCCGTCCTGGGTGAGTTGTGAAATTCATATTTAGAAATTGAGTTTAAGAATTTAACTAGTATCCTGGGACATTCCTCACACATGGCTATCTGATCTCAAACTAAGTAGAGCTTATACTGTGGAAATCACTATGCATTTACATATATTATTTAACATAATTATATTACTACACCCATACTCAGAACAAACAAACATGTTCAAGCACATAAATGTCTGTCTTGGGTAGGAATCCAACCCACAACCTGTAACATGTTAAGTAAGGTATCTTACCAACCATTACCAATCCGAAGCGTTTTATAACATTAAAATAGCAACAATTTCATATAAGCTGCTTGAGATTACTGTAATTTAAATATAACAAGACAGCTAAGGAGTAGAACTTGCTTCCGGCATTTTTGTTTCCTGACTCCAACAATCTTGGGACTTTCAAGGCCAGAATGAATTGGCTTCTTCTGGGTAAGTGTGCTCTATTTTAGGCTTTGTAGTTGTCCTTGGACGAGTCAGAAGCCAAATGCAAGCCCATTCAATTTAAAAATAAAACCTCTGGCATACAAGATAAGAAATTATAATTTCATTTAATGTAGACAATAAGTACCTACTATATTTTTTAACTATGTATAAATGTTGCCTGTATTTGACCTCTATCTTAACATGGTAAGTGATGATTTGGCCGAAGGTTGTAAGCACACAAAGCTTATAAAAGAACTGGCTCTCAAGTACAGCTGCCAGAACAAACCAGTAACTGTTAGGCTAAAGATTTTCAACTTGAGGTTGGTGAGCTAGATGTCTATATAAGCTATTTAAATGCTTGTTTTTCACTGACTGGTGGAGAAGGAAAGAGTCCCTACCAACATCATCAAAATCCATATCGTACAATATTGAGGTAACAAAAATTACAAATGTAATTTCTATAGAAACTCCTTAGCAATTTTAGTCGTTAATTAGCACCTCGCTAAGACGAACATCTCTATTAAGTATTCAATTGCTTTATTTAGTCCAGAATATGATTGCACAAAATTATCATCACTTACCATTAACCGAACGTGGACAATAGCATTAGGCTTGTTCACAACAACATGAGCGTTCGTTAATATTAGCCCATCTTCCTTCACTATGAACCCAGATCCATTAGATAAGGTGATTGGCTGACCAGTGAACAAGTCCAGTCTTCGCCCATCTTTGATTTCAATATACACTACAGACGGCCCAGAAACAGCCACAACATCCGCAATGAAGTTATACTTCTCCCTCCTGCCTTTCAAGTCCGTAACAACACTTGCAGCATATAATTTCTCTTTAAAACTAACATAACCTATAACTCCTGCGGCGACCCCTAGTATCCCACGAAAAATATAGCTATTCCTACTTTCATCGCCACTATAATTGTTGTTTGACGCCGGTATTACACGGCAGGTACATCTGTAGTTAATATTTACTATAGGTTTTATCTTAAATATCCGGAAAAATCGCGAAATATTCATTGTTGATATAATATAAGTTGACAAATCTTATTATTCCCTCCCCACCACCTATCGTTCTTTCTGCCCACAGACCAAATCAAGGAACATAATACTCTCTACCGAGACATTGAAGCAGTGTTGCCAGGTCAGATTTTCAGATTACCCCAGGCTTCGTCTCGGGTCTTCGTCTAGATTCTTTATAATTAGTAACAATAATACCCTAAATAAAAAATCCTTTATATTGTTTTCTTCATTTACAAATAAAACAACAAGAAATATTTTTAATGTTATCATTGGCACATAACAATGAAAGTCTCATCTGCTGCATCATTATCACTATATTTTTGTCACACTCATAAATATTGTTATTATTTTTTTCTTACATTGCTTTTGTAAGAGTTAAGTTAACACAAGAAGAAGTTACTCTAGGATTTATACCCTGAAAATTACCCTGCAGGATAATTTTTACTCTAAATCTAGGGTAAGTTACCCTATGTTGGCAACACTGAATTGAAGAATCAATTAGAGATGTTACCAAACAAGCTAACAACTATGTATCGTTATAGCATTTAATATAACGTTAGAAAAATGTGCGATATTGTTAACTCATATTATATCGTTTGTTTTCAATTCAAATTAATATGAACATAAAGCCAAAAAATTATCCTTATTAGCAACACTATCGGATGATGTAATAATACAGTGTGTTTTTTATTTCAAAATCAACGGGATCGATTTACTGATTTTTCACAAATCCAATGATGCAGTTTTAGTTTTCATCAATATCGGGCTCGAGACTCCTTTGAGTATTTTTTGCTATTGATTTGGCCATCCGCGCCCACTTGAAATATTCACCTGCTGGACATAGGCCTCTCCTAATGATCTCCAATAGGACCGGTCTTGGGCGGCCTGCATCCAGCGTTTTCCAACGACCTTTACAAGGTCGTCTGTCCATCTTATAACCGGACATCCTACGCTGCGCTTGCCGGTCCGTGGTCTCCACTCCAGAACTCTTTGTCCCCATCGGCCATCCGTTCTGCGCACTATGTGGCCTGCCCATTGCCACTTCAACTTGCCAATCCGCTGGGCTATGTCGGTGACCCTAGTTTGTCTACGGATCTCCTCATCTGTAGGTATTTGTATATAATCATAGTCAAAGCCATTTATTCAGTTTAGACCCTAGGAGGGCACTTATGAACGTCAACACTACTGAAGTTACCACCTATAATGAAATAGAAACCCTGTGGTTAGGAATAGTCCCAAAAGCACACTGAAAAAAAAACACGAACGACATGCACTTATAATTACAGTACAGACAATACGTATATTAATCAGATTTTCAAACAATCCTGTAAAGTTTGGTTGAGATCGGATCAACAGTTTTATTTTGTGAATATTTTCCCAACAATGAATTTTCTGAGTCACCGCAATGCGTGGCAGGGTTTACTAGTAGGTACCTAATATAATAGGACATAAATGATAAAAAAGTGTCATTTAATAATTTCATATTAAAATATGTTATTTTTATATTACTAATTATATTAGCGTACTTACCTGAAACATTTTGAAGTTCAATGGGCCAAGAGTAGGTATGTAGGTAGTCGTAGGAAGGACCCATACATATCTTACGTCATGGTACAATAATATACTGCGCTATAGTACTTTTAAAATGAGTTTTCAATCGCAAAGTTAAATTAGGGGCGTGACAGTTTTCCTAGTTCAAGTGCTGTAGATTTTTAGGCCTATACAACGGGGTACCGGTTCTTGTTATTTCAGAATGTTGACAAGCAACCGCCGGGAAAAAAAACTCGGGCATAATAATTTTTCAAGAAAATATATTTAATTTGATTATATCTTGTGTAAAATACTACAATTCAACTAGGTATAATAAAATTTAAGAAGTTTATTTACTTACTACATAATTTTATCTTTATCTTATTATATAGGAACTATATATACTAGGTTTATTTACAAAATATATTAGAATCAATTATTTTTTGAAACATGTTGTTTGTATTATACATAACTGCTTACATAAGAATAATATTATATTTAATCTAGCGGTACGCGATGATGGCCGTTTTGATATATTATGGGTACCTATCTCTGTGCATGGGCGTAGTGGGGCAGAATGGGACACTTGCCCCACCCTGGCTGTTTAATACCTAATGATATCTTGTAGTCAATACTCAATTAAGTAAACAAAAAAATATAGATTTTTATTTTTTACTCCACCCTAATATAAGGCGTCACACACGGCGAAGATACTATAATATTTTATCTTAAGATCATGAGACAGCATTATACTATGAAAAGAGAAGCAACGACCTACCTAACCTACCTTCACTTTCCTTCTCTCTCACTCGTATAGCACTGTCTCTTAAGATAAAATATTATAGTATCTTCACCGTGTGTGACGCTCTTAAATCATGGTCTACGCTCATGTCTCTGTTTCGCTATAGTTATCTCTTTTTGGCACATATACGGCTATGAGCTGTCTGTCAAAACGACCATCATAGCGCGGCGGTAGTTTACTTACTTCCAGTGGCTATGTTGCGGTGATTAAACAATTGTTTTTACTTATAGGATATATATTTGAATTTACAGTAAGTATCTGTCGTACGTTTACATTTTTGCGCTTAGAGAAAGAATTTATGTTCCTTCTTCTCTATGACCTTTGCGTTATATAAAAAAGAAACGCAACGCTTCAAGGAAAGGCACTGTTTCTATCTATATATATAGAAAATAAGAAAACTGCGCCTTACTTCTATCTATGGGGATCTATGGAGTAAACGTACAAAAACCTGTATTAGGTAGGGTTTAAAGCAAGTGTAGGAAAGCTCAGATGTTAAACATATCTGTCAATTTTTAACGTCATTTAATCAAAAAAAAAAGACGGGAAATAATTTAAATCCTAAAATGATCCATTTGTAATAACTAAAAACGTTTCTATTTTATTTTATAATATAAAACCAGTCAGATCATATTCAACAAAATGACCTTGGCACATGATTCAGATCAAGTCATAAACGACTAGCATTTACTAAAGACCTAAGTATTTTTGTTTTATTCCTTTGACATCCATTTACTTACTTACTTGATTTTTTTTTAATTTCCATAATTTTACTATGGAATATAATGATTTTTTACTGATGAGGTTACGTATTATGTAACCTACTTATATGAAATAACCGATGTTAAAAAAAGGAAGCATAAATATTTTAAAAATGACGTCAGTTCATGCTAAATAAAGTACATAGTTTTACAGACTTCTGTTACACAGGTTAAGACCTAGCTCAGAAGTCAGATACATCATTTTATTTGTGTGAAATATAATTAAAAAAAAAAGATATAAAAAGCTGTAAGCTGCTGTTGAGAATCTATGAAAATTTATCTCACATTTTTTTCAAATTTGTATAATTATAATTCTACACCATTATTCTTTAAAAAAATATACATTTTGTAAAAAAAATTAAGGTGATTTCATTTGCATTCACCCGTACTGAATAAATTTTCAAAACAGGAGTGTTAAGATTGCCACATTTGCAGATTCATATATGCTTCATATCTCAATCTCTGAAAGAGCCCGGATAAATAGTAGTTACTTATTAAACTTTCACATGGAACTGCTGATTTTTTCCGCACTTTTAAAAGTTTAGCCATACAATTAAAAATAGCCCTGTGAATAAATAAAAAAAATCCTTAGACATTCCTCACACATAGCCATCTGATCCCAAACTAAGCAGAGCTTGAACTATGGAAATCACACCGACTACTTTTTTTTTGTTATTGAATACTTACACCCAGCCTAATAAATAGACATGTTCATGCACACAAATGTCTGTCCTGAGCGAGAATCAAACCCACGACCTGTAACGTGATAGGTTGGATATCTTACCAATCACGCCAATTGACCTGTCAATGAAATGGCCTGTAAATATGAAGCTGTAATTGTGGCTATATTAACACCCCTGGCTTTATCCTTTAAGTCACTAACTCCAATCCGTCCAATCTTCACATCCGCAGCTGTCGGTACCATTCTGTTTACCATTAACTTTACCATTTGTTGTACCATTGATGATTTCCATCTGTTTATATGTATAGAATACTTGGCAGAACGCTGAATCGTCACGCGGGAGATCGTAGTCGACATGATTAGCGGCCAGCCATGCGGCGCCCATTGCGCTTGAGACGCGCAAACGAACTAGTTCCAGTTCGGTTTTTATCTGTTTATAGAAATGAAACATTTTTTTTTATTAGTTAGTTTGAGGTTAGTACCTAGTACCTAGTTCACCGTGCAGTATATCCTTGGAGGGCTTGATAATCTGTACCCAGGACAGGTTATCACCCAATTTGGTCTCCAGACTATCACATAAATTACATATAGTTGGCCCGTGCAAATTCTAATTTCAATTTTTATACATATACAGGTGATTTTTTAGTCGCTGGCAATACTTGCAGGGGTGGAGGTACTCATCAATATGAACAACTTTCATTATGAGACCGACTCTGATATCGCATAAAATAAAACAGTCGCTTCATACATTTTGCTCGAGTAGGTATTGAACTTTTGTATGAAACAGTTGATATTTTTTTCAGTTTATATTGATGAGTAGTTCCACCCCTGCAAGTATTTCCAGCGACTAAAAAGTCAACCTGTATATATAATTCTTTTGTACGTGTGTACTTTATGTCACTGAACTTCTTGTAAATGGTTGGACCGATTTTGATAAAAAAAAGTGTAGGTGGAAAAACTAGAGTTGAAAAGTAGTAAACTGACCCGCGTATGGTGCAGGTGCGCCAAGAGTCCCGGCTTGAGTATATCCCAGCTGTTCCAGACGGAGCCGACGCACACGACGCGCAGGCGCGGGCGGGGGGCGGGGGCGGCGTGGGGGGCGTGGGCGGCGGGGGGGCCGGGGGCGGCGTGGGGGGCGGGGGCGGCGCGGTGGGCCAGCGCGGCCGCGTGCGCCGCCAGCACGCCGCCCGCCGCAGCGAATATGTGCCGCGCGAGGGGGTCGCCCGAGTACGCTATGTGCGACAGCTTCGCGGTCACACCTGCATGTGGAGGTGAACCACTTTAGAATTAAATATTACAGTTTAAAAAAAACACGCTTTTAGAACCCTAAAAACTAAAAAAAAATATCTTGAGGCATCCGCCATATTGAATTTAATGTGACGTTACAGATGAAGCTAATCAAATAACGCGCTTTTATTAGCTTCTCACTGCCTGAAATAACCGAGCCCTATATTTACACGGAACTGTCCAAAAATATATATTTAGCTTACTACGAAATAAATTTTCCCTATCTAAAACTGTCAGCTTAAAAAAATTACAATAAGTCATGAAAACTCGCTATAATACAGCTTCTAGTGCGGTCGCGGAGCAGGATGAATTTAGTGCGATGACCTTTGTGACTACTGCCAATGAGATATAGTTTAATTCTGTGACGACGGCGGTGACCGCATCTGAGCGAACGTGACGGCAATATATTATTCCGTGTGCGATAGAGACAAGTAATGACGGGTCATTGCACGCCTCGCCAGATATACAGCTGCTATGGTAAGCATCGATTGGTTAGATGTAGGTATTGGTGACTTATTATGATTTCATAAAAGAACTTAGCAACAGACATCAATATTAACAAAAACATTTATTAAACAATGAGGCAGTAAATATCGCATATGTATGTATGTATGTATGGATTATATATTATTTATTTATTTACTTATTACTTACCAGCAAATTGTGACTTGTCAAAGTGTTTATAAGCATGTGGAAGCAGATCAGCTCTAGTATCAGCATTAAAGTGCTCCCGGATGACTTCCCAGACGCGGTCGGTGCAGTGGGGGGCGGGGCGGAGGCCGTCCATGTCGTCGAATATCATCTTCACCGCTTTGTGAGCTATCCAGTATGCTGGAATTGGTGATAGTCATTTGTATTTATAGCCTTACTAGCTGCTGTCCCCCGAGGTTTCAACCGCGTTCAAACAGACTCACTTTCGCATTCATAATATTAGTTAGTAGGACGTCTCACGGCTATGGGAGACGCAGGGAAAGTTCTTTAAAATATACATAGTCGATGGTATATTTTATATCTAAAAACTTAATCTATTTGGGAATCGAACCGAACAAATCAGGAAAAAACGTGATGTCGATAGAAAGGGTAATTTATAAAGGTTAATTATGTCTAAATAAATCTATACTAACATTATAAAGCTGAAGAGTTTGTTTGTTTGAACGCGCTAATCTCAGGATTTACTGGTTCGATTTGAAAAATTCTATCAGTGTTGGATAGCTCATTTATCGAGGAAGGCTATAGGCTACTTTTATCACATAAAACATAAGATCCCTCGGGAGCTGAATGCAGAGTGCATTCAGCTCCCTATTTCAGTTATTATTGTCAGTTTGCGGAGGGCTGCCCATACTCCCTCTATTATATTATTATAAGCATTGCAGTAACATACCACCACCTTCGTCTCCCAATATGTAGCCCCAACCACCACATCCATATTGCTGTCCGTCTGACGTCCGCAGTAACGCGTTAGATCCTGTACCTGAAAATAGTTATACATTTAGGTTATTATACAATTTTGATAAAGTCTTCTCGCAATTTATTTTTATGTGTTTAGACTTATTATATTTGAAGACAATATTTGAAGGAAAAAATAGCCAAGATGGTCAGATTTAAGAGAGGTAGAGCATAGCTATATGTCGTTCAGAGAGCAGCTCGACTGGGGAAGTACCTGCACCTTACAGAATACTGCAGCCAAATAACTTATAGTTGTATTCCTGCGCGTGAGTAAGGTCGTCAGAGCTCATCGGGGAGGGGGGAAGGGTCGGCAACGGCAACGCGCAAGTGATACCCCTGGTGTTGCAAGCGTTCATAGGCTACGGTAGCCGCTTACCATCAGGCGGGCCGTATGCTTGTTTGCCGACATTGTGGTAAAAAAAATAAAAGACCAATAAAAAAATGTAACCTTGCTGAGTTTCTTCTCAGTTGAAGGCGTCTTCTGGACCGTTGGTAACTTCAGTAGCTTCGACGTTAATAAGTGCCCTACTACGGCCTTAACTGAATAAATGGCTTTGACTTTGAGTTTGAGATTTTAGGTAATGGTAATGGTAGCTAAACTTGTTTTGAAAAGATCAATTGCTGAGATTTCACGGCTCTTCTCAGCAAATGCAACCTTCCGAACCGTGCGTCTCTAACGACGATACTAAGTATTTCGTAAGTGCCTGCAAAAGTATATTTGAATAAAATATTTGTGATTTGATTTTAAAGGGCAAAACAGGGCCCTACTATGTTGCTGTATCTCTGCCTATCCTTATGTCACGGGTCTCTAGTTCGTAGGTAATAGTAACGAATTACAGACCCCTTTGGATTTTTTGTTGGCCAAAACCCGAAGCATTCAAATAAGTTATTATTTGGGGAACGGTCGGATTGCTAATGTGCAGCTCGGGGCGCTTATACGGGACGAGGCTGAGAGGGACATCGCGTCGGTCCTCGCCGGCGAGGACGAAATCTGGGTTGACGGTTGTGTTCTTGTATTTGTTTGCTTCAGCTGCGATCTGAGCGAGAGTAGGACCGCGGTCCAACTAGAGATGTTGAAATCTTGTATACATATATGCTGAGTGCACAAAAATCTTTGTTAGTGCGATGTAGAATTTTATGACGCCATCGATTCACTAGAAGCGGATAGATTATTGTGTAGTTGAGAGAAATCAGTACAATTATTGGTTCTAGTATCATTGAACGGAACTCTCCGTGCGTGAGTTCGACTCGCTTTTTCTGGAGTCCCTGGGTTTATTTTGATGTTAGTTAATTATTTTCTAATCATATTTTTTATCATCTAAATGACACAGTTATTTTTGTGTCACAATTGAAGACAGACGTCCCGTGCTATCACAATAAGAGCGTTTTTCAAACCAAAACAAATTCTATTTCATGCTGATAAAACTGCATTTATTATGTTTACATCTCATCCGTCATCATCACTCAAGGTGAAGGGTTATCTGCAGCTGATTGTGCCTGTCCCTGTTTTGCAGCGTGACCTACATTTACTGTGACCATTTCTTTAATTAATTATTTTATAATAGCTATTATAATTATGATGAATTGCACGGTTTATAGAGTGTACTTTGTTGGTAGTACTCTCTTTGTAGGGCCAAATATTTACCGATGTGTTCTGGCAGCTGCGCTTAAGAGCCAGTACCTTCTAGGCTTTGTGTGCTTACCACCTACGGTTTAAGAACTTAGTTATTAAGGTTAATTAAAAAAAAAAAAGGTTGATTATTTTTTGCTTTTCAGTTTTTTCAGCGGTTTAATTTTTTTGTTAAAAAGTTTTTATTTTATAATTTTTTACTAATTACTCTACTAATTACTGCATGCATAATTTTTGATTTCATACATTACAATCAGTGAGTGATCAATCAATCATCCCCTGTTTTCCTACCCTACCAAATTTATATGGGACCAATTTTGGGGTATACCCTATCTAGGTGTAAAGTTCTCATCAATACAAATTAATCAAGCCCAGGTAATTGCTGTAAATCGTTGGACAGTTCCCTCGACTGTCTTTTGGCTCCATCATCAGATCGACTCCAGACCTTCATTAAATAGTAGTGCTTTAAAATACTTAATAATGAATGAAAAAAACGCACTATTCGGCACTACGATTTTCGAAGGTTCTCCTCGATTTCTCTGGGATGCCATCATCAGATCCTGGTTTCCTTATCATGGTACCACTCTTGGAATATCTCCTTTCCAACAAACAAAAAAATCCAAATCGGACTACTCTGGAAAAAGATATGCGTGGTTAAACATAAAAAAAAATATACGCGTCGACTTGAGAACCTCCTCCGTTTTTTCGTCGGTTAATTATTTCCAAATAAATGTTGTTTAAAACATAGTAAGTAGGTACTAGTTACCAATTTTTTACCGAAATATTTCGTAACAACTTGTTTTGGACCAGAACAAGTTTTTGAAATACGATTAAGATTAACGTACTAGTATTTATTATTTAAAAAAAAAGCTTATTTGCAGTTGCTAATTTGGTTTTAAATAAGCTAATCCAAAAGTTAAGTTATGAAATTGTTTTTCAAAAATTAGACCGCATAGTGCGCGACATCCTATCTAATTTGAAAATGAAAATATTTTTTATTCAAATAGGCCTTCACAAGCACTTATGAATAGTCTAACTCTAACGAACGCACGGTTCAGAAGGTTGCTTTTGCTGAGAAGAGCCGGCCAGAAACTTAACAATTACTCTTTTTTAATGTGATGAAAATATAAATATTTACGTTTTCAAATCTATGTAATCGTATTGTTGTAGGCATGGTACGTTTTTTACTATTAGAAATTGGCATTACATAATCACAGACGGACAAATCGAAATTATAAGGGTCCCATTTTTTGCCATTTGGCTACGGAACCAAAAAAATTTTTTTTACAACATTGTCGACATAGTGAGCGGTTACCGTAGCCTATGAACGCTTGCAACACCAGTCACGCGTTGCCTGAGCTCTGGCGAACTTACTCACGCGCAGGAACACAACTATAAGTTATTTGGCTGCGGTATTCTGTAAGGTGGAGGTACTTTTCAGTTGAGCTGCTCTTTGCTATACCTCTCTTAAAAAGTTTTTGAATCCTTACCAGCAATAAGTACCATTCCACCATTAGGTGCTCCGGTGAACAGCGACCCAGCTGTGTCAGACCCAACAAAGATAGCATTTGCGCATTTTCCATCCTTTTCCTTCACTCGCGCTGCTAGCTCAGCGTTACTGCTTTCCTGCTCGCACCCAGAGAGCGTCAGCCCCTGAGGATATAATCTTTACATAGTATAAATCTTTTAAACTACCTACCTACGCAACGGATTTTAGATTTCAGCAATGATTTATGAGGAAGGTTTATAAGTATGTATAATACGTACATATTACAGTACAAAAAAGTCGAGAAATTCAAAGATTTGTAATGTGATGTCTTAACAAACATATTTTTGTGCGCTTACATTATTGCACCCGTGCGAAGCCGGGGCGGGTTGCTAATATATAACTAAACTAGCTGTCCCAACAGACGTTGTCCTGTCCAAACTCGATTACGACGCCATCTACCGGGTCCAATTGTATTTTAAAACCATCCAGGGACCCACTCATATATACACACAAAATTTAATTCAAATCGGTCCAGTCGTTTAGGAGGAGTTCAGTCACATACACACGCACACAAGAAATATATATATTAAGATGTGTAGGTAATATAGTGTTGGTAGCGTATCGATATTGTTGAAAATCATAATATCGATAATAATAGACTCTGTATATTACTCAAGGGCGACTCACAAAATTGTAAAGCCAATTGAAAATGAAACTTCAACGGACATTACCGTCTACCCCCTCTACGCGGCCGTAACGCTTTTTCATGACAGAAAAAATCCTAATACCACCGTCTGTATAGAAGTATCACTTCAAAAAAACATTTCATTGAGTTTCCTCAAGCGGTAGCCCATCAGTTCATATTGTTTTATCGACTTAGCTATAATATTCGGTGCGTATACTGATTATCAATGAAGACCGACACAGTTACATTGACTTCGAGTGAACCCTCTAATTAATTACAACGACATCGCATTGGAATTTTTTATAGAGTTTTATTATCTGTGACAATGGCACCGTTTTTAAATGGGGCAATTTTATTGTTTCATTGCCTGACAACTTCATAATTATGATTACAATAGTTTTAGTTAGTATTGTAATTTCACTAGAACTAAACAGATTGAGTGGTCTACTGAATAGGATGGCTTCTATTTTTTCATTTCAGACTTCCATGTGGAATGAGGCATTTGATAGGTACACGATCGCGACAAATTAATTCTGCGACTAACACAGCATCAGCCTAAAAACTAAATTATATATTCCTTAACGATTGGAAAGGCAACTCAATGGGTCTGAATAAAAGTATGTCTGCATAAGAATGGACCTGAGTGCAATGAGCAAGCGGCTTGTGACAGTTAGTTCTAACAATTCATGGGGTAGCTATACCTTGTCCTGTTTTTAAGCTACTGTGTCCACGATTTCTGGTATACAGGTATCTACCTAGTATGATGTATGTATAGAACATTCTCGAGCATAAATATATTATATACATCATTATATATACTTAAATAAATTTCTCTTATTCCCCAGGTGTGTTCTGTCAGTTGCACTTGAGAGGCAGTTTCTTCTAGGCTATGTGTGATTTACCTTTGACCACATCATCACTTACCATAGTGCGATTGTGGTCAAACATATGCCTATACATATGGTAAAGATAAAATCCGTATATAAATTATAATAATACTAGCTGTCCACCGCGGTTCCACCCGCGTTTCCAAGAAAAAAAAATGCTTCTCTTCATGCCATAAGCTATCTGCGTTAAAAAATTCATCGTGACATCATCATTCAGACAGATAGACAGAGTTTTCATTTATAATATCAGTATGAATGTTATCGATATTTATTTATCGATTTTAAACAACACTATTTTTTGACAATAAATGTAATCGACTTACAAGACTATCTAAAGGCTGGTCTTTAGGTATCCCAGCGTCTTTCTTGGCAGCATGTACCATGTTAATTAATCTCATGGCACACTCCTCGATGCCCAAGGTCCAGTGGTTGGTTCCAGGACCTTTAGCTTTCCCCACGACGGAACCGTTCTCATCACATATCACAAGATTTGAATGTGTTGCACCCCTGAAAAAAAAAGTATGAATTACAGACTACAATTTTAATTAACTTTTAATAAAAAAAAAACTAAAACATCAATGTGAGTTTACACTAAAAAGTATAAAATAACGATGTTAGAATCAATGTTTGGAACACGTTTTGAAGTCAGTGAAAGAATTTGAGATTCTGGAAAACTTTCCCGGACTTCAAAAACGTGCAATAGATTATAATATGTGAATATTTTGTAGTTCCAATAATATTACATACATACGTGTCGAATTGATACCCTATTTTTTAATTAATTAAAAATATTAATGCACCAACAGCCTTACATTATACATATATAGAATGATATTCAGCTGTAGATATACTGTTGAAATGGTCACGTAAATACAGTCCCATTTTGTGACAATGACAGGAAGGTGATCAACAAACAAGCCTTAGTTAAATAGCGATTAATAGGATTCGAACCCACGATATTCGCCGCGGCATACGACATCACTACCACTGAGCTATCATCGCCATAAAATCGGCTTAGCCTTGACTTTACCCACACATTTGAAGGCTTACTTACAAAATCAATAAAAGTTTTGCTGCAAGTCACTGAGTGCAAATGACTAAAGACAATTTTAGTCAAATATTAAAAACTAGCTTTCGCCCGCGCTTTCACCCGCATACTTGGGATAAAAAGTAGCATATGTCACTCGTACATATCTCTATGTAGAAAACACATCGATTCGTTACTCCGTTGTAGCGTAAAGAAGGATAACTAACAAACCTACTTTCGCATTTTTATAGTAAGGAAGGAATATGCAAGATATTATTGAACTGAATTTTAAGAGTTTATGATTATTTTGGAACAATTTAATACAACTGGAAAACTCGTGGGAAAACGCTGGATGCAGGCCGCCTAAGACCGGTCCTATTGGAGATCATTAGGGGAGGCCTATGTTCAGCAGTGGACGTCTTGCGGCTGAGATGATGATGATGAACAATTTTAGTAAAGGCACGAGAAGATGGTTTACACCAACAATTATAATGATTATTAACCTTTTAAAACGCAACTAAAAAATGAGGTAAGTACTTATAAAAAAACCTATGTTTATACACCAGGCCCTGCAGTCTCGTCATACATGACATGTCATCGCAAACTACTAATAACGAAAAAATAAAATTAACATTTAACAAAAAGTAAGACCAACTTCAAAATGGGTTGTCGCTAAAAAGTATAAAATAACTATATTAGAACTTGTTTTGAAGTCAGCGAAAGAATTTGAGTTTCTGGAACACGTGCTTCCCTTTCCCTGACTTCAAATCCTATAAAAAGCTATCAAAAATACCGAATGACTTCACCAAGTAGAAATGTCACCAAACAGCTCCAAGCGCATTACTTTTGGCTCTGCCAATCATTAGTTGCAACGTGCAATTGGCGAATAAAACCAAATCCATGTATTGCCTGCAACGTCTTTTGAGAAGCATTGAAGAGAGACGACCCAGGATCGAGCTGCTTGGAGACGCATGATACGGAGGGCCGACCAATGGGAAAGGGCCAGGCAAAGAAGAAGCCTTGTAGTACTTGGTGTACAGGTGTCAGGGCTTTCAACAGCGCTGCCTAAAGGGCGTCATGTATTTGAGGAACCTTCAGCGCCGGCCCTGAAGTAGAGCGAGAGGAGCGGTCGCTCTAGCAATTTCGAGCGAATTTTTTTGCAATAAAAGTAGATTTTTGGAAAAAAAAATCCGAAAGACAATCTCGCTATAAAGGCTAGGGCCGGCGGAGAGCTGGGAACCTCGACACGAAAGAAGAGGAATGTCACTCTCAGTTGTTTCCCTTCTAAATCAAAACGTATTTTTTATTTTTACTTTGTATAGGCTTGTGTTTGACCACAATCTCACTATGGTAAGTGATCATGTGACCGAGGGTGGTAAGCACACAAAGCCTAGAAGGAACTGGCTCTCAAATGCAGCTGCTGGAACACACCAATAGATGGTGGTGGTAGCCAGCCAGGCGAGTACTACAAAGTACCTTACCACCATGCTATGGTTTCCTCACGATGTTTTCCTTCACCGAAAGCTCGTACGTACCCACGACCTTCGCCGCGGCGTCCACCGAGCCATCATCGCCTTTAAAACTACAAACTACTCCACATTGTGCATCGTATACATAAACATACGACTATATCAATTCATGTTACATATAAAACACAATGAATGCCGCCATGAGTGTTTTTGTCAGTAATTAGTTTGCGATTACGAGAAAATACCGGCATTATATGAGGTATATCAACTATTCCCAAAGATAACAGTTAAAACAGTATAGTTGGGTATAATATCAGTTGTGAAATTGGTCATTTTTTTAAGTTTGAAAGCTGACAAGTAGGCAAGCGTACTTGATGGTAAGTTAGCGTAGTCTATGGCATTAGCAATACCAGGGGATAGTCAGTATTGCCGACCTTTATAAAGCCTAGAAAACAACTCACTCTCACGTGCAAAAGCCGGTAACAAGATTTTATTAAAAATATAAGCAAAAAAAAATGAAATGATGGAAACAATAAAAAATCATGGTCTTCAAAATGCTGGAGGCATCAGATTCATGTTCAACTTGCTGTGACACGTATGCCTTTGTTTTACGCAGTCGGTTTTTTATCAAACTCCGACCTTATTTTTCGATGGCCAGATATCTGGCTGTTAATTATAACAGTTTTAAAGACTTATCAGAAGAATAGATTATCAGTGGTTTATTCAAAGATTGAAAATTCAACTGCAGGCAATAAGATATGGGGAAGAGCCCGCTCCGATGTCAGCGGTGCGATTGTAGAATCAAATAGTAACCCGCGTTCCCGAGAGATCTTATGTTTTCCCGGGATAAAAAGTAGCATATGTGCTATTCCAGACTATAATCTATCTCTGTGCCAAATTTCAACCAAATCCGTTCTCCCATTCTGGCGTGAAAGAGTAACAGACATCCATCCATCCATCCAAACTTTCACATTTATAATATTAGTAGGATTGTACGGGAACATCATAAGATAATTTCAAAATTTTCCGAACTTAAGATGCTATATTATTTAGATAAAACTGATCCTTATGGTTTCCCTTTCGATCGCGTTTATTTTTACATTTCGTGGGTTTGACGCCCGTTACGGGCACTAGATTTTTCAAAATCTATGGATGTAGCCATACTTATTTAACCGACTTCATTTTAACAATGAAGTGTATTCTTCTTTTAGTAAAATTTCCTATTTTTAATATTAAAAGTTATTTTGTTCGGAGAACTTCGATAGCGCGATGTAGATTTGTGATAATTTCTTGCAGCTATCATTGTATTGTGGCGCCATCTATCGATTGGTAGTGTATACTAATACCACAGTCTATGTAACTCTTAACAGTCGGCCATCGGACACGTCTAGACAGAGCAATCGTGCGTGCGGGGCTTGCGGGGTGAGAGAGGGGCGGTAGCGAGCCCAAGCTGCTTTACACTCGCTTAGGACACAATGCAGCAATGACGAATGCCTATACAAAGCAGCATTTCGCGTATGTTTTTTACGCTGTCCTAATACTATACTAAAGTCAAATACTCTCAGCCCACGGGGCGTAAAATGTAGAAACAGAATTCCGCCTGTTGCGCTCCCTGTCTTCGCACTTACGGGCTTTAGGGGTGCATAGTGACGCACTCATGAATGTGAACGCACTCTGTCGTGTTCGCAACTCATTGCCTATATAGCGCACACATGATTTAAGGCATCGCGGGCAGCAAGTGTTTGTCATTAGTTTAGTATAAGCACAGAGGAATAAACGTAAAGTGTAGTGTCTGTTTCTCCAATTACATGAATCTATTTAAATTCCATTTCATTTTTTTATCTACAAGTTTAGGTACTCTAACCTATTGTTAAGCTATAGGTAGGTACAAACTCCTCGTTGAGTTTATAAATGACGCATCACTTCACTCTATCATTTACAATATTTAATATGTTGTATTATGAGATAGTTTTGTTTATATTGTTATTTGTGACAACAACATGAATCGACAGATGTATGTATCGAGCAATCCTACTTAAAATGATAAATGAGAAAGTTTGTATATTTGGATGTTGACACCCAAATAGAATATATTCTTGATTAACATATAACATACTTTTTTATCCAGGGAACACATTAAGTTCCCTCGAAGTTATATTCTAGCAGTTATATTCTATGTATCTATGTGCCAAGATTTATTAAAATCCAATCAGCCATCACTTATGGCGAGATTGAGAAATATTTTTTGTTACGTAAGTTCTAAATGCTTTACTAAGTGAAGAGATAACATAAACATGATTTTTAGATGATTTACCAATGTTAAAATTACATTGCCAGAAAGAAAATAATAAAATATTTCATAATAATAACATTTAATCAAAATATTCCACAGTAAATAAGCCGTTTTTGATGTCTTTTTAACTGTAGTCTAATTTGTTTAAAATATAAATTTAACTCCGTATAAAATTTTACTTTTACTTTGAACTACAATAAACTAAGATTTTATATTTTCAAAAGAGCAATTTCCTTCAATTGAATATCTTGATTTTGCCTCAAAAACTTGTAACAGAATCAAATCGTAGGAAAACCACAAGGCAATAAGAAATAAATGCCTTACCCTTATTTACACTGGGCAAGAGTAAAGAACTGTGTTTGACGTCAATATGCGTCAACTGGCTTCACTGTTGAGGAAGCAAACAATATTAAAATTGATATTATTGTTGCTGTCTCTATCGGCCGAGAGGAGAGCACGGACGACTAGGTGTGACGGCTATACTGGGTGATTTTGTTATCACTGGCAATACTTGCAAGGGTGGAAGTACTCATCAATGTGAACAACTTTTGTTATAGGACTAACTGTGAAATCATGAAAAAATTATCAGCTGTTCCATACAAAAGTTCAATACCTACTCGACCAAAATGTATGAAGCAACCGTATTATTTTACGCGATATCAGAGTTAGCGCTATAATAAAAGTTGTTCACATTGATGAGTACTTCCACCCCTGCAAGTATTGCCAGTGATAAAAAAATCATCCTGTATAATACAATTTTATTATGTATACAGCAACCTATTAATTGCTGAGTTTCTTGCCGGTTCTTCTCAGCTGTTGAAGGCTGACTTAAACGGTCACTTCAGTAAATTCGAACTTCATAAGAACCCTTCCAATTACAATTCCAATTTATTGTTTATGGCTCCATCGTGTCCACGATGACTCTGCCAGTGTCATGGTTAAAAACAACGGGAAACAAAATAGAAAGAAATAAGCAATAAGAATAGAAAAGAAAGAAATATAAAAAAGGAAAAATACTAATGAGCACATTACATTAGATAATATGTTATATATACATAAATAAGTAAATAAGCATGTACTTAAATGTTTAAATGTAGGGCGTAAATTAAATAAATATTTTTGACATTGACTTTGACAATGTACAATGATGTTAAACAACAGTAGATAGGTACCTATTGTAGTGCAAGTTATAAAGTTGACGCGTTTATCAATAAGGATAGTGATAATTGTTCGTTATCATTGTAATCATCATGCGGGTGATACGAAAACAAATGCGGGAAATAACCTTTTTAGATTTTTGCGAAGGTGTTTTTTTTTTCAATATCCTAATCGAACTCTACAATGAGTTTGAGCTTGCGGTGAAGGAAAACATCGTGAGGAAAACATAGAACGGTTTTAGGTTAGGTACCTACCCGCCTTTCACCACACACCACCTACTCCACACTCATCATCACTTATAAATAAATATTCTGTGACATTATTCCTCACACACGGCCATCTGACCCCAAACTAAGCAGAGCTTGTACTATGGAAGCCAGATAACTGATATACTAGGTACATATACTACTTTCTTTTGTAAATACATACATATATAGATATTGTTATTGATTGTTAATTATAGATATTGTTATCAAAGAAGCTATAAAAAAACACTTAAAATTTATTAGAAGCAGTATTTCCCTTTTTAAAGTATATACTTATTATATACTTTTTCCGCGCGGTTTCACCAGCGTTCCCGGGAAAAAATAAAGCCCATATTACTAAGGTATAATGTAGCATTCTAATGGTGAAAGAATTTGAAATCGGTCCAGTAGTTTTTGAGTTTATGAGTTATAAATATACAAATCTTTGCTCTTAATAATATTACTTATTATAATTATTAGTAATGTTTATTTATAAGTATGATTATTTTGTGTCGATAAAAAATCGTGTTGTTGTGTTGTGTGTAATTATTAATTAAAAATGTCAGTTTATCGTCGAGACTAGAGTGAACTCCCCTCAAGCAAAATACTTGTCAAAAGTAAACGTTATAAAATTCAAGGCCATCCGTGCAATGAACTAATTGTAATATAAAATTGTTTGCATTCCTACATAACTACGCTGCGAATTCAACTTTGTTACTTAAGAATAGAGTGGGATTCAGCTTATTTACGTTTTGTCGGCGTGGCTGACAAGCCGATGAAATAGAGCCATCTGATTGGTCGAAACTGCACTCGCGATTGTGAACATAATAATAATGATTTAGTGTTTGTTTTTCTCAATACGTATCAACGTATACAGTGAAATGACAGTGACTGTAATTAACAACTTTAACTCATAGAAAATAAAGATTATTTTTGAATTTTGTAGGTACCAGTTTAAGTAATATTTTATTTGTATGTAGACTTAGTAGGACCATAAAGCTTTAATCAAACCCATACCTAAGTATTTTTAGAATAATACATTAGATAATTATGAGTATACTTACTTTATTAAAATTAATTTAAAAGTATTTATGCAGGCAGGTAAGTACGTAAGTACTTATTCGAAAATTTTATGCAATATTACTTCTTCACTAAAACTAGTCAGAATTTAAAATGAAAGCAATATTACGCTCTTAGGTGGGTACCTATTACTTACCTATCTAATATTATTTATGCATTGTGTTGATGTCTGTTACTTCAGATTTCTAGGAATGAAATATAGAATTAATATTTTTATGTGAAAGTGGGCAAAACCACGAGGCGGAAGATAGTAAATATGCAATCATATTTTTCTATATTTAATCAGTAATAACGCTCACATAATTTCACATGCCTATGTCAAGTCAGAAATATTTGATTTCTAAACATGACACTGACATAATGTTATTACAATTGATTAAAAAAATATTTAATTCATTTCCAACGACATTGACATTTTGGTAAGGCGCGAAGCGGAATTCATCTGTCTGATTCAAACTAATCAATAAAATGTTATTTTTTAATTATTGAAATTACGAAACAACTAGGAATGCAAATTCAAGGCAAACCATTCAACTTTCAAAGAATTCGCATGCATTGTGTACGAAAAAATGATCTATAGCTATGTAAATAACATGTACATACCCTTCGACGCCCCCAAAGTACTTCATCGTGTCAAGTGCCTTTCAATGTCTGCACTGTACAATGTTACACGGTTAACTTTCCAATCTATTTATTGTTTTCCGATAAAAAAAAAACAAACCGCGTTCTGGTGTACAAACACACTGTGCAAACGCGGCCGCTCAACTGAATGAAAATTATTTATCGAACGAATGGAATGAAAGTCAATGGAAGGGGAATGAATGATTATGGATTGCTGAGAGTAGAGCGTGTCGCTGTTAGCGTTTTAACTGTAACAGATATTTTATTTATCAACCTGCTATGTTATGTTATAACGTTATTTTTTAACTAAAAAAAAACCGGCTAAACACGATTCCGACTCGTACATGGAGGGTTTTGTACAATAATAATAATACCAACTTAAAGTTGTTATAGGTATGCGGTCATATTAAAATATAAATTATATATTTGACGGAGAAGGCGGTCTCTCTTGTTGGTTATCACTCATTATCTTGTTATTAAATAAACAGAATAGCCTTCAATAATACTTTTAATGTGTTTCACACGGGCTTCTTATTAATTACACTATAAACTACCTTTTAATGTCTTAATTGTCTTTAGCTATTATTTGTTTTATTTACACTAATTAATTTAATGGACACTACAAAACGTAAGACAGTTCCTCGGTACGCGTCTGTCTCAAGCTCGCTCCTGTGCTTCACTGGTACCGAGATTCTGCCGAAGTAACACTTATGATAGCGTTGCTTGTTTTATGTAGCACCTCCATGGCTATACTCCAACATATTTATAACTTTCTTAGTATCTCATATTCAACGATTGATTAGTATTTGTTGTTCATGCACAGAATATCATTAAGGCTGACTTCCACTTGACGTGGTAACTTTAAAAGTGACTCCAAGGGCCTAAACATAATTGGTTTTGACTTTGACTTCAAGAGAAAACCCCTTTGCATCGAATGCAAGTGAATTAAGCTGGTAAGTGGATGCACCTAGAGGTGTAAGCAGTACTCCATAGGCTGTCTAACCTGCGTTTGATAGAGCTGCAGCCGTTTTTTTTTTACTAAAACATTATAAAGAACAATGTTTCCTGTTGTTGAGTTTCATTGTGTGCGACTCGACAGAGAAGGAGATCCAGCGGAATTAGTAACTAAATATTTGTCTTTAGTACAGTTTGAAAATGTTTCCATCAAATCGTCACACCCAGCTTTTTGAGCATATTAGAGAATAGTAGGGACGTGGTATGGTAAATAAAACGACAAATAGGTAACATCTCGTATATTTACTTCATAATAATATTTATATCGTTCACACATAAACATACAACACTCGCCTAACAAATATTACGTTAAAACACTCGAATACACAATTTAAGAAATTTGAGGAACGTTGAGATCTTTGATTATTCTTTGACTAATAAGTAGATACCCGTTTATACTAAATTTTAGGTAGGTTTGTATTAATATAAGTAAATAAGGTGGGAATAATGCTCCGTAAACCTAGCAGAGTAATGTGGTCAGATATTATATTTTTTTTAAATTAGGTGCTCTTTAGGTTATAATTAGGTGCTCAAAAAATTTTTTTTGGTTAATTTTTAGCAGGCAGTTGTTTTGGCACCTAATAAGCACCTAATTTTAAAAAGATTTTGTCCAATTTTGACCACTTTGCTCTGCGAGGTTGACGGATCTTCGGAATAAGATATACTTAATGATTACAAACATATGAAACATCGTTATTTGTGAATACCACCTCATTTATCTATGTGAGTTACATTTACATCCTCATTATTTAGTAAAGTTAAGCTAAGTTAAGTAAGTACATTACAGATTTAATAATAAATAGAGGCACTGTCAACCACCAAACCCGTCATGATTGTTTATCTTTTATATCAATCTATAATATATAAAACAAAGTTGTATTACTTACACCATTTATAACGGCTGGACCGATTTTTATTTTTTATTTTTTATCTTTTTTTTGTTGGATTTGTATAGCAGAATAACTATTAAAACATTGAAAAAATATATATGCCGGGTGCGGGTGAAACCTCGGAAAACAGCTAGTTATAGATAAACACACTAATATTGACGAAATTGTGATGTTTGTTAAGAAATTAAAACGTTAAATTGAATATAATGACTTGAACTGACAAATATTGAATTCCGAAGGTAACTAGTCTTAGCTCATATCACACGATCTGCAATAACGTATCTGTGTGGGTCGTACAATAAACTGATAAAAAAAAAACTTAGTGTTTCCACACCGTTTCTACAACCGTGAAAAATCGTAGAATGGAGGATAATGTGTAATGAAATTGTCTTAGATTTCTAGCTTATCTACTTATACAGGGTATACAAGGTTATTTTTAATTTATCTGCAGTGTTTTAAGTCGCCAAACACCTATTGGCGTGTTCCGGCAGTTGCACTTGAGAGCCAGTTCCTTCTAGGCTACGTGTGTCACCTTCGGCTACATCATCACTTACCATAGTGAGATTGTGGTTAGAAAACAAGCCTATGCAAAGTTAAAAAAAACTCGATTTCAGGGTTGGTCACAGTAAATAAACGTTGTTTATATTGATAAGTACCTACTTTTACCACTAAAAGTACTGCTGGTAAATTAAAAATAACCTTGTTTATATGGAACATTAATAATTATTGTTATTTAGTATATTACTAACATCAATTCATGCTCAAGATAGAATTTTAGATGAGTCAAACTCAAAATAACGAGACTTTTAGTCACACATAAATAGGTATATATATTCTTAAAGATTGCTTATTATTTATTTCTGTATTTTCTGTACTACACGAATATAATCTTATTTTAAAACAAAAATAAATGTTACTCACAACGACAATAATTAGCTATCTAAATATTATTTAAAATAATACATAATTAATATTATATAATTTCAGACAGTCTTTTCATTAAAAATCATTCGCTTCAAGTTTTTATTTGCATTGATCAATAATCATGTTTTATATTAGGTGACTCGTTATAGCAGTTTAAATAGTGTTATAACGTTGAATGCTTTTAACGTTATTTTAATAGTTGATAATCACATTAACAGATTACATTGACGTTAGTTTATAATCAATTTGATTAACATTAGGTTATTTACGAAGGTATAAAATTTTACTAAACACATGCGACGGTTGACTGGAACTGCGGGTTTTGCCGTCGCATGTTTAGACGTCACCTGAAAAAAAAAGATTAGAACATAGTGCCACCAATTTGTGTATTCAGGATAAAATCGGAACTAATGACACTCATTGGAAAGTCAGGTTTAAAAAGTCAAATGTAGGCATTACTTTCGATGGTGGTGCCCCCATTAATATTTAGATACTATAAGAACTTCTTAAGACATCCAAACAGCACAGAACGCGTGTAAATTTTGGTGTATTGATATCCTATTCTGAGGCGAATTAATATTTCTCTTTAAATAAAAGCATTTTGAATAACCGTTGTATAAGTTATCTTTACTAAGCAAGTTCTCTCTTTCGACAGTTTACCCCCTTAGGGGTTGAATTTCAAAAAATCCTTTATCTCAAAAGGATATAGGATATTATACTCCAAATTTCATGGTTCTATACCCAAAAGTTGAGGTAACTATTTAGTAATCTGTGGTTTAGCTCTGCGAAATATTCTCAATCAATCAATCAGTCAGTCAGGCAGGACTCGTTCTTTTATGTAATAAAACAGATTTACAGTAGGTAGTTTTCCTCCGGGGCATTGGCACAAGCATTGCAATTGGTTTGATTCAGACTATTAATAATGTATAGATGAGAAATATTGTTATTGTAGTACTTGTATTACTACTAGATGGCGCTGTAATATACTTATCAATGAGAATTTATTCTAGTTACAGACTACAGGGTATGCTTGGAAACTTAAAGTAGCAAAAAAAGCTACTTATAGACGTGACGTCGAAAAAGCCCGTAATTTGTTTGTCTCCGTGATAGGAAATCTTAAGAAAATTGTGAAACATCTGTTAAAAAATTTGTTCACTAAATATTTCTCTCGAATCCAAGACAATTTCAAGTAGATATTTTGCAGTAATGCAACAGTGTAGGTGAATCCGTAAGCTTCATGGCTCGGACTTATCTTTGACACATTGTCATAACCGCCATATTTTTCAATAGATATCGAAAGCGTGGGAATCGGGATACGGAAGCCTGTTTGCGACCCCACCTGTCAGCTGCAGATTGCGCGAGCGGCGCCGGCACCTGCGTGAGTGTGTGCGAGGCGGAGTGCGCGTGCGCGACGTCGTGCTCCTCGAACGAGTGCTGCTGCGTGCGCGCGCGCCGCGCCGAGCCCTCGCCTTCCGACTCGCGCCGAGATGACCCGCCGCCGCAGAAACACTTGCAGATTATGCGCTTGAATGCGAACCTGGTACATCGACAAGTTGTTTCGTTACCGTGGAAAGGCTTCAATTGGATTAAAAACAACAGAAAGGAATTCAAGCCAGAATTGTACGGGCATGGTAATTGACAGACAGTGACCCATTGTAATTTAGGTAAGCTTGCAAATTCTTTGAGATAGATCGGTTAATTTCATTTTCATTGTTTTTATAAATCTTACCTAAAATCCTTAGAAAATAGCGCATAAATGAGCGGATTGATGGCCGAGTTGCAGTACCCGAGCCAGAAGAGCACGGAGAAGACGATTGGTGTGACGCAGTCGCCACAAAATGCTCGCACCACATACACGCTGAAGAATGGGAGCCAGCAGAAAACGAAGCCACCAACAATAATGCCGAGCGTCTTAGCTGCTTTAGTTTCCATGCGGAATCTTTTGACCTGGAGTTGGTAAAAGACTCATTATCTTCCTATTATGGTACTCTTCTTACGTTTGGCTCTTCTATCCATCATATCTACATTCACTCCTTTCTTACTATATCAGTTTTTACACAATCTATCAATCTCTTTTTCGGTCTTTAGGTTTTCATTTTTGAGGAAAAATCTAAAATCACTCTTTATTTACGAATTATGTACACATTTATTTACAATAATTGTATAAAATACAAACTATAATATATAGAAAATATCTTCGAAGCCCTCGCTGCTGTCGATAGGCAAGGTTCCCAACAGGCTGGCAGCGTTCCATTTTTGAATGGCCAAGCTAATGCGTTGGCGGAACTCCCAGCCCTTCGGTCTCCCGAAGCCTCGATGAGCTTGGATGATAAAATCCGGCGAGGCTCGAACCCCCACGGACCCAAGGTTTTTACCGCGAACGGCATGAGCAAATAATGCGGACCGATACAAGCGTATTTTTTGAATTTGGATTTTTCAGCACCGGTCGCAGCCGCCCCAGCGACTTTACATTTACTCTTTCTTTACTGTTGCATCGGGCAAGATTATTATTGTATGGAATTACTGCATTGTCTTTACTATGTGTTGTCTTATCATGTTAAGTTTTGGCTTATTGGCGTAAGCACACAAATTTTATATGGGAACTGATTTTAAGTCTATGGTTGTCACGTTGTTTTTCTTCACGGAAAACTCAAAGCTCTGTTTTATTAGGATACAGTCTGACGTCACTACATCTGAGCTATCGTCGCCTAGAATTGGTCCAATAATAGTAAAAGTTGTATTTGTGCATAAAAATATCAAATTGTACCTTAAATTCGAATTTTATTGTATCAATAGCCACATGTTTTTTTTGGTTGGCTTACATGGGTCTATTTGAAATCGATTGGGGGCAGATGACGTAAGCATCCACTAAGAAAGGATTTTTGATGAAGTCGGCTAAAAAATCCATCCCTCCATAAGGGAAATAAGGGTTCGCGGGTGAAACCGCGGGGCGGAAAGCTAGTCATCCTATATTCATCACTGTTAGACGTACTTGTAAAGCACGCTCTTTGTTCATCGTGTTAGTGACGTCATTTAACGTTTGTTTTTTAACAGACTGAGGTCGCTTACATTACTGACCTGAGCCTTAATATTCCTCTTCCCCATCCTCCTAGTAACTCTAGGTTTATCATCATAATCATCATACAAGGGTCCTGGTGCCAGATGATGTGGTGGTCGAACTCTCAGCCTGCTCTCAGTCAGTTCCCTCCCGTCCCTCTCGTAATGCACTGCATAGAGGGAAGGGCTTGGTGACCTACTTGGTGATCGGGAGTTTTCGTGTGCTGGGCAAATTTGCTCGGAAGATGGGTATGAAACGGAGATTTTAACTTTTTCATGAGCTCTTCTTGCACTGGAGTGTCTGGGAAACAAGCGAAAGTATCAAGACACTGTAATACTTGAGGAAGATGAATACTAATCTGTAATACTTTGTACTCTTGAACAGGCAGAATCATTTATAAGTCTCGTAATGTAGTACTATACTAATATTTTGATTGTCTCACTAAGCCTACATGATGTTCTTTCCCCAAACAATGGTATTGAACGTGGCAATATTTCCAGCTATCCTGTCACGCGTCACTGGGCATGTCGTTGAACTATTTTTAAAGTTGTAGTATTGAAAGATTCTTACCTCCTCAACCTCTCAGGGGACGCACTAAGTGAGGTACTGGTGGAATGGTTGGAAGCTGTTGACATTGGAGAGCCGTGTGGACGAGCGGAGCCCCTCCCTCGGTGTATCCTCAGCGTGAGGCGGTTGTCATCGAAGCGATTGCCAAGGCCTTTGCCTGGAAATATCAAGCATAATATTTTGAATCAAAACAACTTAATAAATCATCCCACTGTATGATGAATACGAGTCCCCTCTTAATAAGGAGGGGATTTAGGCCATATTAATATACTGGAGGATTTCACGTGTCATTCAATTTGACTTTTCTGATACGTAGGTTTTCTCGCAATGTAATTTTTTTTCCGTCCAGATGATTCGATAATGATTTGTGTCAGAAATGCTAGACAGAATCGAGAAAGATCCAATAGGGGTGTACATAACCCTAAAACATTAGAAAATCTACTGCAATAATTAACTGAGATTTGACTGAACTCCCTAAATAATCTTTTCGTTAAAAATATCTACCAACCTTTCGTAGTCCTGAACCCTTGGTTGATAGCTTTCGTAGTTCTTACAGCAGCTTTATAAATCCGCCAGTAGAAAAACAGCATCACGAACATGGGAATGTAGAATGAGCCAAGTGCAGAGTAGACCACGTAGCCGGCATCGTTGGTCAGCTCGCAAGTCCATGGGCAGGGGGGATTTGGGGACTTTTGTAGTTCTGGGTCATCTGGCTGTAAAGTTAAGACGTTACATTACACGATAGCTCATATACAGTGATGTGAAATACAGAGAAGATGGTCGTGGGTTCTATTATATTCAATAGTAACATTAGAAAACTACTTACCTGTGTATTTTTATTTAATTAGTTTTTTTATAGCCTAAAACATAGAATAACAAATGTAGATTATTAGGTAGGTAGTTTTACACAAGCCTAAAATTACAATAAATCTATACTAATATTATAAAGAGGAAAAATTTGTATGTAAGTATGTTTGTAACGAATTGGCTCAAAAAGTACTGGACCGATTTTGAAAATTCTTTCACCGTTAGAAAGCTACATCTTCACCGCGTAACAAAAGCTATATTTTATCCCGGGAACGCGGGTGAAACCGCGCGGAAAAGCTAGTATGGCAATAATTTAAGATTATTAGACAAATTACATGATGAGATTAAATGCATCCTACTATTCTTTATGAATCAAAGAAAAAATCGTTTTTTATTAAAAAATCTGGCCTAGAGCATCGTTTCTCAACCTTTATAGTGTAGCGTGTGTGTGTCTATTTGGGGAGAATAGCCAAATTAAGTTAATATCCTTTCGACCCCTTACTATCTATATACATATCGTAGATGGGTGTTATTTTCTGAAAAGATTGCGACCCCCCTCGGGGTCGCGAGCCACAGGTTGAGACACGATGGCCTAGCTAGAGCCTACCTTTTTATCCTTCCATCCGACCAGCGGTGGGAAACAAATGACAAACGACAGCACCCACAGTCCAGCTATCAACGCTTTGGCTCTCTTGCGACTCATGATGCTGGGGTAGCTGACCGGCCTGGTGACTGCCACGTAGCGGTCCAGGGAGATCGCACACAAGTTCAAAATGGACGCCGTGCACATCCACACGTCCACTGCTAGCCAGACTGAGCACCATACGTCCCCGAATATCCATACCTGGAAGGTGATTTTGAATTTTATTAGGGTTTTGTATGTCCGATGAAATTGTCAAGCAACAAAATGGAAAGGCCCGCCTGGCAAGAGGAGTGTAGGTCGACAAAGGAAAAGATGGGTGGACGACATAAGTAGCAAACCGCGAGGAATGGTTCAAGTTGGAGGAGGCTTTTACCCAAGAGGGACCGACCACACAAATCAACAAATTCTACTTAAGATAGTAAAATATTTCTTTGAAATGCTAGTGTTAACTTTGTGAATGTGTAGATAAATAAAGCTTTATTATTATTATTATTCCATTTATTAATATACACTCCTATAAATTACATTTTTAAATATAAGTTATAAAAAAATATGAAAATGAAAATGTAAAAATATTTTTTATTCAAATAGGCCTTCACAAGCACTTATGATTCATACATTCAATACATTATTATTATGTCCGATGAAAAAGGGAACCCTTATATTACTCTCGATTTTGTCTATATGTGTGTCCATCTGTTTTACAGCTTATTTTTTCAGAACTGGATGATGAAACCAGTTAATTTTTTGTGAATATTAAAAAATTGATTAGTTTGTATAAATATAGGTACATTTTTTTTACAAGGTGGACATTTTCAAAACCGATGCTAGGTTGATTTGTTACATTTTGACCAATGTAAGCTCAAAATCATTGTACGATTCGAACTCACGACCTTCGCGGCATCCTACGTCACCACCACTGAGCTATCATCCCCTTTACTTTCTTAATCCACCAGTACCCTGAGTGTAAAGAATTGACGTATGTAAACGCTTACTATCGCGTTTGCGTTTACTATAATTTTGTATGGAGGAAATTAGTTCCATGAGTATTCCACGAGAGGCGCTGCGCCAATTCCTATAGAGAAATATGTTAAACGCAAACGTGATAGTAAGCGTTTACTTACGTCAATTCTTTACACTCAGGGTACAGATACATATATTTTGTCAAACAAAATGAAATGAAGACCCAAATAAAAGGATAAGTATATTATAACATACACCAGTTATTTATAACGTTGGATAACGTTACATGGCGCCATGTGTCGTCTGCGAGCGGAACTACATGTATATTGTGTATGTTGATGAGTTCACTATGTATAAATCTCATCCCCAACTTATTGTAAGATGCTATAAATAGGGGCGAGTTTGACGTGAGAAGTTTTTTCGGCATTTCTGCCAGTGTCGATGTGAAATGGAGATTTATTTTTCTGTGACCAGTGTGGCAATTTTTTTTATTTGGACATTTTTTTGTCAATGTTGAGTTAGGTAAATCAGCACTTAGTAAGGCAAGACAGACACCAACAATCTGGTTTTTGTGAAATAGTAGCCGTTCCACTAAAACTTTTCACTTAAGTTGTAGTAATTTTTACACTCATGTCACTTTCTATCAGCATCACTAGATAGATTAGATGTAGGGTTTTAGTATTTAACTTGTTTGGCCAAAGCAAAATTTAACGTCATAATACAACTGACGTCCAAAGAAAAAAAAAATATCTATACTAATATTATAAAGCTGATGAGTTTGTTTGAACGCGTTAATCTCAGGAACTACTGGTTCGATTTGAAAAATTCTGCCAGTGTTGGATAGCCCATTTATCGAGGAAGGCTGTAGGGTACTTTTTATCCCGGAAAACACAAGATACCTCGGGAACGCGGGTGAAACCGCGCGGAAAAGTTAGTTTACAATAAAATTACAAAATACAATAGTATTGTATTTTGCGTAGCAGGCATGGCTGCGTTTCCTATTTGGATTTAAACTCTAAACTTCATAAAGTCGTACCCTGACCAAACTAAAATACAAAGTGAGTTTGTATTTTTCTCCTTCTTTTACGTCATAATGACGCTGAGTAACAAATTCTTACACTTGCAATATACAAAGGATATACTAACATAAATAATTATAAATACGAAACTTAATATATGAAATAATATAATTAATAAAATATTTCAAAGTCAAAGCCATTATTCAGTTTAGGCCCTAAGAGGGCACTTATGAACGTCGAAACTACTGAAGTTACCACCGATTCGGAAGTCGCCTTCAACTGAGAAGAACCGGCAAGAAACTCAGCAAGGTTAAATTTTTTATATTATACTTATTTAGTTTTTTTTTGGACAATCTGACAATGTTGGCTTTTTTTCCATTAAATGTTTTACAATTATTAAAGAAATATAATACGCATAAACACAAAAATGAAAAAAAATAACAAGATAAATAAATAAAAAATAATAACCGAACCGAATAAATAATTGAACAAGTTAAAAATTTTAACTAAAAATTAGTATCTCTAATTCATTCATAATTAGTATTTCTATTCTTTATTGTATTAATCATACATTATACATAAATACAAGAGAAGTTAAAGATATATAAAAGAAAGATAATGCCTCTTCCAGGCAAACTTTGGGTAACAGGAAATAAATAAAATAGTCGCAGGTGGAGCATCTACCTACAAATTCTAAATAAACTATAATATACTAAATATATACATATTATAATTTCTCACATAAAACTCGCTTTTTCACACGATATCGTACTCGTAGTAGAAGCAATCGGTAAACGGGGCGGAAGCAAACAGATGTCACCGAGATTAAAATTAATAAATTTTAATTAATATTTATTCACAAGCCTATGCGACTTATTAAGAATACTAACGGACAGATAGACAGAGAGACGTTGTGTTTTATAATATGTACGGACTAACCTATGTCCGTGACTCCACACGCATTTTTTCTCTCAATAATTATCCTAAACAGGACATTGCGCAGCTTACTTCAGTCCCAGGGCAATGATATATAGCCTAAAACCTTTCTCGATAAACCACCTAGGTATTGTGAAAGCCACACCAAAATCTGTGCAGTGATCTTGTATTTATAACTCGAGAGTTATAATCCCACTAATGGATGGACAGATAGAGAGAATAAAGATGGTTGATGGAGAATGAAAAACTTTTATTTTCACTCTATACAGGATTGGTGAGATACTCTACTTTTTAAGCTAAAGATCGTGGGTTCGATTCCCACCCAGGGTAGACATTTGTGTGCATCATTCTCATCTATTTCAGTTTATTGAAATTTGAAAAGAGGAGTACGATATGTACGTAGTAATATAGTTATCAGGTTTCTATAGCACAAGCTCTGCTTTGGGATCAGATGGCCGTGTGTGAGGAATGTCCCAGGATATTAATATTATTTTAGTGAATATTTTCAACTCTGAAAATTAGTTAAACATTTCAAATATTTTGTATTTATTATTCTATACTATATAATATTATAAAGCGGAAGAGTATGTTTGTTTGAACGCGCTAATCTCAGGAACTACAGGTTCGATTTGAAAAATTATTTCAGTGTTGGATAGCCCATTTATCGAGGAAGGCATAAGACCCCACGGGAATACTGGTGAAACCGTGGGGTGGAAACTAGTTAGAGTAATATTTAGTGTAATTTTATATCTGACAAATATCAAAGTCAAGGAAGACGTCAGCCTTGTTTAGGATATTAATTTTCAAAAATGTTAACATTTATTCTTTACCCTAATTTAACTAATTAATTACACCTGTATTGTTTATAAGTTTATATGAAATACTAGCTTCCGCCCCGCAGTTTCACCCGCGTTCCCGAGGGTTCTTATGTTTTCCCGGCATAAAAGTAGCCTATAGCCTTCCTCGATAGGTACCTAAATGGGCTATCCAACACTGAAAGAATTTTTCAAATCGAACCAGTAGTTCCTGAGATTAGCGCGTTCAAACAAACTATTCAGCTTTATAATATTAGTATAGATTAGTATAGATATCTGGGTACCCAAAAAAAAACTTGATTTAACAGCTAGAAGGGGGCAACTGGTAGTAACCCAGTTCTAATATACCTAAGTAAGTACTTCATTCTTTGATGAGGTAAATTTTGTTAGTAAATACAGTGAGGGTGCGTGTATAACATAATTATTTCCTCCTCGCCCTCGTCTATATGGTGCTATTAGCTACGTCACAAACATTTGATTATATTATAGTTTCTGAATTCGCTAATTTGATTCTGATTGCGCGCATAGTATTTCGTGATTAGTATACCAACTTAAGGCGACGCCTTGAAGATTTTGGTTGCAAGGATTCCGATTTTTCTCAACAATTACTGTTTATTGTAAGAATTCATCATGTCTTTGACTTTATTTTGTACGTTGCATAACACGATTGGTTAACCTTTATAACACAAAATAATCAATCAAAAAGACCTCTTTAAAATAAGAGATTCCAATTTTACCGGCATTGAGGATCGATTTGAGGTTCCAAAATTGAAACTGATACATACTATAAATTGTACTTAGGTTTTATGAAATATATTTGTAGTTTTTAAATTAAACAATAAAAACCATTTTGTCGCATACGCCCGTTCCGTTTACGCGGGTTTTCTATGAGAGGTCGCTATAGTAGGGAGCGGGACGCAGCACGTTGAATTTCAGATTTTTAAGCTTAACGCGGCGTCACCTTAATAATGATTTCCATGTAATATTGAATACCAATGCTGGATGCAGGCCGCCCAAGACCGGTCCTATTGGAGATCCTTAGGGGAGGCCTATGTTCAGCAGTGGACGTCTTGCGGCTGATATGATGACGATGAACGCCAATTGAGAAATAGGATAACTTAGTTTAAACATGAAGTAAGTAGAGTAAGCCTTAAATTGTATTATAAGATTCGTCTATTTTTTCACCCTTATTCATGCAAATAAATTGAATTAATTCATTCATTCCAAATATCCTAGGCCCTGGGTTTGGAGCACGAATATATTTTTTTTATGTCAGAGGGCTAACAAGCGCTCCACCTGATGGTAAGTGGCTACTGTCGCCTATGTACATTAGCTATACCAGTGGGATTACCAATGTGTTGCCGACCTGGCTCTCAAGTGGAATAACTGAATACTCTGGTGCTTGGCGATAGTGTTCAACTTATTGAGGAAGGTAGCCAGCCAGTAACTACATAAGTATGCTATATTCACCGAAAGCTCAAGTTCATTATAGGATTCAAACCCACGACCTTCGCCGCCGCATCCGACGCCACTACCACTGAGCTATCATCACCCTGTCACTAGTTGAGACTACTAGGGTACTTTGGTACTAGGTACCTTTTATTGTGGGGTACCAAAAAAATATTTTTTATTAAAAAAAAAAATTGTACCTTGTCTACTATTACTTTCTTTACTGTGTATTTATAAACACGAAGTGAGTCACGCAGTACAATTTATATAGGTTCTTTGAAAGTGTAAGGGCCAGTTTCACAGGTTGCCGATAAGTCTCTGATAGCTCATCTGGTAGATATATTTTCAGCATTGTGTTCATTACGAATGAAAGAGACTGTATTATCAGATATCTATCAAATAAGTTACATGGAACTTCTGACCATGAGAATACTTTGAGGTTTATAATTATCTAACCTACTTATATAATCTTTATTTTATGAATATAAATATAAAATCCTAAAAAAAAAAAAACGTTACAAACTTTGGTCAGCTTAGTATGTAGGTACTTATTGTTTCGAGACGTGTTTTACCTCTGACTCTCAAACTAAAATATCTAATATATAAAATTCTCGTGTCACATTGTTTGTCTGCAAACTCCTCCTTTTTGTGTATATTCGGTAGGTCTGAGAATAGATGGTAGACTATTTTTACAGTCGCTATTGCCTCCGTCTGTTTCTCCGCTTACTTCTCTAAACCACGCAACGGATTTTGATATGGTTTTCACTAATAGGTAGAGCGATAAACGAGGAAGGTTTGTGTAGGTATATATAAATTCGACCCGAGCAAAGCCAGGGTGGATCGCTAATCCTACTATATATTGTAAATTTAAATGTTTCTATGTTTGGATGTTTCTGTCTCAATCAAGCTGAATGTATTTGGATGAAACTTGGCACATAGACAGATAATGGAATAACATATAGGGTACTTTCTAAGCCGCGGGGGAGAAGCTATATTCTGTCATAAAGTAAGATCCCGCTACCACACATACATAAATTAAATAGGACAAAATCGTTTGAGCCGATTGGTAGCCGTCTGAGTCGATCCCAATTTGGCATATTTTTAACATGAGCTTTGTAAGTGCTCTTTAATAATTTATAAGGGTAAGATACGAATCAAAGGCCATGTGTGCGATCGTTAGTATACATTATGTACCTTCACGCTTCGCCCCTAGAGAGGTGAGCAGGGTGCTTGAAAATCAGGAGCGAGATTCGTGTTATAGCAACCTTTGTGAATAAGAGAAAACTTTGTTTCGTTTGTAAATAATTAATAATGATTCAATGTATTTTTCGTTTTCGATGGGAATATAAAAACATATTTTATTTGGTATGTAAAAATGTCAGAAAGTTGGCAAGCAGGCAGGCGGTCCACCTGATGGTAAGTGGCTACCGTCGCCTATGTACATTAGCAATACCAGTGGGATTAACAATGTGTTGCCGACCTTTATAAAGCCTAGAAGGCGTGGGGCTCTCAAGTGCAATTGCCTTTTCATTTTCATTAATTTTTAATTTCATTTTCTTTCATTCACTGATACTGTTTAGCGATAGATTTACAACTTCAGGTTGGTAGCCAATCAGGTAGGTACTACGAAGTACCTTACCACCATTATTTTTCCTCACGATGTTTTCCTTCACCGAAAGCTCAAGCTCACTGTATAGGATTCGAACTTACGACCTTTGCCGCGGCATCCGACGTTTCTATTAGCTATCATTGCCTAAAAAATATTACTGTCAATTTATAGGTTGCTTCAAACAAAATACTGACAAGTAATTTTGTTTAAGTACTAACTCGTAACATGCTTAAAGTATTGGTATAACATAATAAATAGTATCTACAAATACAAATATACTTTAATGTTGACACTACATTACAACACAGAAGTTACAAATTACAAAGACATCAAAGTGAAAACAATTTAGGCGGCCTTATTGCTGAAGCGATTTCTTCCAGGCAACCTAGGGGATATATTTTTTATGATGGGTCGGGTAACACTTAAATACCTACGTAAAACATACACTACTCAATAATTGAAATCCTAATACATCAAATAAATAATTAGACGCAATAATAAACTAATATATGTGATAATACACTAATAAATATAATAATAAACAAATAAATACAAAAATAAACAAATAAACATGTAAAGAAATTAACATAAGATTCGATTCATAGACCATAAATATCGTTCGTCCATCCGTGTAAAACTTGACCTAATTCCGATGCATTACATTTCAAAATATATATTTACCTTTTTAAAATCCTCAATAAAGACAAAAGCCTTCAGAAATAGTCATTCACGGCAAGCCGAGTTTCTAATAACGTCCATGAAAATACAAGTACTTTACTTACATAACGAACAAATTAAAAACAACCCTATCCCAATGATGATACGTCAAAAAATCCCACGGGTTTCAAATCTTAAAGAGACGTCATATTTCATGCTAAATTAACTTTTAAAACTGTGGTTGTAGCGTTTAAAATCATTTTAACGTTTGCTGGGATATTAATATTTTTGGAATTAGACTTTAAATGCGAGGTGTAAAGTTGAAATTATTTTGACGGGCTGTTTAAAACGTTGAATGGTACCATCTGTTGCCGGCGCAGCGGGACTAAAGTGTCTAATTACTGAAAATGATGGTTTTCTTGTAATATTCCTTCGTTTTATGTGGTGTTGAGGGAGATCTTCGGAGGCATAAAGACAAAATGGGTGCAAAATGAAAAACGCTTGAATTGTGGATGATTCTTATTAACTAAAACACTTTTGGTATCAAAATACAAAGTTTCTGTAGTGTATTGAATGAAATACAGACTATTGAATACTAAGAAAAACCATACCATGGTAGTCAAATACCCTATTGTATTTATGAGGCTTATTTTTATTATTTTTAATAAGGCTTGCGTTTGACTACTGTAAAACTTCTATAAAGGTCCACGAAAAAACCTAAGGAGCACGCTTGTCCAGAAGGAGAAGGAGTCAGGAAAATATTTAACAGCAAAGTTTAGTACATACTTCAAACACCTCCCTGGTTGCCGAGAAAGGCAGGACAGCCAGCCCAACCAGGAGATCAGCCACCGCCAGTGACACGATGAACAGGTTCGTCACGCTACGCAGCTTTGAGGAGCACAGAACTGCTGCTATCACCAGGCAATTCCCTAGAAATTATTAAATTTTTTGATAAATTGTGATGTACCTAATATTTGGCTGAAGAGGCTACGCTAAAACATAGATTATAACAAGATGGGAAAGATACGGTACCCAGTCCACAGTGCGTAACAAAACAACTTTTTGTTAATCAATACGAGTTATAGTGCGTATGCTAGACGATTTTACTATAACGTACGCGATGAGTGGATACCGCATCTCTCTATTCAGCTTACATATGAAATATATTTAACGTTATTTTAAAGTGTGAGATTTGAAATTTCCAATACAAATTTAAGTTTTAATTTGACGCCACTTTTATTAGCTTTGTGAGGCTTTAAACATACCTCTATTTACGTTTCACGCGTAGAGGGACTCATTCATGCACACGCCACGAAAAAAATATAACAAAAACAAGAAATGTATTCAGATTACATTTGTCGGCAAATCATCTACAATAATCTTATCTAGTTACTTTTTTTCAAAATCGTCTCAATTTCTTATTTAAACTGCTTTAAAAAGTTATAAATTTCTGAATTTGACCCTTGCAACATATATTTTTTTCTATTACAAAGTAATGGTTTAGAGAAATCACACTTTAACCACTCCGAAAGCAACTACTAATCTGTCGAATAAAAAATATAAGCATTCAAAAAATCATTTGAAATAAATTTACTGAAACTAAACAAGTAAAACATAAAACGCATCAAAATTCCATACAATTTACCATTTTATATTATACAGATTAAACCTTGTTTTAAGTATTGATTAATTTAATGAATAAAATAATACAAGCTAAATTCTTGAGAGCTACTCAAACACTATCTGATTAATTAACTGATTAATAATTTATTATACTTGAATAAGAAATATTTGAAACCGTTTTTACCTTCTTAATTGATCAGAAAACGGACAGCACAATCCGCCAGCAAAGTTTGTAACGAAGGTATTTACATTTCAAAAGGACAGACATTTAAATTATCACGTATTATTCTCATTTTTTAATACTCTTTGTAAACATTTCACAATTTCAATTGTAATAATTGATTATTTTGGTCGCCATTTTTTTATGGATAAGCCTTTTTGAACAAACTTAACAAGGTAAGTGATGATGTGGTGGCTGATTTCCATCTTGAGTGTGGTAGCCAGTCAGGCGGGTACTAAGAAGTACCTTATCATCGTGCTAAAGCTTATTCATATTATTTTCCATCACTGAAAACATCTCATAGTAAAATTCATAACCCAGACATTACCACATTATTCAACGTTAAAAAAACTGAACCGGTTTTTAATACTAGCTTTCCGCGATCCCCTATTTTAGGGGTTGATAAGCTTTCGGTGACGGAAAACATTGTGAAGAAACCACAGCACGGTGGTTGGGTACTTTATAGTACCAGCCTGGCTGGCTACCACCCTCAAGATATAGTTCTGCCACTAAAAACCTGCTGCGTGTTCCGGCAAAGAGCCAGTTTGACGGGCCGGTTGGCATGGTTAGTAAGATTGGTTCGATTCCCACTTAGGACAGACATCTGTGTGCATGAACATGTCTATTTGTCTTGAGTCTGGGTGTAATTATCTATTATATAGATATATATTTACAAAAGAAAAGTAGTATATGTAGTATATCAGTTATCTGGCTTCCATAGTACAAGCTCTGCTTAGTTTGTGGTCAGATGGCCGTGTGTGAGGAATTTCCCAGAATATTTATTTGTTTATTTAGTTCATTCTAGGGTTTGTATCATCACCTTCAGCCACATAAACACAGCACATAAATAACGTTCACTATGCACCGTGAAATATGTATAATTATGCTATAATAATAATAATAATTTTCAGTAAGGTTAAACAAACTTGTGGCACTTGTGTTGTGTTTTTATTTTTCTATATTTATTTAGGGACTTTTGTCAATTTTGACCATGCCAGTCCCATCATACCCTTACCTGCACTAATAACAATCAACATATTTTACACTAAACAAAACTTATTTATAATACGTATAACTTAGATTACTGTTCTGCGGAAGAGATTTCAACAACTTTGTGGCCTTGAATGTAAATTTTATATCCTTACGTTTTTATAAAACTTTAATGTCTGATTAACAGTCGTTTAGAGCTTACACTGCGAGAATTACTGCAGATATTTTTAAGCGGTATTTACAATATTTTTTTTTTCTTTTACTTTGTTTAGGCTTGTGTTTGGTCATATTCTCATCATGGTAATAAATCCTAATTTCTAATTCTGACTTATAATCCTAACTTTTAATATTATAAATGCGAAAATGAGTTTGTTTGTTTTGCTTGTCACTTTTTCACGCCTCAACCGCTGTACCGATCGCGATGAAATTTGATACGCAGATAGCCTATGCCATAGAGAAGGACATGGGTTACTTTTTTTCTCGGAAACGCGGGTGAAACCGCGGGGACTGCTAGTATTAAATTAATAATTATAATGTGTCTTCTGTATAATAAATAAAAGGAAAAGGTGGCTGACTGACTGATCTATCAACGCACATCTCAAACCACTGGACGGATTGGAATAAAGTTTAGCTTACAGATAGCTATTATGATATAGGCATCCACTAACAAAGAATTTTTGAAAATTCCACCCCTAAGGTGGTAAAATAGGGGTTTGCGGGTGAAACCGCGGGGCGTTAAGCTATTTAATAATATTTTGTAATGACATTAAATGCCTAAAAATATAAAAATATTTTCTCAAGAAATATTAAAGTTTCCTAGATTTTATTTATCTTTTGACCCGTCGATCAACATCTTCCCTACTCAAAGTGAAAAAAAAAATAACAATATCCCACGGACCAATAATACCTTCCTGCCAATACTTAACAAGGGTCCGTTTTGAAACCTCGGCCCAACATAAGTTCTTACTTATTCAAAAGTTTTTCAATATTTTACGACTTGTCAACGACATCTGGTGTTTCGATAAGGCACTTTATTTATAAAAAATACGTTATTTATCGAAAGTCATGGATTTTACAGCATAATTTTTCTAAACAATATTACAGTACTAACCAATTCTCAGAAGACTGACTTGCGGAAGTGCCAAAGATAAATATCCTACTAATATTATAAATGTTAATTTGTATTTTTGTATGTTTGTTACCTTACCACTTAACTCCGTAACGGCTGAACGGATTCGCATTAAATTTGGCACACATATAGAACATATTCTGGTTTAAAATAAAGGTATGGTACCTTTTATCAGGCAGGAGCTAATGTTTATCAGGCAGGAGCTAATGTTTATCAGGCAGGAGCTAATGTTTTCAATTTGTTTAATCTATTATTATTATTTAGTTATTATAATGCTTAAAAAAAGATGTCCTAAATTTTCCACCCTAAGTGAGCCCTTTAACTATGTATGAGAGAAGTCATCGTGGGGAAACCTTAGCACGTAGGTAGTAGTGTATAGTGTATGTAATACTCGCCTAGCTGGCAAACACCTACTGAAAGTAGCGGCTAGGGAGCTCAAGTCTCCCCAAAACCATCTAGGTCCACCCCTGACAAATCTCAAATTATATTCCCCCTTACTCAAACCTGCTCAGTTGCGGTCCAGTTCGGGTAGACAAACCGATTGAGAAGTCTACCGAATCGGCTCCTATTTTCCCATTTCAGACTTCCATTTGGAACGAGGCAGTCGATCGGTACACGATCGCTGCAAATGAATTCTGTGTTCTGTTCTGTGTGCCTTAACGAATTAAAATCGTCCATTCCGATCGAAATGGCAACCGAATGGGTCTGAATGAGATTTTGGTTTGGGATTATCCAAAAATCACTATCTACCGATGTATTCCGCCAACTGCACTTCAGATTGCTTTTAAGCTATTGTATAGCTTTTATCGCGGGCTTCGGGCTTTGAGCGCGGCGACCGAATCGAGAAATTTCGTAACGAAAAAAAATCCGTAACGAAAAAACCTAACACCTCCCACATACATACACGTGAAGCGAACGCTTAACGTGTATGTATGTGTGTATGCTGTTTGTGAGAAAGTATATAGGTGTATAGGTATCTATTAATATCAAAGAAAAAAAAAACTGCATAAGTAAATAAAAAATAATAAAAATAAAAAAGCTTTACCGCGGCAGTCCCCGAGTGCCACACGTATTTTTTTTCTTTTGTGAGCTTATCACATTCGGTCACTTTATCAGACAAAGGCGACAGGATTCTGAAAATGAACATATCCCTTCACTAAATACAGTTGCCACTCCCCACACATTATTTATTGCTTCCATTATGTTATGTGGTATAAGGAAAATTGTATGATAGAGCCCTTAACGTCTTTGAAGAATTGATGGAGCCTCATTGTGTTTCCTGAGAGGCCTTGTGATTTAAAGTAGCTTAGGTTTTTTTTCCTGTTTTATGGATAACTAGTTTCCGCCCCGCGGTTTTACCCACGTTCCCCTTAAGTTTTTCCGGGATAAAAAGTAGCCTATATTCTCCTCCGTACCATAGGCTATAGGCATACCAAATTTCATCGAGATCGGTTCAGCGGTTTAAGCGTGAAAAGGTAACAAACAAACAAACTCACTTTCGCATTTATAATATTATAGTTAGGAAGTTAGGATACCTAAGATTTAGGTAGATATTTCAAAAATCAAGCACGTTGTGATTCAGAAACTGGACTCTATCTTGGCTCTGTGTGCTTACCACCTTCGGCTACATCATCACTTACCATAGAGAAATTGTGATCAAACACAAACCAATCTTTACTATCTATACTAATATTATACAGCTGAAGAGTTTGTTTGTTTGGTTGAACGCGCTAATCTCAGGAACTACTGGTTCGATTTGAAAAAAAAATTCAGTATTGGATAGCCCATTTATTGAGGAAGGCTATAGGCTAGTTTTTATCTCGGGAAAATATTAGATCCCTCGGGAATGCGGGTGAAATCGCGGAAGCTAGTACATAGTAAAAATGATAATTATTTTTAATAAAAAAATATTTCATACATTAAAAGATACAAGAAAACGCCCTGACTCTTCAAAATCCAACCTATATTCTTGGATCTAGAAAGCCGAAGTGTTACTCAAAAGGATTTTTGAAATTCATCCCCTAAGAAGGTAAAATAGAGGATTGCGGGTGAAACCGCAAGGGAAAAAGCTAGTCAGAAATATAACAATTGTAGTTCCTAGATGCGTGTTCGAACATACATACAAACTCTTCAGCTAATATAATATTAGTTTAAATAAAATCACGCTATAAATAAACCTACCAAAATAAAATAAAAAACCTTTTGTCTCGAGAAAACATAAGATCCCTCAAGAATGCGGGTAAACTCGCAAGGCAGAAGCTAGTATTACAATAAAATCAATCATAAATAACAAAGCCCTCCATAACTAAATAAAAAAAATATCGACAGAATCAAATACCAGTATCACAAAGGGACGTTCAAAAAACGAAAACAATAATTTAAAAAAAAATTCACTTCAGTGCTACTCAATCAAACCATCCCTTGTAAATACAGCGGCATAATTTGATCATCCCTGTCTTTTTCAATTTTTTCCAAATGTAGGTAGGAAGGTAAACAGGGGGCGATGTAATCATCTAATGGACTAATCAAGCTACCCTCACTCTAGAATAAATGAATACCTTATCTCGGCCCGTTCTACGTAAAGAATTGGTATATTTTCACTTGCTAAACGACGAGAATGGAAATTACTTTTAGGTGATCATTATTCAGTTTATGTTGAGTATTTTGAAGGTAAATTGTACCAGGAAACCTTGAGCTTAGTGGTGCTAGCCAGGTGTTTTGTTCCTTATAGATTTACAATTAGTTTTAATTATAAAATGCGAAAGTTTGTGTAAGTGTAGGTTTTGGTAATGAAATGGAATGAAACTTGGCTATGGAAGCCAGATAACTGATATACTACAAATACCTAATAAACATCAGATCCCTCATCAGATTTACAAATACATTCTATTTGCTACCGTGCAATCTTGGGATTAAATCACTTTTTAGAGTGCACGTACGTTGTATAGATGAAAAACGTAGCTCCGTAGACTCGTAGCACGTGCTACGGTCTCGTAGCGTCATGTAGGAAATGGAATTAAACGATAGAGGTACAAAATGTTCGTTGTTCGAGATGAAAGGAAGGTGAAGGGAAGGTTTGAAATGAAAACGTGGACAATATAGAAACTCCAACAGACAGAAATTCTTTTGTGAGGAATTTAATTTGCTGTTTTTTGTGTCCGGTTTTTTCAAATTGCGTTTGCTTGTCTCTGGGCTTATTTTAAATGTGCTTAATTTATAAAAAATAGGATGATTAGAATACTTTTTTTAAGTACTTACTAGGTCAAAAAAACAGGGTGGAAATAGTTGATAAGGGGTATAAAAGACAAGACGACACTTTCAGCAGGTTTTTTACTGGAAAAGTTAAACATTTTGGAAATCTACGTTTGAATGAACTTGATGAAAAATGTCACGGGACTTGACACTGAAAATCAATGTGATTAAATTAACTGCCTAAGCAGCAAAATGCTAAGCTGTCAACTTTATTTGTCAGTAATTTGGCTTACAGTTTCCATAACCAATATTTTGTATAATCTTTTTTTTTTAATTAGGATTTTGTTGTGTTATTGTTATTGTTGTTTATTGTTTCTATATGTTGTTTTTATCTGTTTTATATAAATGGTTTTGTCACAAAATATAATATATATATAAAGAAAGGTCCTGACTCACTCAACGACTGACTCATCACCGTCCAGCCCAAAACCTAGAAACCCTTGAACCTAGAAAGCCGATGAGCCTTTATTATGTAGACAAGGAATAATTTATGGATTTTTCGAAATTCAGCCCTTATGGGGGTAAAATAGGGGATTATGCGGGGTGGCAACACAAAGTCTGAATCATTGGTCATAGAACCAAAGATATTTATTAAAGAGTAGTACTGTATAATAAAGAAGTTTCTGGAATTAGGGGATAAAATGCGGGCGGAAAGTTAAAAAAAGTATTTTTGAGCCATGTCTCTCACCGGCTATGACGAGCACATCGATGAGAGCGAGGACGGCGAGGCTCACGAGGCTGGCCGGCTCGTCCCAGCGCACGTCATCGAGCAGCGCCGCACACGCGCTCTCGTTCAGCGAGCGCATATTACGCGCGTCGCCCGCCGCAGCGCGCGTCCCGCCGTGCGGCGCATCGCCCGGCAGACGTTATGTTGCCAGCATTGTGCTTGTGTGTTGCCTGCTGCAAAAAAGAAAGTATTATATTTATTCTTATCTTTGAAATCAGCCATTCTATGTTTAAACTCAAACAAAATGATCATAAAAATGTTATTGCAGTTCTGAGACAGTTTTATCTCAATTGGACTTGTATGAGAATCGAACCCATACTTTAGTAGTCATGGTATCTAACTCCCACACCAATAAGCACCAAAATTAAAATATCAGGGTTTGGTCATGGAAGATTGATCAGCCCACACAACATGATAAAAATATATTTTTTACAAAAATAATTCCTACGATTCTATTGTTATCAGAATGTACGTAATCTACGTGGGCATGATAAGCTTTGGTCAGGACAAGAGGACACTACTACAATCATAATTCTAAAAATGGAAATATCGTTTCGTTGTATTACATTCAGCGACTGTTTTATATTTTTTAGGGTTCCATACCAAAAAGTAAAAAAATAACAGGACTCTTATGGCGTGCGAACGGAGTGCAAACTCCGTCTGTTACAGCATATTACAGCAATTAATGCTATTGATTTGAAATTTGCAACATTGCTTACTCAACCCTAATGTGAATACATATTTTTATTTTCATCCGAAATGGATTGTCGAAATTTCAAAAAGGAGCTCAAGTGGGGTAATAAATGGACGGCTTTATTTGAATATTCCAAAATAAGTTTATTTTTATAACGCGAAATTTTCAGCTTATGATATAAAATGCAAAAAAATATCATTCCCCTTCCAAAGGGGACTTACAAACATAAAGATTTTTGAAGTTTGTTATGCAAAAAATCTGAAATTATCAAAGTTAATACTGATACCGTTTACGTAAAGATTTTAAGAAAAAATATAATGATGTTTTTTAACTAGCAGTTTTAAAAAAACATAAAAATTCCAACAAAAGTAATGCGGCTCGTTTTTTTACCCGACAGACCGAGAAGGAAGATAATTTATCTTAAACTAGCTATCCCCCGCGGTTTCACCCGCGTTCCCGAGAAAAATAATTTGTAGTTTTCTTAATTTATGTTAAATCTATCCTCATGTAAGTGACGATTTTAGTATTTTTTGAGAATAAATTTAATTAAATCTAAACCTAAGTAAGTAGCCCATGTCTTTCTCCATACCATAGACTGCACATCATATTAAATTTCATCGCGATCGGTTCAGCGGTTCAGTCGTGAAAAGGTAACAAATAAACAAACTCAATTCGCATTTATAATATTATATAGTTAGGATTAGAATTAGTGAGGATAGTTAGGATTATAATAAAGTTTAATTTTTGAGGTGGTAGATAAATAAATAAATATCTTCTATACGTCTATGGAAGGTACAAAACCATCGGTGCGCGTGTCTGACTCGCACTTGGCCGAGGAAACATGTCGCATAAAATTTCTTCGATAAAATAATATGGATCTCAGACTCTCAGTACCTACAAAGTTCTCTGCATACATTTTCTATAATAATAATAGTTGTGAAGATATTAATATTTTATTCCATTAATAATTATTCTTACTTTGTCTTACTTGTCCCCGCAGTTTCACCCGCGTTCCCGAGGGATCTTATGTTTTTCCAGGATAAAAAGTAGCCTATAGCTTTCCTCGATAGGTACCTAAATGGGCTATCCAACACTGAAAGAATTTTTCAAATCGAACCAGTAGTTCCTGAGATTAGCGCGTTCAAACAAACTATTCAGCTTTATAATATTAGCATAGATAATATATTTATTCAACAGTTATCTGCTTTGATTTCTTCACGATGACAATTACAGTTAATAAATGAAAACAAACGGATTGTTACGAGTTTTAAAATTATAATGGAAACTGATTTCATTGGTTTCATGACAATTGCGATTGGAATTAAAGTGAGTTCAACAAATAAGCATTAAAACGTATGTGTGGCTATATGGAGTGTGGCCCAAGTTGTGGGAGGTAGCGGGCGAATGTTGGATTGCCCGAGGCATTTTTATACAGAATGATTTATTTAATTGGGACAGTGTGGGGAAAGCATTAAACTTTTAAATGAGGATGCAAAACGTTGTGTTCGTATGTTTGGGATGTCAACAACGTACGGGTGGAAATTTTCCCGGGGTCTAGTGGTTTGGTGTAGGAATGGGGATGGTGGAATTAGATTGAATAATTCCTGCGCACACTCTCCAAAATATATCCTATAAAAAACCGATAGGCAAGCGACCTTTCGTCGATGGTCAAGTCTCGTGAGTTTCACCTTAATTAGTGACTCATCTCCGATGAGTCTCCTAGCACGGCTCTGTTCTAGTTTTGGGTGTAAAATATGTATATAAATAAATATATCTGTATATTTTTTGAAGTAGTATTTAGTTTATAGATGATCTAATTTCCATAGTACAAGCTCTGCTTAGTTAGGGATCAGAAGCCGTGTGTGAAGAATGTCCCGGGACATTTATTATTATTCTACTCGTATCCTACTTCCTACAAAAATCCTATCCTACTAATATTATAAAAGTGAAAGTTTGTGAGTATGGATGTTTGTTACTCTTTACGCAAAAACTAATGAACGGGTTTGGATGAAATTTGGCACAGAGATAGATAGTCTAATTTATCCCGGAAAAACATATGAACCTTCGGGACCGCAGGTAAAACCGCGGGGCGGAAGCTAGTTTATCATATAAGTCGTAAACCCCTAATGTGCTATCTGCATTGTTCCTAAAAATTAATGCTAAAAATTCCAAGTAGGATATTTTTTGTAACCTACTACCCGATGTGAGTATCCTATTGGACTTTGACTTGTACCACACCCCAGCCGAGCCAAGTCAACTAATTAACCGTCCCACAGAGCCCAGAGGCTTTTGTTTGGGTTTCTAATTACTTTACAGAACTGTGTGTCGGAGTGGGACGCGAGAGGGTTAGCTGGCACCGCTAATTATTGGGTCAACTGTACCCCGCCGATCTGATCCAAGATCGAGCTTAAATTAATTCTCATTAATTTTGTGACATTCAATGTCAAGAAATAAAATAAAAAACTATCGACAGCAGCGAGGGCTTTGAGGATGTTTTCTATTATTTTAGTATGTATTTTATACATTGATTGTAAATACTTGTTGTAAATAAATCTATAAGTTAATAAACAAAGTTGTTGTTAAAAAAAAAACTAGAAAAACAAGTTAAATAAAGGAGTTTTTATTATTAATATACCTCTAGCGATGTTACTTTTCTACATTCAAAATTATGCAATGCTGGCAGCCAATTAGGCTGAACGCCGGAGGTGTTTTGCCATTAAAAGTAAAACAAATAATAAAGAATACTCGTGCGAATGCGATGTAAAAAATCATTTTAAAATTTATATTTGAGTTGAGCATATGCCAGGGTTTTACTATGGACCTCGTTCATTGTAATTAGTGAACCTTAGTTTTAAAAACTAGAGTAGCTTTTATTCATTTTTATTGATTTACATTACCAAAACATTGATCAGAATTTCCTAATTTGGGAACCCCAATTTCCCGCCAAAATCCATATACATTTACAAATAAAAAAAAACAAGGATTTTTTGTGTCAAAATGTTATTAAACAGGTAGGTATATAAAAAATTACATACTTAGCTATAACTTTAGGCTACTCTACTTTTTTGCCATAAAATAAACATTAAAACCTAACACGATGAGTAAATATTACAGCTGTCGCTCGCGGTTTTACCTGCAATCTCGGTATAAATGTAGCCTATAAATTTCCTCAATAAACTATACAAAGCAAATATATTAGTATCTTAACTTCATACGAAAATCCCATAGAAAAAAATTACTTTCAGTTTTTTCCGAATTATCCAATTTTCCGGGCAACTTTTTAAATTTTTCTTTGTCTAAAAACCTTATTCGGATTATTTACAAACAATTTATAAAGAAAATTAGCCAAATCGCTCCAGCCTTTGTCAAGACAAGTGATGCGCAAACTAACGAACAGCATTTCATTTTTATTTATATAGATTACTAGCCGTCCCCCGCGGTTTTACTCGCGTAACGTTTTAAAAATAGATGTTGACCGATTCTCAGACCTACCCGATATGCACACAAATTTCATAATAATCGGTCGAGCCATTTCAAAGGAGTTTGGTAACAAACACCGCGACACGAGAATTTTATATATTAGAGATTATTATAATAACTCTACAAGTAATTCCAAGTTCTTATTTCAAAGCACTTTATTACGTCAAAATGACAACTGTCAGTCGCACGCGCCCGTGGTCTGCGGGTGATTGCACTGCAACTAATCGTTGTGACATGCGTGGGATTAGGGTTGCCATGTTTTATATAAACAACCAAATAATTTTAAGCACAGTTCCAATAATCTAGCAATCAAAATATATCGTGCAAGGATCTAAGCGTTGCCTATAAGTATATTTGTATGACGAGGGCTTATGTTTTACTAGCTTGGTTTACACCCTGGTTCTACAGAATTATTATATAGATAGATAGATGGATAGATGTGGTCTGTAAGTTTGCTGCCCAATGTACTACGCTCTCCTTGACTTATTTATATGTCGATAGACCTCTAGTAATTCATCAAAGATGTAGTAACCTGGAATTTTCTTCACGCTTTATCACTTTATGTTACGGAAACCAGACACTTAGTGACAACTGACAATTAGTGTCCGACTGAATGTCGATTTCTGGCCGAAACCTTCGGCTTAAACTTTTCGGCCCATTTTGGCCGCCAAAGGCGGTTTATTGACCAAAGGTGACCGATGCCAAGGCCGATGTTTCGGTCAGACATTGAACAAAAATTTTTTTTTACTTTTTACAGTTAGTCCCATAGTAAAAGTTGATCATATTGAACTAGTTTCACCCCTGAAAGTATAATAACTTTTAAAAATTAATACCTTTTTTATTTTAAATTACAGTTGGCAACCCTACATTGGACAGTAGGTACTACTCGTACGTAATTGTCTGTGTGGGCGATCCATTACAAGCTGTATAACCATATTAAACCGTCTTATTGTATTCATAGAATCTTCTTTGCTTTGTAGTTGGATATTGAAATGGTTAATACATTTAAAGCTCAAGCCTTTTTAGTCCATTTTGTTATTATTCTATAGTGGAAAAATACTGTGGTCACAACGTGTGTTTGGTTAACTATCCGACGTTGTTTAAAATTAACAAGCGTTTGTACTTCACTATCGGCATGGGCAAAAATAGCTGCTTCACTGTGGCTCTTTCATTTGATTGATAACACTACTCGTCAATAGCAACTAAAGAAAAAAAAAGATTCTCAAATAAAATGGAGAATGGTACTTACTTAACTAGGTACTTTGTCTTTACCAATTTATATATATACTAGAAAATATAATACAATATAAACTAAATGAAAATTCGACCAAAACAAGTTACAATAAGGAAGTCACACTCCGCAACCTATCGATGTCGATAAAGTTTAATACTTTAACTATAAAACCACAAAGTTGGGCGATGGATGGGCCACTGGTGACGTATATTTATGTTTAAGCCAGGGTGTCTCGAAAAAGCAAAAGTTGTTTTGTATTAGTTATAATTTCGATTATTAAACTAATTGTATGTACCTCCACCGTCGGTTTATCCTACAATGGCGACGCGGGCGCACGTAACAAAGTTTTCGTGTCAACCCAAATTTCTATGACTTTTGAGGGTTTTTTTTTATGTTTATTTAAAGTAATGTTTTTTTTTGTTAAATTTAAAAGAGCTTATGTTTAAAGACTGACAATAGCAACTTACTACTGGTATGTGAAGGTATGTGAAAAAATATGGTATGGTAATGTTCCAAGTATAATTGGTACGAGCTGTAGGTAATTTATGAAATATCATTGTTTTACTATCAAAAACTAACCAAACAAAAAGTAGCAGGTCCAGGGTGGGTCTAAGGGGCTCAATTCCCCCCCCCCCCCCCCCAAAGCATCTGAGTCCACCCCTGAGAAATCGTAAATAAACCTTGATATTATTCAACTACCCTACTCTCAGCTGGGTCAACCCCAATTCTGGATCCGCCACTGCATGTAGAGAGATAAATGGAAAAATCTAAAATTGAGAATTCCGGTGCGTGGGACAAGCGTCACCAATGGTGTATGTTAAATTGACGTAATATCGTTAAATAACGGTTCGTTTTGATTTCATTCCTTCCACAAGACACTTGAGGGTAAGTGTGATAAAAGTTTATTAAATTATTTATATTATAGCGTGGGTATAGTGTTCATTTACGATAAGATAAAAAGCATTTTCGTTTATAGCAATCCTTTTTTTTTCTTTTATTATTTTTTATTTGATTTCATTAAATTTAAATATTATCCGGCTTTGTTACATTGTTTTTGCAAAGGCAACTTACTTAGTTCTTTGTTTTGTCTTGTATTATTTGAAATACGTATTGTGATAGTCGATAGCAAAACCACAGTCTATTTAACTCTTACAGTCGGCCAACGGACATGTCTAGACAAAGCAATCGTGCGGGGATTGCGGGGTGAGAGAGGGGCGGTAGCGAGATCTAGCTGCCATACACTCGCTTGGGACACAATACAGCAATGACGAATGCCTATACAAAGCGGCATTTCGCGTGACTTCAAACGCGATAGACCTCTGTATGTTTTTTACGCTGTGGTAAAACTAAGTAGATGGTAAAAAAACACCGATATGTAACTTTTGGCTAAATTTAGGTTATTTTAAATAGCTAAATGTTTGAAGTACCTATTGTGTTTTTATAAGTAAACAATAACTATATTTATTTTATTCTATTTACTCAAAGTATTTCCACTAAGTAATAAAAACAAAGTTTAATAATAAAAAAAACTAATTAAATTATCTATCGTTATTTATTTGGGCCTCGTTATGTTGTTTATTTATACATAAGTTAAATATTTCATTACGTTCTTTATGCATGGTCTAAAATATTAGACCTGAGATAATAATGTTTGAAAAAGGAAATCTTATGAACCAAGAAGTAGATATAAAACAGTAATTAAAAAAAAACATAGCTGCGCACAGTTTAGTGACCCGCCGCGCCAACGTGATAAAAACCAAATAAAAATCATCGATATTTTTATTAAGTTGACTCGCGATTCCTGGTATTCTATTTTTTTGTAGATAGTTTAGGGACGCGCGTCCCATTTGCGAGCCAACCGAATATTTGACACTATTTTTGAGGTTAATCATTTAAAATAAATCAAAACTCATTTATTCAGTTTAGGCCCTAATAAGGCACTTATGAACGTTACATTACAATAAAAATGATTCTACCACCGGCTCCGAATACACTTGGACTGAGAAGACTCCGGCAAGAAACTCAGCAAGGGATATTTTTATAGTTTTTTTTTTAAGTAATATAATTTAATCACTTATTACAATGTTTATAAAGTTATTATGAAATAGCTTGTTGAGCGAACATTTCATTTAAATGCATTCTTATCTTCCACAAAATCAGAAACATTGTAGTACCCTTTCTTACATAACTTTTGTTTAATTAGCTTTTTAAATCTATACACAGATAGTTCTTGAATTTCTTTGGGTACTTTGTTATAGAAACGTATACATTGCCCCTTGAATGAGTCCCTCACTTTGCTGAGCCGCGTTACAGGTTCAGTAAGTTTGTGCTTATTTCAAGTGTTCAAGCTATGAATGTCGCGGTTTTTTGGAAAAAATTGTATATTTTTCCAAACATAGATTAAGTTTTCATAAATGTGATGACGGACGGGAATGATGGCACTGTTTTAATATTTATAGATCTGAATTTATCTTTAAGAGAATCTCTAGGACGTAAATTGTAAAATGCGCGAACAGCCCTCTTCTGCAGAATAAAAATTCTATTGATGTCAGCACCACTACCCCAAAGGAGGATGCCGTAGGACATCAAGCTGTGGAAATAGCTAAAATAAACTAATCTTGCCGTAGATTCGTCAGTGAGAGAACGATTTTTTCTCACTGCATAGGCTGCAGAACTAAGTCTATTCACCAATTTACAAATATGTGGGCCCCATTGTAGCTTATCATCTAAAGTGATACCTAAAAATACGGTTGTTTCTTCAAACTCATTTATTCACTTTAGACTGAGAAAACTCCGGCGAGAAACTCAGCAAGGCATCTCTGTTATAGAAAAGTGACGTTGCTTAAATATATTATATATTTTTTTATTATATAAAAAGAAGAGTAACAGATTATATAAGCCAAGTGATTATTTATATTATAACTAGCTTACACCCGCATTCCCGAGAATAAAAGAAGTCAATTTCCTTCTCCTTACTATGGTATTGCTATATGCGTACCTACCAAATTTCATCGCGATCGGTTCAGCGGTTTAGGCATGTAAAGGTAACAAACAAACTCACATTAGCATTTATAATATTATTAAGGATATAGTTAGGATTAGGATATATAATAGCTAGTTGATACTTATCACGTGTTTTTTTTAACATCAAAAACCTCAAGCGAAAACTCCTCTACATAGTGATTTACAAACAAATATTTTTTAACAGTAATATTTTCGTTTGTAACAGAACAATAGCTAGTGGGGTCTCGGTGCGGTGATCACCTCCGACGAATGGTTTTTTCAATTAACTCAGATGTTAATGGAAGTGACGGTCGGATGAGTACGGCCGCGATATATGCCCGCTCTTTGCCTATCGATATAGAGCTGTCGACGGGAGTACAACACTAGATGAGTTTTGAATTTAGGGTCGCAGCAGCCACATAATTTTTTTCTTGTGTTATTTTTTTAATGTTATTGAACGCATTGAATTCAAAACTGGATCAAGGTTATGGAACTAAAAAACCTGCCAAAAGCTTAGCTTGACAATTAGGTTTCCAAGTCAATACTATAATTAAGCAATTAATAAATATTAATTTAATTTCTAAAATCACATTAGATCGTAATAAAATTTCGTTTCGTTTTCTTTCCATGAAAAAAATCGTTAATCGATTTGAATGATATTTTTTTTCATTATTTGGCAGATTAATGCCCATATACAACATACCGCCACGCGGTTTCACCTGCGATTCCCTACTTTACCCACATAGGGGTTGAATTTAGAAAAATGCTTCTAATAATAATAAACAAATAAATTATTATTATTATAACTCCAGCGGTTTACGTAAGAATTATTATGTGTAGTAGAAATAATAGATTAACCTCCTCTATTTTAAATAGGTTAAAAATGCTACTGATATAATTTATTCTATTAAAAAAAATCGCAACCACGTCATAGTAATGACGCATTTCAATCTAGGCCACAAGCCCAACTACACTCTACATCTAGTTACATACCTAGTTATACCTACATAGTAATAAAACACTTTTCTACGCTTGCAACAAGAAACTGTATAATCTGGGAGCTAGTCATTTTTTTTTATTTTTTACTATACTACTAGGTGGCAAACAAGCTTACGGCCCACCTGATGGTATGCGGTTACCGTAGCCTATAGACGCTCATAACACCACCGGCAAAGAAAATACAATATTATATTTTCCAGGGGTATCACTCACGCGTTGCAAACCTTGAGACATGAATTTGTTAAGTCTCCTGTGCCTGTAATTTCAACGGCTCCCATACCCTCCTAACCAAAACACAGTAATTCAAGTGCACTACTATTTCACGGTGGAATTAGATATGGTGGTAGTACTTCCCCGGGCGAACTCTGCACTAAGAATAAAAAATAAAATTTGTGATTTTTGTCAGTAAAAAAGTAACATATTAGAAAATTGACTTTCACCCAATGACCTACGGCATTTTTATCTAAACCACATGTTTTTGCAGCAAAAAATCTAAAATATTTTGTTCAAATTAACCTTCGCAGGCACTTATGAATAGCCCGACTCTAACGCACGATCTATAACAAGGTTGCATTTGCATGTTGCATGTATGTATGTATGTGTATGCTGTTTGTGAGAAGGTATATAGGTGTATAGGTATCTATTAATATCAGAGAAAAAAAAACTGCCGAAATAAAAAATAAATAAATAATCATAATTGCATAAGTTGATATTTTTTTATCCGCTTTGCAATAGCTTTACCGCGGCAGTCCCCGAGTGCCATACGTATTTTTTATTTTCTTTTGTCCCTTTTTTTACATGCTAATCATTAAAACCACTGATTTTCATGTAGTTTCTACAGAAAAACAGTTATAGAAAACTGCATATAAAATCAGCGGACGAAAATCTAGAATATAAATATAAAATATTCAGTTACTGGCTCTCGAACTAGATGCGTGGTAAGACAATATTTAGAGAGTGGAAAGGCAATTCTCGCACAAATTGATATAACAACCTACGCGCTATATTATATGCAAAATACAGCAAATAGGTGGTAAAAGAGTCTATTGCAACAATTTATTGCAGCTGGTTAGCACGAGAGCTCATCAATCTTGAGGAAAGCTGATTACTTAAGAAGCTTAGAGTGAATTTTCTATTGCATTATGGAACTTTGGATAGAGTATTTCGGTTTCTACAAAAATTCCCGCAAAATGATAAATGAGGAAATTATAGACCCATAACACGCGTGGGGAAATTACTAAATTATGATGGTTCCTTTTGGCCACTCAACGTAACTTCCTTCAGTTGACAAAAAACAGGAAATTGTGTTATAGAATTCATGTTTCCATCAGTTTATTTTAATAAAATTCTACTAAATTAAGTATAGGCATAGGTAGTATAAATAGAAAAGTAGTTAGTCTCCGGCCCTTTAGGAGATTCTGATACCTAATGCCACCTCGGGCGCCTAGGATTGTCCATTACTTAAAAAATCCGTGGTACAATTATTTTATAGAAAAAAAATCGGGGCATTCTTTGGGGGCTGCCGATAGGAAGCGTGCGGTGACGATCACGCGAGTTTCACGATTTTTTAACCGACTTAAAAAAGGAGGACGTTCTCAATTCGGTTGTATTATTATTATTTATTTTTTTTTACCCAAAAAGTGCTTGCTCAACGCGCCTAAAGAAGTTTTCACTTCAAAAATATTTTTAAAGATATTGCTTGCTACTAGGTAGGTAGTCAGCTGTGCTCATGGCAAACGTAGCAGTGTGAATGACCACGCGGGCATTCACAATGAAACGTAAGTTTACATAGTGTTGCCATACGACGGTTTTTTTTATGGAAAACTTATTTAATTTTATTTTATACTTTTGTCTCTCGGTGCTTTTCACCTTATTTAATTTATCAGGAATACAGCGAAAAAACATAAAATTTAACTTTATTTGTGGCTCCTGTTTTACCGATTTCTGGGTCCGGACATTTAATGTAGGGCTGGGAATCCTTATCGATAGGAACGGTATCGAATATCGGTATTGGATTTCCAAATATGTATTGTGTATCTTTTTATAGGCATATTGTGTACGGTTGTAAACCGGTATCCGTAAAATAATCCTAAATATGAATAGAAAAACATCAGCAGATATGTACATTGCAATATCTAACAAATACTTTGTTTAATTCTTCTACTACTGTTAATTTCAAGGCGGTGAAAGCTCAGTGACGTCAAATGCCACGTTGAAGGTCGTGGGTTCGAATCCTATAATGTGCTAGAGCTTTTGGTGAAGGAAAACATCATGAGAAAACCATTGCACGGTGGTGTACTTTGTAATACCCGCCACTACCACAGTCGAATTGAAAATTTGTCGCATAGCGTTCCAGCTGTGCTTAGGAGCCAGTAAGTTTCTTACGAGGCTTTGTGCCTACCCACCATAAACCAAATTATCATCACAAAATTAAAGCTGCTTTACCCATTAATCTACTGAGACGACCAACAAACAAAAACGTTTCTGTTTTTTTTTATACTGGGTGATTTTTTAGTCACTGGACATACTTGCAGGGGTGGAAGTACTCATCAATATGAACAACTTTTATCATGGGACTAACTCTCGAGATCACAAAAAAATATCAGTTGTCCATACAAAAGTTCAATACCTACTCGACCAAAATATATGAAGGAACCATTTTATTTTTTGCGATATCAGAGTTGGCCCCAAAATAAAAGTTGTTCATACTGATGAGTACTTCAACCCCTGCAAGTATGTCCAGTGACTAAAAAATAACCCTGTATGTTAAAGATATGCAACCTTTCTGAGTTTCTGGTCGGTTCTTCTTGGTTGAAGGCTGAGTCCTGAACCGGTGGTAACTTTGGTAGTTTTGATCTTTACAAATAGGGCCCTAAGACCTTAACTGAATAAATGACTTTGACTCAACTGTGTCGATTTCAATGTTTACTGGGTGTTAAGTGCTTAACATAAAGAAACGTCGTATAAACGTTCTGATTTGGTAGCGAAGTGGCATAATAGTGTTTCCCATTATAGCTCTAGCTCCACACTGCTTTTATAGAGCCTTGAAATAGCAACAAAGTCAGCTAAGTTGAAACTAATTTATTTACGAGTAATTTAACACCAGCTCCATGGGTAGCGGTACCTCAGCTTGTGTAATGAGTTGCTGTCTCAGTTCCAGCGGGCGGATTACTACGTTTCAATTAAAATTTGCTAAAAGTTTACTGAATTAAAAAAGAAACATATTAATGACACGGCAATAGTATCTACTTAAAATATTAAAACCGGAATAGTCAAGTAGCAGCAGTCCAAGATACAGATCTAACCTAGTTTGCACCTCTGATAATACTTAGACACTGTCCAATATTTATTTATTTATTTTAGTGATTATATAAAATCCACATCACTTAATAATTATAAAATTAATCTTATAGTTTGTATTTTTTACTTTAATTGTAAATATGTAAATAAAATTAATTTGTAAAAAAACTTTTGACAAAAAAAATAATCTTATAGATTGAACATAATGCCAATTAAGGATTTACTTTATATTAGCTAAACATTTACATTTACAGAGCGGAAGAAAGGAAAAAAGAAGTAAATGTATATATGTCCAATAGAAAACTGAAAATAATTATAATATACATAATATTATATACTATAAGCTTTATAATTTATCTGTATAATGATAAACTGACTGACTGGGTGATATATCAACGCACAGCCAAAACCGCTGAACCTAGAGACTTGAAATTTTGCATATTAATTATCTTATACAGTGTAGGCATCCTAAGGATAACTAAGGATTTTAGAAAATTAATAAATAAATATTCTGGGACACTATTCCTCACACACGGTCATCTGACCCCAAACTAAGCAGAGCTTATTCTATGGAAGCCAGATAACTGATATACTACATATACTACTTTTTTTTTGTAAATATATACTTACATAGATAAATTCCATCGCTAAGGGGGCAATAGGAGTTTCTTGCCGGCTCTTCTCAGTAAAAGCAACTTTCCGAACCGTGCGTCAGAGTCAGACTATTCATAAGTGCTTGTGAAGGCCTATTTGAATAAAAAATATTTTCATTTCATTTTCATTTTTACGGTTTCACGGGTGGGGCGGAAGGATAGTTTTGTAAAAAATAGATTATTTATTTATTTTATAATCATAAATTATTTTTATCCTTCGTAGTTACCCAATTAATAATTTACAATGATACCAAAATTAAGAAAAAAAAAAAAGTAATATAAAATACTCCCCGCTAACACAGTGACCACACCTGTAGGGCTGTAGCTTCACAAGAAAACAACTTGTAATGTAATGTAGTCAATGGATAAAGTTGGGAAACATCGATAAAACCCACTCAATAAATAAGTTAATCTTTGAAGTACTATTTTTGTATTTGTTGCTTTGTTCTGTATTCGTTGTAAAGAACGTCCATTTGCTTAATTACGATATTGAAAAATCTTTTTTGTTGTGAATAAAATCTATTTTTCTAAAGCCTTTTTAAATCCTACTTGAAATACAAGAATAATTTATTTAGAAGATTAAGCGAAGCTTATTTCACCATTTGATTTTATATTTTGTCCAATTTGTCTCTCATAATACATTTTCATTCTTGTTTCATGATCAGTCGACAGTTTTAGGTTAATGACCTATTGACAGTTCTTTTTGTTTTTAAATACTTTTGGTCGTTTCTTAACAGACAATTATTTTAATTCTTATCCAAGTAGAACATCTTTTTTGTAGATAAACTATGTAATAATTAATTCCTTTAATATTATGGTATTTTTTTGTAGGGATGACGGCTCACATCGTGAGAAAACTACACGGTAGGATGATAGTTTGTAGTATTCTCGAGATATCACATTCGATATTTATCTATCGTTAGAGTGCGATATGCAACGAGTGAGTGGACGTTTTCAGAAATTGTTGTTGGTGGCGTCAGCGGAGTTCCACTTTTAAAAATGGGTTTATGGAGGAGCAAGGTGGTAGACTCCTCCATTGAAAAGGGAAGATCTTCCGCCAGGCTGGGTCATCGTGCCTGGGGACCGCGGTCCAACTGTAGTTGTTGGAATCTTGTATATATGCAAAGTTGACAGAGAACTTTGTCAGTGCGATGTAGAATATTGTTGCGCCATCTATCCACTGATAGCGGAAGTCTTGATAGATGTCGCTACATCACTCCCTTCCTAGACCAGAGGTCGATTCGTTATTGCTGCGTCGCTGCTGATGTAGCTTGCAAGAGCCAGTGCTGCTCAGAAGTCTGCGGTGAGTCGAGACTGAGCGGGGTTGCTGCGACGGGTTGAGCCATGGTAGTCCACGTGTGCAGAGACTGCCACGCCGGAGAGTGAGGAGCCGGCCGATGAAGATCCGGACGTGGGCTGCGGTGGACTGTGCAGGCGATGAGTGCTGTCGCTGGGAGTGTGCCTTGCAGGACCAGGTAGCACGGTGCGTCGGCTGCGTTGGAACTGATTGAGGCGAAGCTGGCTTGCTGTGTGACTGAGCTGAGACCAGGTAGTGGCTTGGAAGTGATGGAGATGGAAATTCCAATCACGTCGGTTTCACCAATATGGAGGATCAAGGTGGTAGACTCCTCCATTGAAAAGGGAAGATCTTCCGCCAGGCTGGGTCATCGTGCCTGGGGACCGCGGTCCAACTGTAGTTGTTGGAATCTTGTATATATGCAAAGTTGACAGAGAACTTTGTCAGTGCGATGTAGAATATTGTTGCGCCATCTATCCACTGATAGCGGAAGTCTTGATAGATGTCGCTACAGGTTAAATGATTTTGAAATGTAGCATAATCAATAAAATATTGTATAAACAGCAGGAAAATACTAAATTTATTACGCTATAATGTCAAATTAATAAAAAAAACTCAATTTTAGTTATTGTCTAAAAAGTTTCCATTACGTCACTCATTTTGAAAATGTAAAAAAAAATAGACATGTTACAGATTCTAAAACTTTAATAGTCAAATAATAAACTAAACAGCCTTCTAAAAATAAAATGATTGCACGTTCTATACCAAATCAATGAGTTATATGCAAAAATTTTTCCTTAACGCTACTTTTCTGTGCTTACTACATATTATTGTCTCTGCAGCGAACACTGCGTAATATTATCAAAAAATATTTATCAATCTGAGATACTTAAATACGATTTGCTCAACACAATTAACTTTTAAACATCTTTAAAATAAATCACAATAATATTGCAATTATAATCACAGTTTAAATGGACAATGGCGTATAATGGAACTCAAAGTGGCGTTCAGGTTCCATAAGGCAATGTTCATATTGCGGTTTATTTTTCGGCATAAAAACTATGCTATGTCTTTCCCAGGGTTTCAAACTATCTCCAAACCAAATTTCATCTAAATCGGTTCTGTGGTTTAAGCGTGAAGAGGTAACAGACAGACATACACAATTTCGCATTTATAATATCAGTATGGAAGTATGGATTTAATTTCGATAAAAAAAAAATACAATGGTAATTTTAGCAATTCATTCCTTATGAAACGAGCTTTAGAGTTCCATTACGTCACTTTTTGATTCCATTCACGTTATAGTGGTGTAATGGAGGTGACGTATCCGCGACATTTTAACTTTGAAATGAATTTACATAATTTAATAAACAATAACTATTAAGACAATTAGATCTTTCTTTTCATGATTATCATTAAATAATAAGTTTGATAAAGTAAAGCATCAAATACGCAGGATTTTCTAAGCTTGTCAAAATCAGTGTCGTTTGTGGAACTTTGGTTTTGCATGCACCACCACGCGACCGCATTATAGTCACATTTCTCGTACGACTGCTATCATTTTTTTAAATTGGCGACTACCATAGACTTAAAATGTTGCTATAATTCAAAATCTTCATGAATTAGTTTGGTATTTTGTTGCCAAGTTAGGAAAACGCGGTCGCGTAGTGCGGAAATTCCTTCGCATGCCATTTCGTGGGACAAGATAAAATCTGTCTTTTTCAAAAGAATTTCAACCAAACACATCTGTTTTAAGGTTTAAAATGAAACTTCGCTCTATAAGTGACCAGTACAAACACCCGCCACTTTTGAAACATCATAAGTAGTATTCATTTTTTAACTCCGAATGTGGCAAGAATGGTATGGGACACGTCAAAACACGACTTCTCTCTATACATATTTAATTATTATATAAAATTTTATATAGCTTTGCATTCTCTTTGAGCTATTATGAAGATAAAAAAGTCTAAATTACTTTAAAAAAATCAATATTTTATATATTTTGCCAGAATTCGAATAATTGACTATGAAAGTGTTGGGACATGACTTTTTCCGACTGACAACTTTATTTGAAATCCTAATCCCTACTAATATTATCCTAACTATCCTAATCCTAACTTTATTATTATAAATGCGAAAGTGTGTTTGTTTGTTACCTTTTCACGCTTAAACCGCTGAACCGATAGCGATGAAATTTGGTATGCAAATAGCCTATGGTATGGAGAAGAACATAGGCTACTTTTTATCCCGGGAAAACATAAGGTCCCTGGGGAACGCGGGTGAAACTGAGGGGCGAAAACTAGTATTAGATATTTTTGTGATATTTTCTTTCGATATGAGACTAGATATATTTATCCAAAACAATATTATTATTGAAAGCGCGAAAATCGGCCTCCTGGTATCGCTAAGGTCCTCTATGCTTGTCAGCCATTAAAAAAATATATCAATTATTTTTTAGCAATACAAACAGTTTAATATAAATCAGTGTGTATTACTACGATAGTATTTCTTTTTTATCCGTATTTGTAGTAACAGTTGTAGTAGGTTCCGTATTATGTACGTAATAGAATAATAAATTATAGTGACGTAATGTAATGCATTTAAATGTAGGCAATGGTTTCATGAAAACTGTCCATCGTGCATAATTCATAGTGGTGAGCCACCTGGAAACGTATCGATATTGATTCATAGCGGCCTAGTTGTACGTCACTATACATTTATTCTTTTAAAAGTGTGTTTGTTTTGTTTTTTTCTTGTATTTACCTCGTATTTGTAACTTGGCTAATTTTAAAGCGTAATTGCCTACAGTGCTGAATTAGAAAATTATTTGATAAGGCACAAGATAGACGACCGGTTTAAATCAGTCACCGATTTAATCTCTACTACAACCATTTTAATTTTAAATCAATTTTAGTCTGTGAATTTCGATGTCTGACTTAACACCGACTCAAATCACACGTTCTATCTTTTGTCGCCTTTAACGCGTGCTCACTTGTATGCCATATTAAAAAAAAAACCATCCAAAAAGTGTTAAACACTAAGTCCCTGTTTATCGACACAAATAAATATTATAAAGAGGTAATGTTTGTATATGTATCAAAATTAGCCCCCCTTTCGTAACGTTTTTAATCATTGACTGTGCCATCATTCAGTACATTCTTAGACTACTCGTAGGTACTGTTCATGAGGGAGGCCTATTTAATAGTGGTGGTTCGTTTGCCAGCCATACTATGTACTGGCAAGTTCATAGTATTGTTATGAACTGGCAAGTAAGTATGTGGCTACGTTTTATATTGTTTTTCAAAACACATTAATAATAATTTGTGTTTAACAATTAGCAGCCGTTATTCAAAAAAGAGAGTCAGTCGGTTTTCTCATAAAATAAAATAGTTTTTTGTCTCCTGTGCAGAATATTACTTGTGTGGTGTTGTTTGCGAGCACACGATTTCCAAAATGTTCTAAAAATAAAATCCCACCTGCTAAAGTTATTCGTACCATAAATGGCCCATTACAATGGTAATAAAAACGTTACCGGGCGCGCGTGATGTCCCCAAAACTGGGTCCCACCGTCCCATTCGTCCCCAAGTCGGTAATTAACTTAAGAATTCCCTTCAGAGACAGATCGAGATTTCACCGGCGTTCGCTGGCATCTTTGTGCTGAATCACAATGAGAATGTGACATACAGACGGTAAGAACATACAACGCTTCAATATAGACTAAGGAAAAAGTTAGAAAAAGACAACGACGTGTAGTGCATGCAAGCCGAACACCGTTATGTCTTTATTGTAGGTAACTTATACACAATTTAATAGGTATATTTTCAACTAAATATATATAGAAAGATTCCAGCAGGCTGGCAGTGTTCCTTCTTTTAAAATATAGCAACAATAATAATAAATATATATAGAAAGATAAATATATATAGAAATATATATAGAAAGATTCCAGCAGGCTGGCAGTGTTCCTTCTTTTAAAATATAGCAACAATATTAATAAATTAATAATATGCCATTAAAATTATTTTATTATGAATAATTATAATGGCATATTATTAATAAGAATATTAATTATTTTTTTACTATGTATAGGCTTGTGTCTGACCGCAATCTCACTATGGTAGGTGATGATGAGGCCGAAGGTGGTAAGCACACAAAGCCTAGAAGGATCTGATTCTCAAGTGCAGCTGCCGGAACACACCAATAGGTGTTTGGCGACAGATTTTCAACTTGAGGGTGGTAGCCAAAGGCGAGGCGGGTACTACAAAGTACCCTACCACCGTGCCATGGTTTTCCTCACGATGTTTTCCTTCACCGAAAGCTCAAGCTCATTATAGGATTCGAACCTACGACGACGAAATGGCGAATTTATCCTTAAATAGAGTTTTCTTCCAGCAAACCTTTAAGGAAAGAGAATTTAAGTTAAAAATCTAATTCTTTCAAAATAGAATGCATGATAACATGTCGTCCTGTGCGTTCTTTATTTTTATAAATATCCTGTGCTTTCACACATCATCATGTGATCCCAAACTAACTTCACTTCACTTAACATCATCATCATCATGTTTAATTGAACGCGCTAATCTCAGGAACTACTGGTTCGAATTGAATAAATATTTCAGTGTTGGATAGCCCATTTATCGAGGAAGGCTAGAGGCTTCTTTTTATCCCGGGGAAACATAAGATCCCTCGGGAACGGGGGTGAAACCGCGCGGCGGGAGCTAGTATAAAATAAAATGCTGTGTCTGTAAGAAATATTCAGGCATTCATTAATTTGCTGAACAAGCAATAGCTGTAATATATAATTATTTGCGCTAACACAGATTTTATATTTTCAATATCTATACTAAACTGATGATTATAATTGAAATTTATTTATAAAATAAATGCATTAAATAAATAAATGTATCTGTAGATACTTTCATGGGTCACCTCACCTGACTTCAAAAAATAAAAGGTGGAGGTTCTCAATTCGTTACAATATTTATTTTATGTATGTTACTCGTTCTCAAAGACGGCTCCAACATGGATATTTTTTGTTTGAAAAGGTATACTCTCCAGGTGCTCCCATTGTCATCAGATCAGGATCTGATGTTGGAATCCAGGAGAAATCGAGGGAACTCTTCAAATATCTCTTGGCAAAAGCGTAGCACAGCAATCTTAAATTCTTCAAAACAAGTTCTTACATCGTTTGCACACACGTTACTTTGAAGTCGATTTAATTTATGATTATTTTTGTAGTTAAGCTAATATTATTTTTATATTCGCAACTGTCCTGATTGCCTGGTAGTGATAGGCCGTCCATTGTAACACATTCACTGTAAATTAAGTTTTGTTTTACTGCTAAAATCAATTATGTGGTGTAAAATTAAGTGTTACCTATCTATCTATCTCAAATCCTACTAATACTATACGAGTACATGCAAAAATTTATGTGTGTTAAGTAAAAACGTCTTCCCTATTATAATTGCTCGAAAACATATTTACAAAATAAATACCCAATACAATAATACAGGATTGTATGATGTATTTATAAAGGTACGCGTACACTGTTGACGCGGTATACAATGGCGCTCTGAAGAGCCGGCGCCGGCCACCGCCACTTGAGTCAGCGCCAGCGGCACAAAGCAGACGCACTTGTGCTCTCTCCACGTTATACATGTACGACCTTAGTCTTAGTTTAAGATGTTCACGTATTGAAATAGACAGAAATGAAATCTAGTAGCGGGAGAATATATTTTAGAATTTACGTTGATCTATAATAAGTTGGTAAATATTTATTAACAAATAAGTAAGATGTTTTTGTTATTCGGCTGAAGTATTGTTTAGATTTTATTACTGACTAGCTGTCCCTCTCGGTGTTACCCGCGTTCCCGAGAAAATAAATAGCCCATGCCTTTCTCCATACCATAGGCTATCTGCGTACCAAATTTCATTGCGATCGGACAAAGAAACTCACTTTCGCATTTATAGTATTAGTTAGGATTAGGATGGCTTTTTATCTTTTTTTTAATTCGTATAACAATAGTTTGCTGATACTATATTATCTATTATTGCCTATTTAGTTTCTAATACATGGTTTTACAAGTTTTTCCCAGACTTTCCCAGAATAAAGTCCTACGCTTTATTCCGATTATCTATTTATTTTCATGTTATTATGTGTTAATATAACATAATATCATAATACACATAGAGTATAAATATTTGGTTACGCCGTTTTACCAAATAGCTAAAGCTAAGTCGATAGACTAGAAAAGAAAATTTCCTAAATGCACACGCATTGCAATCTTTCAATTCTGTGACGAAGGTTGTAGATATAAATCCTAGCGTCATGAATGAACAATGCTTGTTGGTTAGTCTGCTTTAGTTTGTATAAATAAGTAGCTAAGTATTATCTTTAAGTAACCACTTATCATTATATGTATGCCACCATAAACGCATTATTTTCAATTAAGCTAGAATTTAAACATTTTATATAGGTAATTACTCTTAAAATTGCCGAATTTGTTGCCAAGTTTTGTCAATATAAGCAACCTTCCGAACCACTATGAGTGTCTGATTCATTCATCAGCTAGTAAAAGATCAATAATAGGTTTTCAAAGCTTTTGAAAATCTTGTATGTTAATTATAGAACTTAATGCCATTTGCCACATCATCTACCATTTTCTTGTGAGTCCCAACTAGTGGACACCATCCTTTAACCTATTAACTATCTGATAAAATAAAACTAATTAGAATGCATTGTCATCGAGTTGAGAACTACCCTGAAAGTTTCAGCCGGATAGCTAATCGGGAAGTGCTCACAATTTGAGTTGCAAGATTCCACCCGGAATGACAGACAGACAAACAAGAAGGCGACTTAATAAAAACGTGGTAAACACAGGTCCAATCGTAATCAACACCAATATCCGTAGCAGGAAACCTTCGGCCGTGAGAATGTTGGAGTTTTTTCCACCAAAGCCGAACGGTATCTCATTAAATATTCAACGTTTAGAAAGGGGCTCGCCTTAAATATAAAATCATCATCTTAATAAAAGCTTTGTATTCATAAAGGGCCGGTGCAGGCGCGATAATAAATTAATTTTGGTGGGTAATCAATTATTCGCAGACTTTCGCCACCTTTAGGGTAAAGTTATCATCCAGTATAAGATGAGATATTTATCTGTTTTAAAACCATTAGGTACCTACTTACGAGTAGCCAAAACGTGATCTTTTTATGTTGTTCCCTGTCGGTGGTTAGATAGAAATGGAAGCATTTTCAATCGGCTTACAATAAATTGGGAAAACTCGCGGAGGGATGAAGTGAAAATCTTCTTAATAACCACTACCTGTATATACTACCTACTAGCTAACTCGCTAAAACAAAACAAATCAAGAAAGTAACCTGAAGACCAAGTAATTTTAATGTTTTACTTTAGCCCCGAGGGGGGGAAATAGGAGATTGCGGGTGAAATATAGATATAGAGTAATAGTCAATAGTCTGTAAATTGTTTGCTACCAACAATTTACTTAGTCAATTCTAGGAGACTAAATTCTACTAAGTTTAAGATTCTCTCAACAAAAGTAGATGGTCAAGTAATAATAGATGGTAGCAATTTGGATCTGATTTACAAAACTGTAGGTTAGGTCTTAGATTTAATATTAGATAATAAAACAATGGGGTCCTCATGTAGATTCTTTGGCAGGTAAATTATTACAAGGTAGCTATTATATTTAAGTTTGGCAATAGTTACACTCTGCACAGGTGCACCTTGCATGATGTTTTTTGTTTTAGTTTTAGCCATTAGCGTATTCGCTATTATTTAATAAGAACTTGTTTGCGTTACATTTTATTATTTACTTTATATTGGTATTTTTCGTTTTTTACATTTTGCTGTTTATGAAAAAATATAGCCAATAGACAGATTATAAAAAATATATTAAAAATATTACTTTGCTGAGTTTCTTGCCGGTTCTTCTCAGTTGAAGGCTGACTTCTGAATCGGTGGTAACTTCAGTAAATTCGACCCTCAAACTGAATAAATGCCTTTGACTTTGACTAAACTAGTTTATTTTACTTATTTTCTTAGTTTTTTTACTAGCCGAACTACAAAAAATATACAGTCAAAATCATAAATAAAATGCAACCTTGCTGAGTTTCTTGCCGGTTATTCTCAGTTGAGGGCTGACTTGCAAACGGGTGGGTACTTTTTTTTTAATACAACATTGTCGGCAAACAAGCATACGGCCCGTCTGATGGTAAGCGGTTACCGTAGCCTATGAACGCTTGCAACACCAGGGGTATCACTCGCGCGTTGCCGACCCTTCCCCCCTCCCCGATGAGCTCTGGCGACCTTACTCACGCGAAGGAACACAACTATAAGTTATTTGGCTGCGGTATTCTGTAAAGTGGAGGTACTTCCCCAGTCGAGCTGCTCTTTGAGCGACATATCGCTATGCTATACCTCTCTCAAAACTCACCAATTAAATTACTTCAGTAAATTCGACCATCATAAGTGTTTTAGGGCTTGAATTGCGTAAATGGCTTTATCTTTGGAAAAAACTGATCGGAGTTGATACAGAAAGAGTAACATAAAGTAAAGAGATCAATTTAATTTTATTTTCGTTTAATTTGTGTATGTGTTACGGTCAAAACCACTTCTGACTGAAACTATCTCAGTCAAAACTCTTGTACATAAAAAAAAACCTATAACCTATAAGGTTTTGACCGGTTATGACACAGTCAAACTGTAACATAGGTATATACTAATCTCTAAAACCACTGAACGAATTTTCGAGGTTTTCAGAAGGTTATTGTATGAAGGCTGCTTAAAGCTAGCTAATATATAATCGCGGAGACACTGCAGTAATGCCTTATCAACTACCTGTAGCTGTATCCAATACCCATCCGTTATTAAACGTGAAGTACTCTCAGGAATATTTTATTGAACTCAAAAGGAATTATTGAATATAAGATTGGTCCCTAATAAAAAGGACTTGTAATTCCTTTGGCACGCTTTATTAACACCTCAAATTTGTGTGTTTTTTTTTTACTTTCCTTCAGATTTTAATAGATTGGCCATTTTTGATAAAAACTTTTGTTACTCCCTCAAAGAAAAAGAATAAGCTTTGTTGTGGTTTCTTGTAAAATTTATATATAAAAATATAACCTTGCTGATTTTCTTGCCGGTTCTTCCTTCTCAGTTAAAGGTCGACTTCCGAACCGGTGGTAACTTCAGTAGCTTCGACGTTCATAAAATGCCATTCTAAGGCATAAACTGAATAAATGGATCTGACTTTTGATTTTGTATTTGACGGATTAACGTTTAAAATAAGGTATCAGTGACCTTGACCTTAATAAGGCTATTTATTTAGTTTTCAAAAAGAATGGCCACGATTTTGTTGACCACCTTGTCGTTATCACAGAACATGATAACTTTAGAGTCGCCCGGCAATGGATATTCCAATATCTCCGTCACTATCTATCGCTCAAACATAATATTGTTTGTAGTAAAAACTATAAATTTATCACAGTATGTTTCGGCAGTATTATTTGATACCACTAAGGTGATAAACAAACATACGGCCCGCCTGATGGTAAGTGGTTACCGTAGCCTATTGACACAACAGGGGAATTACTCGCGAGTTGTCGCAAAATCTCTGCAAAAATCCCTTCTTGAAGAACCCCTGTACACCAATTTCAATATCAGTTCCCTTCTAGGCTTTGTTAATGTACTTACCACCTTCGACCACATGACCTTTTACCACGGTGACATTTTGATCCAAAACCTGAAGAAATGAAATTGGATCTCAATTTGTTTTTTTTTTAATAAGTCGTTTAGAAGTCATTTAATGTTCAAAATAGTAAATTCTTTTACACCAAATTGGTTATATTACTTAATAATTAAAGAGATCCAGTATTAGGTCAAACATAAATAATGGTAGTTACCAATTTATGAAAGAGAAAGTTGGCAAACGAGTCATTGACTCAGTATGGAGCTATTTACTCGAACCCTACCCTATTCTAAATGAATCAGCCTACAGAACCAGCATGGTGGGTTGCACTGAATTATTAACATCGAGTTAACATTGATTGATAGATGAAATTTGGTATGGAGGTAGTTGATACCCATTTTTTATCGTGAGGAAATCCTCATAGGATACCCGACCGCCCTGGGGGGAGTAGTCGGGTTATGCCGGACTCGTACTGGCTAAAACCCCACGGTAGACGCCATCTGCGCTGTAGAGAGGCCCGGGTTTTTGTACAGAACGCGTACACGAGCCCCTTCAAGCGCGGCGCTGAGATAGCCCGTCCCGGGGGAAGTGTGTTACCTCCCCCCAGCACCCTCACGGTGATATCGCACGAAGAGTCATGACCACAACAACCCACCGTCCTCCTCGGGGCCGCTTCTGGACACCCCGGGCCCCCGCCCCGATTGTTCACGACCACGAAGGTCCCCGTTTAGTCGCCTATTAGCACATAGGATATTTTTTATCCCATATCTCTCGGGTTTGTGGTTGAAACCGCGAGGCAGAAGCTAGTAGTTCAATAAATATTGCGGATTTAACTATATTGTTATATTTTCACGCCTAAACCGCTGAACGGAGCGCGAGGATATTTGGTACGAAATGTACGTATGAAAAGGGACATAGACTATTTTATTTTCTCGAGAACTCGGGTGAATCCACAGGGGACAGCTAGTACTTGAATGAAGGAAATTAATGGGTGTTTAAAGCCATTAAAACTGTCGGTTAGCACTTAATAGTACAACCCGTCTCACATTACAAGGTTCATTAACATGACATGAAATGGCGCGCGCTGATTGCACGTCAATAACTCCCTGTGATTAGATACACTCTCCCATAAAACTATGTAGCTATACAGCTTATTATATTGATCAGTTTATTGCCTGAAATGTGTTCTTCATAATGGTCTTGAAGGTTTTTAAAAACGACGTGAAAATAGGTATTTAAAGTCGGCAAAACTTTGTAAATTCTCTTGGTATTGCAAATATCCTAATCCTAACTTAATATTATAAATGTGAGTTTGTTTGTTACCTTTTCACGCTTAAAACGCTGAACTAATCGCGATGATAATTGGTATACAGATAGCCTATGGTATGGAGAAGGACATAGGCTACTTTTTTATCCTGGGAAAACTTAAGATCCCTGGGGAATGCGGGTGAAACCGTGGGACGGAAATTAGTCCATAATATAAGAAGCTGTACACCATAACTATATATAATCATCACCATCATCATCTCAGCTGCAAGACGTCCACAGCTGGACATAGGCCTCCCCTAAGGATCTCCATTAGAACCGGCCTTGACTATCTATACTCGTATGCACTATTGTTTAGTATGTTTTTTTTTTTATTCGTATGTAAATATTAATATCCTGGGACATTCGTCACACACTGCCATCTAATCCTAAACGAAGCAGAGCTTATTCTATATGAATAATTAAATCCAGACTCATGACAAACAGACATGTTCATTCACACAAATGTCTGTACTGGGCGGGAATCGAACCCACGACCAGCAGTGTGAAAGATCTTACCAACCAAGTCACCTAAAACGTAGGCACCTTCAGCGTCAAAAGTAGATTGGCACTTTATTACCCTTTCATAATAATCTATTGACATTTTCTTGTCAGTTTGTATAAAAATTATGAATTGTGTAATGTGACACGGTACTAAAGCACAGTCTATGTAGCTTTTTCTTACAGTCGGCCAACGGACACGTCTAGACAGAGCAATCGTGCGGGGCTTGCGAGGTGAGAGAGGGGCGGTAGCGGGCCCAAGCTGCCATACACTCGCTTGGGACACAATCACGTGACTTCAAAGTCAAAGTCAAAGTCAAAGCCATTTATTCAGTTTAGGCCCTAGGAGGGCACTTATGAAGGTCGAATTTACTGAAGCTACCACCGATTCGGAAATCAGCCTTCAACTGAGAAGAACCGGCAAGAAACTCAGCAAGGTTACATTTTTTATATATATTTTTCTTTTTTTTTATAATCTGACTATTGGCTATATTTTTTCAATAACAGCAAAATGTACAATACAATATAAAACGCGAAACTTCCAACGCGATAGACCACTGTATGTAATTACACTGTGACTAAAGTGCCAATCTACTTTTGACGCTGACTGTACATACTATAAATGACATAGTATAAAGTTTTAGTGTATGAAAAGTACTTAATATTCTGCTACTTTCGTCTCTGACCGTACATAGCTACGTAGTAAATTCTTATTATATTATCCCTTATAAATATCTCAATTAAAATGTTATTTAAAGTAAAACACCTAATAAAATCTACATAAAGCTGTAAGATAAGTAAGCACTCCGGTATTACAAACAACATTAATCAACGTGCCGTAAAATTCGCTTTGATTCTGAATGAACGAACCTTATCTCTGACGTCGTCGTCCTATCTTAAAACAGGTTGATTTTCAATTTACCACGTTGTTAGATGACGTCTACTATTATCTTAAATAGCAATCGAAGATAAGCTTCAAAGTCATTTATTCAGTTTAGGCCCTAGAAGGGCACTTATGAACGTCGAAGCTACTGAAGTTACCGGTTCGGAAGTCGACCTTCAACTGAGAAGAACCGGCAAGCGAGAGAGCGACTCAATTGAGGAGTTAAAAAATTAATAATTCTGCAGTCCACGGATTTAAAATTAGCTTTCTAATTACCATATTTAATAGGGAATAAAACCTTATTAACTTAGTAAGTTTATTTCATTTTTCTCTTTCGACTACTTACAGAAAACGAACTGCGATTACATTTTGATTCGTAGAATTTTGTTACTGTAGCCAAATTGTAATTTGGAATTATTTGAGCGATGAAATTGTATAAATCCCCAACACATTAACGTATCTTAAAGGGCCTCCCCCTACGCAACCGTTACAAAAGGACCGGTCCTCGGGCTGTGAAATCCAAAAAGAAAATAATAAAAAAAACTTGAGAGGTGTCAAGGGACACCCGGATGGAACGAAGTTCCTTTCGATTAATTAGTGAAGGAATTGTAATAAAATAACTGGCTTGCTTTCAATGAGAGAGAGAGAGAGAGAGAGACAGAGAAACACGCGCACGCCGCACGGCTTACAACTATAGCAAAAAGTTGGTAACCTTACAACTGAGCTATCATCACCTTGTATATAGAGTTGTGTTGTCACTTTCTGACAGCTCAATCAATCAATTTACCAGCGGAAGTGACCAATGGCGTGACGCAAATGATGAGGTCGCTGTCAGATCTATTTACTTTATTGTATTCGCTTCTTCCAATGATTTATTTCATAGTGTTTGTTATATAAAAAGCTATTCAATTTAATGGAACGAAGTTCTTTTACGCGGTTTGTAGTAGGAGTTGATTATTAGAAATCTTCACGTAACTCGGAAAAGCGTTATGCGTTCGAGATGTTCGGTTTCGTCCAACGTAAATCGGCGTAAAATTATCGTGAAGCGTTTAGTATCTTTACAAGCTTTATTTTTTAACTTGCAATGTATGTATGTTTGTCCGGGTGAAATCTTGCATGTAAAATTTTACCCACTTCCCGGTTTCCGATTGAGCTGAAATTTCGCATGCATGTGTTATATTGCGGGACAATGCCATATTATGATGAACTGGAGCTGATTTGATGATGGAGTTGGAAGGTGGCCAAAGGAACTCCGCAATAAAACGACATAACCCCATCGAGTTTGGCTCTCGTTTGATTCGTCTTGATGAGTACTTTGGTCCTAAATAATTATCCGTATGCAAGCGTTTTTAGATTCTATTTTACAAGCTTTTATTTAACTTGCAATGTACGTACCTATGTATGTTTTATCGGGTGCAATCTTGCAAGTCGTATTTAATCCACTTCCAGTGGTCGGATTGACTTAATATTTGGCATACATTAGTGTATTGGAAGACAATGCAAGTACAGTTCAACAAAAAGTACAGTCACTAAAAAATGCTTGAATTAAAAAATTTACATGGATCTTTGTTTCTAAATATAAATAAAATTTTCGTAACAAGATACATTCAAGTCATTGCTAGGGGGATGCAAGTGTAGATAAAAGCACAACCATATATTTCTGTCTCCCATATAATGAGTTACCTCACAGTAGGCTTTGTTTGTTTATGATGGATTTTTTTGTAGAAACAAACACAATTCCCGATAGATACGAAAGATTTATTATTCTAGTTATCCTGAATTAGGCGCTGCGCAAACGTAGACACTTTTTATTACCGACACGGCACACCATCACAGGGAATCACAGGAAAGTACCTATGTATTTAAGGCGATGATAGCTCAGTGGTAGTGATTTCGGACGCCGCGGCGATGGTCGTGGGTTCGAACCCTACAATGAGCTTGAGCTTTTGGTGAAGGAAAACATCGTGAGCAAACCATAGCACGGTGGTAGGGTACTTTGTAGTACCCGCCTGGCTGGCTACCACCCTCAAGTTGAAAATCTGTCGCCAAGCACCTTTTGGTGTGTTCAAGGGCAGCTGCACTTGAGAGCCAGTTTCTTCTAGGCTTTGTGTGCTTACCACCTTCGGCTACATCATCACTTACTATAGTGAGATTGTGGTCAAACACAAGCCTATACAAAGTAAAAAAAAAATGTGTGAAAGTGGAAGTAACTGGACACAAAAAGTGTCTACCTTTGCGCAGGGAGGGCTGATTTCATATTCAGCTACCAGCTGGTATCCCACACAAGACACAAAAAGTGACTACTTTTGTGCAGCGCCTTAGGATTCACAATTTTATATGTATCTATTTATTCTGTAATGTAATGTATTTATGTAATGACAGTAAGTTAGTATTTCCAACTATTTTATTGGGACAAAGATAATATTTTCAGATATAATTACAGCGGTAACGTTTAATACCTATCTTAAATTTGCGAGGACCTAGACAATTACGCGATTGCCCTTATCCCTACAACAGAAGGCTGTAGAACATTGCGATTGAGAAAGTAAGCTTAATGTTTTTTTCAAATTTCATATTTGGTCTCATAGTAAAAGTTGTTCAGCATGAAATGAATGAAAATGAAAATATTTTTTATTCAAATAGGCCTTCACAAGCACTTATGAATAGTCTGACTCTAACGCTCGGTTTGAAAGGTTGCTTTTACTGAGAAGAGCCGGCAAGAAACTCAGCAATTACTCTTTTCAAAACCAACTCAGATTTATTACATTAAATTATTTATCTAGTCTCACTGACAATATATGTGTGTTATAACAAAAAAGAAAAGAAACAAAATGATGAGTGACATAGTTAATAAATAGATAGCAAATTTAAGCAGACCAGCCCCCACAAGCAGCACAGCATGACAAAGAAAACAACCCATAAAGTATCCACCTGATGGTTAGCGGTCACCACCGCATATGAACATAGGCCATACCGGTAAGCGCAGCGTTTGGGGTCCACTCACAAGGTGGACGGACGACCTGTAAAGGTTGGCGGATAACGCTAGATGCAGGCCGTCCCAGACCGGTCCTATTGGAGATCCTTAGGAGAGGCCTATGTCCAGCAGTGGACCTTAAAGAGCTGTTGTTTTGGCCTTTTTGAAGAATACGCAGCGCTGAGGGACCCTAAACCTTGCCTAGTAATTAGAACCCGCTTTACCAAATTAGGTCCCCAAACTACACATAAAAATGTCGCACTTTATTTAAGTTACAAATGATGGAAACGTTCAAGGAACCCTAAGTATAAATACTGACTCGCGAGTGCCCACTTCTCACATACAACGGTGCTCAATAAAACTTAAATAACAACTAGTTTAACTTTTAAACAAACTACGAGATCTTTTATCTGTAACTTTTCTTTGTGAGTTTACTTTCTGTCGACCCTTAGGTGCTGGAGCGTGAACCCTTGTCATCTGCCTTGTTAAGGAGATAATAAGACACTTTGACCCTTCTAGGGTTCCGTAGAAATATAGTAATTTTTTTAATGATCCTTAATTTTTATGTTTTTTCAAATCTCTGGATCTATTTGGATGTAAAATTGACTTTTTAAAGATTTTATTGTAAAAGTTGTTTTCATTTAAATAATATGGTACCTATGTAATGTACGCGGGTGAAATTACGGCAATATGAAGTTCAATTTAATTATTTTTTTTACTTAATAATACTGAATCTGTCACGGATCTGATCATATTTTTTTATGTCTCTTTCTACAGGATAAAAACGTACTTAATTGAAAATCTTTTAATCTATGTTTTTATTTAAATGATGCATTTTTGTATTTTATGAATTTTATTCTAAACGGCTTTAAATTATGTCTAACACCATCTCACTATAGTAAAATACGCTTTTTAAGTCATTAAATTCAGTGCCAATCTAAATTCAAATAATACACGCGATATTCAACTCTATATACACTATCCTTGAGTTAAAATAGCAATGCATTACCGTTATATCTATCTCTTAAAAGGGTAGTGAGTGACTCACTGAATCATACTCCTAGTTTTAAGTGTCAGAAATTCCGGTATTATTGTGCAATGACTAATAGAACATCTGTGCCAGTGACGGACGTCTGCCAATAATCTATTTATATATATAAATACCATACCAAATAATTGTATAAAATACAAACTATAATAATATAGAAAATATCCTCAAAACTCTCGCTGCTGTCGATAGGCAAGGTTCCCAACAGGCTGGCAGCGTTCCCTCTTTGTATGGCCAAGCTTATGCGTTGGCGGAATAGCTCCCAGCCCGTCGGTCTCCCGAAGCCTCGATGAGCTTGGATGATAAAATCCGAGCAAATCGGCGAGCCTCGAACCCCCACGGACCCAAAAGGTTTTTGACGCGAACCGTCATGAACAAATAATTCGGAAGCGTATTTTTTTATTTGGATTTTTCAGCACCGGTCGCAGCCGCTCCAGTGACTTTACAAGTCGCCAGTAAGTGGGAAGGCGCAAGTGTATCAACACACATGGCATCCCACACCAGCGGCTTGCCGACACTCCACGGGATCAAAGTCATACCATCCGGCCTCTTGCCATCGTCACGCGCAATTCCGACTGGTTCTAGTACAGAAGGCACGTTGGCGACAACAAGAGCCCTACGGATAATACCATTAAGAGCCGCGTGGCGTGAAAAACGGCAGTTAAGGAGCACGAAAGCCCATGGTGGCCGAGCTTGTTTACAAGGTCTCCGCAGCGGCAGCGATGAGGATGATTGGTCCTGGAACCAAGACGGAGACAAATGGATAATCTTAAAGTAATGCGGTCTACCTTTATAAATTTAACTACGTATTAGCTATCTTTGGAGACGTACTCGCATGCTAATTAATTTAATTAAAAAGTTAACAGACGTTTTTTAATTCAAACCATTTGCTCTTCGCTATCATTAAACAGCTCAATTTCCTCTATTTATAAGTTCTTGTGTTTTACAAATTGTTTGCTCTTCGTAATAATCAAGCTTGTCATAATTAGGCTCAGGGAAGAGGGTAATGTTTATCGAGTGTATTATGTAGTTTGTTTTTAACATACCCTATAGTTATAGCGGCTTGGCAGATTTTGGAATCAGTATATTGTTAGATTTGTCATCTCTTGACTGTTATATGGCCGTATTTGCTGATAATTAGGCCAGTGAATTTGGCCATTTATGGCGGGAATCGCAAATTTACATTTATGCTATATGTACACTACTGTATAATGAATACTACAATGTGATAGAATACTAAAAGCAATAGCCTCATGCAAAGTTTCATCAAAACCGGAGCCGTTTATATGCATAGGGATGGTTACATAAAGGTAATCATAGATGGCGCCACCCAAATACATGGCGCGCCACGGCTTACGTGACTTTAGTTTCGTCTTGTCATTGTAACCAATCGCGCCATTTGTTTGCGATAAAATACAGAGGTGCCTCTCGTGGGCTTGTTATATTTTACTGAATACTAGCTGTTCCCCGAGGTTTTACCTGCGTTTCTAAGATAATAAGTAGCCTATAACCACAGAATAAAGATGTAACACCTTCTTCAATAAACTATCTACTATCTTACGCAAAAATATCGGTGTTTTAAATTCATACAAAAATTCCATAGGTACTTACGGTTTTTCTCAAATTTTCCAAATTACCAGGCAACTTTTCAATTTTTTTTCTTCATAACAAACTTCCTCGGACTTTAAAAAAACGAATATTTAAAAAAAAATGCCAAATTGGTCCACGCGTTCTCGAGTTTCGCGTAGTAACTATTTAGTAATCTGTGGTTTTGCGCTTAGCAACATATTTTGCCATTCATTTTTATTTTTATAGACTAGGCGTGAAAAGGTAACAAACAAACAAACTCACATTCGTATTAGTTAAGATTAGAATTTCTTATATGCTGCATACATATATTATATATATAATATATTATTTTCTATTAAACATGGAAATATATACATATATATATATAAAAATCTTAATATATATATTTCTTGTGTGCGTGTGTATGTGACTGAACTCCTCCTAAACGACTGGACCAATTTGGATGAAATTTTGTGTGTATATTTGAGCGGGTCCCTGGATGGTTTGAAAATACAATTGGACCCGGTAGATGGCGTCGTAATCGAGTTTGGACAGGACAACGTCTGTCGGGCCCGCTAGTATACATATATATATATAAAAAGAAAACCAAATCCAAACAAAACATACAAGTAGTGAGAATAACAAAGCGATAACTATCCGTACCTAATTACAGAGTTCGTGAGGGTACTTGGAAAAAAGCTTTCACAAGTAAAATTAATTATCTCATGTACAAAATAGATTCAAAGCAATTAAGGTGAATCTCGCACCTGAATAATATTTGAAGGTTATTTTGAAAAAACTGGCTTAGTGTGTGTCAGACTCAGGCACCGAGGGTTCAGTACTTCCCTTGGACTTATAAAAGGTATTTAAAATAGAATAAAAAAAAAGCGGAACGTAGTTATGCGTCATGAGTTTGTTTGTAATTGATGCGATTTTCGATTGATTGTGGATTTCTAAAAACCTGTGCTAGTTAGATATAATATTTAGGTACGTAAACTACATTATCAATAGTAGATTAAAAAATGCAAATAAAAAATACCTGTTTTGGAACGTAGGTACAAATAAAGCCCCTTTATATGATACTCCATTAGAAGTAGCCATAATTTCAAAATTCAAAACACTATTTAGGCTCTTTTTGCGTAGATAAAATATATACAACGTGTTCCTTTTCATATCCCATAACTTTAGGGTATCAATGAGAGTATGTCAAAGAATCAACTGGCATATGAATTATTTTTAATTATTTTTTCGTTCTCATTTTTCTTACAAAATAATACGAGAAAGCCACTATTATTTATGTAATTTGCAATTAAGTGTGTAATATTGTTTCGTTTTTAGTGCGGAACCCTAAAAAGGTAATTATTTACCTGACTGGCTATCACTTTCACGTTGAAAATCAGCCACTAATGCCGTTGTGTTTCAGCACTGGTATATTACAGCCTCTCTTCTAGGAACTTATCATCTTAGGCCACATGATCACTTACCAAGGTGAGATTGTGGTCAAGGTCCCATCAAATTAATGTAAAAATTTATTATATTTAGTTTACAGCATGGGGTTCTTCAAGAAGGGTGTGTAGGATTTTTGCAGGGTGGACAATACGCCAGTGATACTTACCCCTGGTGTTGCAAGCGTCATTATGCTACGGTAACCACTTACCAACATTGTTTGCCAACTTAGCGGTATAAAAAATACATCACAAAGATATAGAAATAGTCTATAACACTTTTACTTATCACACTTCATACTAATATTATAAATGCGAAAGTTTAGATGGATGGATGGATGGATGTTTGTTATTCAATCACGCCAGAACGGCTCAACGGATCCGGATAAAATTTGGCACAGAGTTAGTTTATAGTCTGAATAGTACATTAACTTCTTTTTATCCCGGTACAGCATAAGATCCCTCGAAAACGCGAGTGAAACCGCGAGTGAAACCGCGAGTGGAAGCTAGTCCTAAATTAATCACACTGCGTTTCAGTCGCTCTGTACTGTATCTATCTGTCTCAACATATAGCTATATCTTAACTATAGCTAACTATAGCTAATTTAGCGCTACTTCTTTACATACTTCAATCTGCAGTCTTGAATTATTTGTAATAAAGATAAGTGAATTGCAGAAAAATTGGAATATAACCTTAAAAATCACTACCTTAATGTTAGGGTCTGCAATGATCACGTGGGGGCGTGTTTCTGACCCTTTTTCATGTTTCACCCAATTTGAACCGGTGACTTGCTTGCTACGCCTTGCGCAGTCTGCGTCGAATGTATAAGCTATGAGCTGTGGTCTAAGTGAGAAGCGGAACTGTTCATAATAATATTTGTAGAGGTATTTAAACTAAAATGTTGATGTGATGTAATTTAAAGGATTTTGGCTAAATACAGAAATTCGAGAAATAAATCGCATAGTTTGCCATAGTAGGGAACTAAGTATATAAGACACTTATTTGCGTTTCAATATAATTGGTAATTTGTTGGGTGAATAAAGAGTAATCCTATTTTATTTTCTATTTTTCATTACATATAGTTAGATCTGATTACTTACTCACATAGTTACTTGCTATGTTTATAAACTGTAGGTTAAACAATAGACAAAAAAAAAACAAATTGATCGTATAATTTCGATCTTCAACTTACTCAACCCAAACAAAGCGTTTTGTTAAACGTAGTTTCGTATAATACACTAACGGACACGTAAACTGCATCAAAGTTTAGGATTACTTACAAATGAATATTTTTAAAAAGTATGCAAACTTTTTAGATTTACATAAATGTAAAAGTGAAGACTGGCCATTAATCATAAACAAAAAAAAAATGGTACTGCAACAAAACAAATGAATAAAGCTGGGTAAAGAAAATTTACGCGTATTCTCAGATTTGCGTGTTATTAGGGTAAAGTTTTAAATTGATTATTATTATTGTTTTTTTTTTCATTTGCTAATTGAATTATTGTCATAGGCAATAAATTTACTCTAATGCAAGATAATGCTCGATGATTTTGTTACTTTTCCAAAAAATCAATGTGTTTTTTTCTTAAATAAAATTTAAACGTTTTTTCTAGTTTTGCTTTCTAGGAAATAGCCTTTGTTCTTCTCTCTCTCTGCCGCCCGTAACTTAAGTGCGGGACGGGGTCATTCACAGCTTTCATAAATATCAGGTCTTTCCTCACCTGCACCAAACAGCAAAGGTGGTACGGTCGGCGTGTAAAGTCGGTACGGAAATAAGGGCCGTCTCCGTGTATCTCGGACTGAGCGCGCTTGACCTGCTTCCCGCTCGTTACTCCGACTTCAAACATTTGTACCAACATTTGCCTGAATATTTTCAAGTATTGGTGTCTTTGCCTTCTAATCTTTATAAATACATCGGTAATCCCCCTGGTATTACTGATGTACGTAGGCGATGGTATATAGTATATAGCCACTTGCTTTGGACCATCTTGTCAACTTGACAGCATAAAAAAATATCCTGCGCTAACACTCAGCTTCGTAACAGCTGAACGAATTTGGATGAAACTGGGCACATAAATGGATTATACCCTGGAATAATATAATGATATTCTTTATCCTTTATGGGCAGACCACATAGTGCGCAGAACGGATGGCCGATGGGGCCGAAGAGTTTTGGAGTGGAGACCACGGACCGGCAAGCGCAGCGTAGGACGTCCTCTTACATGGTGGACAGACCTTGTAAAGGGCGTCGGAAAACATTGGATGCATGCAGCCCAAGACCGGTCCTATTGGAGATCCTTAGGGGAGGCCTATGTCCAGCAGTGGACGTCTTGTGTCTGAGATGATGATGATGATTCTTTATCCTGAGAAAACATACGATCCCTCGGGATCGCGGTTGAAACCGCGGGGCGGAAGCAAGTCAATACTGGATGGATATTTTGAGAATGTATATTTTTAAAGCCTATATTAAGTTCCTCATGCTGAATAACTTTAACTATGGGACAATCGCGATAAAAAAAAATATTTAAACTATTTTTTATAAAAACAAATGACTTTGGCTACATATAAATTGTTGGTGCCTAATAGTTGGGCCAATGTATTGGAATTCTCCTGTTCATAATATAATAATTTAGTTTTAAAAAATTATGTTTTTACGATTTTTTATAATGATTATTTCACCTAGTAATTAGCTTAATGAAATGTTGAAGTATATATTTCTTGCTAAAAGTTACATTTTTAACCAGGGTCTCAACGGACTCTAATTTAATTCACAAAAATGTTCGTCCCGCCTCACAACCCTGCATAAAGGTAATCGTCCATTAAACTTACAAATGCTTTTACAAGGTGTAGGTATATAATATTATCGAACCCTAAAGTTTGTAAGTAGAACTTGTATGCAAAGGCCTATTGATTCAGGACTATATTTTGAACAGATTATAGATATTGCTTACTAAAGTTAGCTACATGCTCAGAACCGAATGTACTGTCTATTGACTGTCCCAATAACCTATCTATCGTCAGATTAAGGCGACGCCTTGAAGATTTTGGTTGCAAGGATTCCGATTTTTCTCAACAATGACTGAAGCGAACGAACTGAAATTTATTGTAAGAATTCATCATGTCTTTGACTTTATTTTGTACGTTGCATAACACGATTGGTTAACTTTTATAACACAAAATAATTAATCAAAAATACCTCTTTAAAATAAGAGATTCCAATTTTACCGGCGTTGAGGATCGATTTGAGGTTCCAAAATTTCTACATATATTAATTGAAACTGATACTATAAATTGTACTTAGGTTTTATGAAATATATTTGTAGTTTTTAAATTAAACAATAAAAACTATTTTGTCGCATACGCCCTTTCCGTTAATGTATTTATGTGCCAAATTTCACCGAAATCCGCTCTGCCATTCTGGCATAATTGAGTAACAAACATACCCATCCATCCATCCAAACTTTCACATTTATAATATAAGTAGGATAGTAGGATAGTAGGATTTGTAGGATTAGGATTCATTATATATTTCATCATATAATGTCTAAAAAGTTTTATAATTTAAATACAAAATATCTCTGCTTAGTTTGGTGTCAGATGGCCGTGTGTGAGGAATAATGTCCCAAATATTTATTTATCAATTTTTAATAGCAGCTATAAAAGTAAGTATACAAAACCTTTGAAAATACTCTCGAAACAATATTTCGCTTTTATTAAAAGTGTAATGCACCCAGAGCCTTAAAGGATTTATATTAAGAGACGTACTTAAGCTGACAACCATATAGCAAGCGAAGCTATATAATATATTTTTTCAGAAGACCATGTCATCAAATTGTCCTGCTAACCTCCATTGTAACAGTTCCCTTAGCCTTTTATGGCTCGTAAAGTCAGAGTCGTAACGAAACAAAGTGTTTTTATAGTTAAACTAAAGCTATTGCTAGCTACGTTTTTATTGAATGAAAAACTATAAAGAAAAGTCAGAAGCACTTGATCTCGTTTTATATGTTATACTAGCTACCGCCCCGCGGTTTCACCTGCGTTTCCGAGGGATCTTATATCTTCCAGGGACAAATAGTATTGTATATGTTAATTCAGAATATGTTCTATCTGTGTGCCAAATTTCATCTAAATCCATTCAGTATTTTTTGCGTGACAGAGTAGCAAACATCCAACTTTCGTATTTATAATATTAGTAGGATTCTACTTGTATATTTTCAAAGCCGTGAAATTATAATATCCCTTATACAAAAGCAAAATATTTTATTAAATTGTAATGAATGCAAAATGCACGGTCTTATTGCTACGAAGAGATTTCTTTAATAAAAACTTTGAATAATGACTAAGAACACATTAGTTTTTAATATAAATGAAGTTCGGTTAAAAAGCAATCCTTGGATGTTATATTCCTTTATCTTTTATATTTATACAAAACAAATCTCATCCCGTATGCATCGCTTCTCATAGCACTTTACTAGCATAGCTTTTGTACTGTAACATAAACCTAATGACTTTTAAAAGCCTGTTTATAAATGTTATAATGTACTTGTTGACGGTTAATTAAACTGGGGCTGGAGTGAAGGACTCCTATTATTATAAGTACATCCAGACAACGGCGCAATTAAGTAGTTTTACTATATAGCTACGGACTTAAAAATTCATTGCTTAAACGACTAGCATTATTAAGGTATAAAATCGATCCAGAAGGGCCGATTCATACAAAATGCTTCGAAAACCGTGCACGCACACGTTGTACATTGTATATTTATATCGTATGTTTGGTATCAAAATTTAAAAGAGATTTTCTTTAAAGTACTACTACTGTTCCCCGCGGATTCACCCACATTCTCGAAATAATGCTATAACCTTCCTAAAGAGTCGGGCTATCAAATACAAAAGTATTTTTTCAAAACCAACTCGTAGTTCCAGAGATTAGCGCCTTTAAACAAACAAAAAAAACTCCTTTATTATATTAGTATAGATTGATTTAATTTTAAGGTGTATTTTTGACCCAATACCTATTGTAGGTGCTATTTAGATTTTGCAATCGTTATTTTACGAGAAAATGGCTTTCGAAGTTCATATTAATTGTTTGTAAATGTATATACATACGAACGTGTCGTCAGTATGTTTAGTAGAGCCCTTTGATGTTTCTTTTTATGGATTAGAAGGTGTTTGCCATAGTTTTTTAGGGTTTCGTACTCAAAGGGTAAAAACGGGACCCTATTACTAAGACTTCGCTGTCTCTCCGTCTGTCTGTCATCAGGATGTATTTCAAGAACTGCGATAGCTAGACAGTTGAAATTTTCACAAATTATATATTTCGAAACGCGATTTTTTGCCCTTTTATTTGGGTGCAACCTATATGGAAGTTCCCGTTGACTTAGAATCACAAAATTTGGCAAAAAGCAAGGTCTTACAGCACAATTAAAGGAAAAATTCCAAAAAATTAAAAAAGTTGAAAATTAAAGGGCCCATACATACATAGTTACGCCAATTAATAAAGACCTCTGAGTTGTATGGGCGCTCATACAATTTAGCTCATACAATCTAGCTTAATTGGCACCAACCTCAAATAAGGTAAATAAATAAAATTGTGCTTTTCCCGTGATGGATGAACGATGGACGAAGTCTGTACGAAACCCTCGGTGTGCGAGTCCGACTCGCACTTGGCCGGTTTTTATAACCTCACGCGGAAAAGTTCGGTGAGTGTTGAGGGCTCTCCAACCGGATGAGTCATTATTGTCTATATAAAGTCTATGGTTCTTTGTTTGCCTTCGGTCTATGTGTTTGATTGCTTTTGTTTACAGTATCGTGTGTTACAGTCACAAGCATTTATGTATACACTTTCAAATTCAAAATGGATTTTACTTTAAAGAATTTATAATATTTTTAATTTTGAGCTGATCTGTCATTTTCTCTTTATCCAAACTCTTCATACGATGCTTCTATCACAATTTCCTAGAAAAGGCATATTTCCGTCAGTGGCAACATAATACTCTTCTATATACGTCATCTACTCACTATTCCCCACGGTTCCACCCGCGTTCCCGGTTTAAATAAAGGAAATAATAGGTATAAAAACTATCCTATCTTTTGAGTTGGAATTGGTTGGAACATTTGGACAAAAATACGTTAAAATCGGATAAGTAGTTTTGGAGTACATCGCGGACCAACATTGTGACACGGGAATTTTATATATAGTTTAAGTGTATTGTTCTACAAAAGCCTTAGGTATATGTATGTCTTTCGTATTACCTAAAGGTTGCCTGGAAGAAATCGCGCCATAGTTTATCACCATATTTTTTTTTATATTCTGTCATAATAACTAAATAATAATAATTACAGCCTATATCTATCTGCCCACTGCTGAACACAGGCCTCCTTTCACAAATAAGGGTGAAAGGGGAATGGGCAAATACTCTTCCACGCGTGCGGATTGGTGGAGGTAGGCTAGTGGTCAACCTACTGTTGGATTTGTCAACCCACCAAGGAGTGTGATAACCGGGACCAACGGCTTTACGTGCCTTCCGAAGCACGTAAACGCTCAAGACAAAATACCACTAGGCGGTCACCCATCCTGGTATCGGCCTGACAGGACGTTGCTTAACTTTGCCGATCGGTTAAGAACGGCTATACATATTCTATTCTATTCTATAAAGCAGTATTTAGTTAAAGCTATACACTCTTACTGATAAAGCTACTTTACTTAATCACTGTTTAAGTTGTCTTATATTTATCGACCACCTTTCTGTCATTGTCAAATAATGTAAGGTTATTTATGTGACCATTTAATCAGTAAATTAGTTAAATGGCGTTTTATAAGTGAAGCTGACAGTCTATGGATAATATAAACCTATTATAAAGGTATATATGTCAATCGATAGTGGTAACTTCAGTAGCTTCGACGTTCATAAGTGCCCTTCTCGGGCCTAAATTGAATAAATGACTTTGACTTTATATCTTTGCTTGCGGCGGCGTCGTGTGGCGGGTCGCTCACTTCCCTACAATATGTGCGAGGAGGGCGATGGCTGCCACATGCGTCATACTTGTGAACAGGTGCTGCTTGTGGGGGCTGGTCTGCTTAAATTTGCTATCTATTTATTAACTAAGTCACTCATCATTTTGTTTCTTTTCTTTTTTTTTGTTATAACACACATATATATTGTCAGTGAGACTAGATAAGTAATTTAATGTAATAAATCTGAGTTGGTTTTTGAAAAGAGTAATTGCTGAGTTTCTTGCCGGCACTTCTCAGTAAAAACAACCTTCCGAACCGAGCGTTAGAGTCAGACTATTCATAAGTGCTTGTGAAGGCCTATTTGAATAAAAAATATTTTCATTTTCATATCGGTTTTTTTTTGTGGTTAAATACTGTTGGTACAGTCACAAGCCCAAATAATATATACTTAATAATATTTTCTCAAGGTGAAAAAGTAATATACTCGTGAACTAACGATTGTAAATTTTATAGCACCTATATTTTATTAGATCAAAAATACTATTTTCGATACAATAAAATTTCAATCAATACGATCCAATAAATGCTGTAAATTTGTACCTTATCGACAATTTTCCCATCGCACTAGTTTATAAATGAGAGTATTACGATGAAATTACGGTCAATCTGGATCCCAAATCCAACAAAGTGATATCGAATTAGTTCAATTGATTGGCTGAGGGCTATAAACTGACCGATAGGCACAATAATTTGGGGTGACGCGTATTTCCACGGCTGATTAATTCCGAACTGTGTTTCACACTTGTCAATTCTTCGTTATTTGACATTTGAGGAATGGACGCGATCCTATTCGAAATGATGCTCTACTTTCTCTTATATTGAATGAGAGAGATGAAGAATAAAATATCATTTACTGTCATAATTGCTTCGTAATGCCTGGCCACATACAGACGGAATTCCGTTTCAAAATATCGATTACAGATTCCGTATATATTTCGCAGATAGATTGTCGAATCCGCTGTTTTACAAAAACCGCAATTTTTTTTACAAAACACCACCGCTATGTTATTCCGAGACATATTCCTCACACACGGCCATCTGACCCCAATATAAGCAGAGCTTGTGTACTAGGGAAGCCAGATAACTGATATACTACTTTTCTTTTGTAAATACATACTCATATAGATTATTACACCCAGACTTAAGACAAACATAAACTTCTTTCTCTTTCCCCTATCTGTGATAAACTTTTGACCTTTCGTCAGCCACTGATTAGTCAGTTGGACAGTAACTGTTATTCAATGTTATACAATTGACGGGCCGGTTGGGCGGTTGGCGTGGTTGGTAAGATGCCCTATCTATCACGCCGCAGGTCGTGGGATGGATTCCCGCTCAGGACAAACATTTGTGTGCATGAACATGTGTGTTTGTCTTGAGTCATTTTTTTTTTACTTTGTATAGGCTTGTGTTTGACCACAATCTCACTATGGTAGGTGATGATGTGGCCGAAGGTGGTAAGCACACAAAGCCTAGAAGGATCTGGCTCTCAAGTGCAGCTGCTGGAACACACCAATAGGTATTTGGCGACAGATTTTCAATTTGAGGGTGGTAGCCAGCCAGGCTACAAAGTACCCTACCACCGTGCTATGGTTTCCTCACGATGTTTTCCTTCACCGAAAGCTCAAGCTTATAATAGGATTCGAACCCAAGACCTTCGCCGCAGCGTCCGACGTCAATACCACTGAGCTATCATCGCCTTAAAATTCTATTCTATTCTATTTCTATTCTGTCTATATTATATATATAAGTATGTATTTACAAAAGAAATGTAGTATATGTAGTATATCAGTTATCTGGCTTCCATAGCACAAGCTCTGCTTAGTTTGGGGTCAGATGGCCGTGTGTGAGGAATATGTCCCGGAATTATTATTTTATTTTTATGTCCTCCAGCTTTTATATCCAACAAAAATAAGATATAAGAAACTGCCTCCTACAGAAAAGACACGAAAGAAAATCGAATTCGACGAGAACAGTAGTCGGTAGGCGTATTCAGGTGCCAATATATAATAAATATTATTGGAAAGAATTCGGCAAAAATTTATTAGCTTAAAGTAATTGATGTGACGTGCCACGTCGACAGGGGGCGCTTTCATTTGTTTTCTCGATCGAAGCCAATGACGTCACTTCGCCGTCAATTATAGATTGAATAGACAGCCGTGCCTAATGTCTGTGGAACCAATACCCTAGTGAAGTATTATATTTTGTGTCAGAATACCGTAACGAAGATCTTGGGTTCGAATTTTAGCTTAAATATCGTGAGAAACCATTGTGAAAAGGTTTTTTGGAACAGTCAACAACAGAGCTTGATTGCAACTGGATCCTACAAAATAGTAATGTTTCAAATAGAAACTGATTACAACAGTACGGACTTGGTGACAGTAGCTTGCCAGGCGTGAACAGTCGCCTATATAAGTAGCTTAATAGATCCAAATTTAACAAAACAATCAAACTGAAAGTGATTTAAGTGACTGACTTTTTTTTATAAAAGCTATTACGCAGTGTCTGATCGCCGGCGGGTGACTAAATCGACGGAGACTGTGACTTTCTTATGTTTAAATAGGCGTTTACGCACTTGGGCGCCCGGGCATCCGATTATGTTTTGGTCACCGTGAGACCAAGTTGTCGGCGACTAGACGATAGTGTGTGATGGCCCTATGTTCTAATCACGAACTTATAAAAAGAAGTTAAAAAAACGTCTTAAAGAAATAAATCCACACGAACTTGCAAAAATTACAAATGACGGAATAAAATAACGCGTTTCCATTGGTCCATTCAAATTCTATCACAAAGCTGATTGGATGGTTACAATATTGCCAAATAGTCACTTTCTTATCGTAGTCGAGTGACAGTAGATATTATGTCATGCTCTTGATTTAGACGGGTTATAGCTCGGAGGGATTTAACGCTGACGCCTCTGTTTTATTATATTTATTTAGGGTTCAGTAGGATGAAGGGTCCGAAGTGATAAATACTTATTAACACTATTATTAAAGAAACAGATGATAAGTTGTCATATAAATAAGGAGCAAATTTGATTGAAAAAATAATAAATAAATTCAGTATCAAAATCGTTTGCCTATATGATAATCTATAGGTACATATAAAAACCCTGTCTCTCTTTCTTCATACTATCGTTTTTCTGACATCAATTATGAGGAATTAGAATAACTTTTTTTTTAATATTGTGGCCTAAGGTAAGGTTCCCATAAAGCCTATATGAGAACTACTTCTTTCTTTCTCTAATTGGCATATTACATTACAATTATAAAAAAAAAATGTTTATTAAAAAGATTTTTTTTTACACAAAAGCAATGGAAGACAACAAAACTATAAAGCCCAATAGGCGAATTATAGTAGAGTTAGTATGAGATATAATCTAACCGTTTAGGAAAATTATATTTCCCTTTAGAAATAATTTCATTTACATACGTTATTTAGAACTAATTCACTGAATGCCAGCAAATGTCGTTTAATCCATGTTTAATTTGTTAAAATGAAAGTTTGTCACAATATCATGATTGCTTTTATAATTGTCAACTTTTGAGGCCATTAAATCCACCACCAAACGAGGTCTGTGTGGCTTGGTGGATATCTAAGGTAATTTCTCTTCATTTCATTAGTTTGTGAATAATCCTACGTAATATTTTAAACTAGCTTCCACCCCGCGGTTTCACCCGCGTTCCCGAGGGATCTTATGTTTTTCCGGGAGAAAAAGTAACCTTCCTCGATAAATGGGCTAGCTATCCAACACTAAAATAATTGTTCAAATCGAACCAAACAAACACACAAACTCTTCAGCATATTAGTATAGGTGTGAAAGTTAGTTTGGACGTTTATTACCACCAACTCTGTAAAGGCTCAATGGATTTGTATAAAATTTATTGCACAGATAGAATATGTTCTAGATTAAAATATAGGATACATTTTCTCCCGAGAAAACATAAGATCTCTCGAGAACGCGGGTGAAAACGCGGGGCGGAAACTAGTATTATATAAATGTGAAAGTTGGTTTGGATATTTGGATGTTTATTACATAACTCCGTAACGGCTAAATGGATTTGAGTGAAATTGAGCACACAGATAGAATATATTGTGGATTAACGTATATCCCAGGAAAAACTACAGATTTTTACCTAATGATTTATACCCACGAAATTGGTGCTATAAAATACCAAATATTATTTTCACGTCTATTATTCCTAAAGGCGACAGTAGACAGACGTTTTAACAGCGTATTCAATCCCTACAAGCCACGGAATAGGTAAATCTACAAGCTACCGAAATTTCATTAAAAAAAAAAACCTTTTTTGACTACAAAACCTACGGAAACCTATCTCTCATATTTACCCAACTCGCACATACTGCCCAGCTTTTACTAAACGACCTTCAATTTAAGACCTTAAAGTTCACCAACCGAAAGGTCAAAATAACAAAGTAATTATATTTCCAACTAATGGGCCGTGTCACCTTTTGTGCGGAATCCCACGGAACAGTACCAGCTCGCTCTTGACTGAGCCATATTTAGAATCTTTTGTATTGAGGATCTACTTGATACTTGTATTAACCCTTTAGACAGCTTAAGTAAGTTATATAGGCCGAAAATGGACAAGGATTTTATATTGATAAAATTCATATAAAACGGTACGTTTCTCTGTCAATCTGTGCGTATAATTCGAGAATTACTGGTCAGTTTTTGATGCTCCTAGGAAGTTCCTTGAGGAAAGTTTTAAGCTCATTGAGTGGTGACATTTTGTTTTACTGTGTATAGGCGTGTGTTTGACCATAATCTCACCATGGTTGGTGACGATGTGGCCGAAGGTGGTAAGTACACAGCCAAAGTCAAAGTCAAAGCCATTTATTCAGTTTAGGCCCTAACAGGGCACTTAAACATCGAAGCTACTGAAGTTACCAACGGTTCGGAACTCGCCTTCAACTGAGAAGAACCGGCAAGCAACTCAGCAAGGTATCATTTACGTATGACGAAGGGCATTAGAATGGTCTTTCCAAAATTCATTCCCTAAAAGGGGGAAAGTCAGATACATAGATAAAATAGACTTTTCATCACGAGAAAAAGTCGTCTCTGGTTTTAATGACGCAAGTAAAACCACAGGGTACCTGCAAGCTACAAACATCGTGGAAGCGAGTTTAAAAAATCCATCCATAATTATTTTCAAAGCTGCAAACAATCCCCTTTGTGATTTTATTCGTTTATTACTTTAAACATAAAACTAATAAAGCATATAGACATTTTGTTTCATCTCAACGTTGTAAAATCAAAACAAAATTCAAGGCAAAGGCCCTCTTATAAATAATTCATGATTAATTCACATCTGTACATCATTCTAAGATAACAAATGTCTAAATTAAGTCGTAAATTATTATATAATCGCAATATATGTCCAGTTAATGCACTCTGAAGCGCACTGGGTCATATAAATCCACAATTAATTACTCACAGGTTAGAGTTAAACCAAACCACAGTAACTCGCATCATTTTCGAAATTGCCAATAGATTTTCAACCTTATGTTTCGAACGTAAAGTTTATTAAGCGCAACCGTCAATCCGATTGGATTTCATTCGATGATATTCCGACAAATATACAATAGCAGTTGCAACTGATTCTCCAGATAATGCATGTCTTATGATATGTGCAATAAAGTGCTATTTTGATTGGAGTGTTATGTAATATAGTTTGCTAGGTGATTGTTGAAGTTGGTAAATGTTGGAGAATAGTTGGCTAGCCGACAAATTACTGGCATTTAAATATAATGTGCATTGAAGCGTTGCAATCGGTTTTGGTGACGTGATGATTCTATCAAACAAATTTAGATAAAAGGTTAATAGATGGCGCTGTAATAAGACATGATTTATATTGTAGATCGCACTTATGTAATTTACCGAGAAAATTATCAGTTAAGAAACTAGCCACTAGTTTTAACAACGCTGAGGGATCTAAAGTTTTCTCGATTTAAAATACTATAGTTGTAGGCACTTTGCACGGTGGTAGGGTACTTTGTAGTACCCGCATGGCTGGCTACAACTCTCAAGTTGAAAATCTGTCGCCAAATACCTACTGATGTGTCCGGCTGCACTAGACAGCCAGTTCTTTCAAGACTGTGTGCTTACCACCTCCGGCCACATCATCACTTACCATAGTGAGATTGATTACACAGACTTAAAGTAGTAAAAACAAATTAATACAAGTAGTAAGGACATAGTTCTTAAACAATGAAACGAGGTTAGTTACTTGGACTGCCAAATACGAATCTGTTAATTAAATGGTAAATGAATTCAGAAATATCGCTCAAGTAGCTTTTTTAGACCATCTGATGAGGCGACGCCTTGAAGACTTTGGTTGCAAGGATACCGATTTTTCTCAACTATGACTAAAACGAACGAAATGAAATTTATTGTAAGAATTCATCATGTATTTGACTTTATTTTGTCCATTGCATAACACGATTGGTTAACTTTTATTACACAAAATAATTAATCAAAAATACCTCTTTAAAATAAGAGATTCCAATTTTACCGACATTGAGGATCGATTTTAGGTTCCAAAATTTCTAAATTATATTAATTGAAACTGATACTATAATTTGTATGAAATATATTTGTAGTTTTTAAATTAAACAATAAAAACCATTTTGTCGCATACGCCCTTTCCGTTTACGCGGGTTTTCTATGAGAGGTCGCTATAGCAGGGAGCGGGACGCAGCACGTTGAATTTCAAATTTTTAAGCTTAACGCGGCGTCACCTTAATTTTGTTTCCATAGCACAAGCTCCGCTTAGTTTGGGGTCAGATGACCGTGCGTGAAGAATGACCTAGGAAAAAAAACTGAATAAATGGCTTTGAGGATATTTTAGAACTAAAGAGAAGTGAGTTCCTACCTTTACGTCATCACGACATATTGTGTCGAAAGGCAGCGGCAAGCTGTCACACCATGAATTCAATCACAAGTTCCTGAAATATAAAAGAGTATGCGTCATAAAATAAAATCCTATATCGTAAGTCGGCAGCGCTAATTACCCATATGACATCACATCGCCCACTGAAGCGTGACGTCAGATAGCACAGCGATCGGAAGGATCGAGGGGAAGCGAGATATCGCTACAGTGAGCTATAATGAGATAGATGGCTCTTTAGAAAGTGTTTTATGAACCTGATAACTTTTCATACGCATTAGAGTTGAATTTCGTTTGCGTTTTGAAAGGAAATATCTTCACATAATATTTTTTGTATTATATTAGTCATGTAGTTTTAGCTGTACTTTAATATATAATCAGTCACGATACTATGTCCATCCTATTATATTTGACGGTTCAAAAGTTATAATCAATTTTCGTTGTTCGTTGCAAACATACAAAAATACAAATCTTTCCACTTTATAATATTAGTGTAGATTCAAGCGATTGTTCCGGTAAAAAATGTCGCTGTGGAAATTATAGGTAGACGATATAAAAAAAAACAAAGCTACCGCCGCTACCGATTGGCGTGGTTCCCAACTGGCTGGCAGCATATCCTCTTTGAAAGTATAAGAAAGTATTTAAATACTCAAATCCTTTCTTTATAGCTTTCTTTGTCACTAGTCTCCAAATGGTTTGCTGTTAACAATCTTTTACTAAATTCTAAGAAAACTAAATGTTTAAGATTCTCTCTTCCAAATGTAGCGCAAGTAGACAGCCAGATATTAATAGATGGCAGCAGTTTGGAATTAGTCGATAAAACTGTATTTCTGGGCATCACATTAGATAATAAACTACAATGGGGTCCTCATGTAGAATCTTTGACTGGTAAATTAAGTTCTGCTGCATTTGCTGTTAGAAAAATCAGACAGTTGACGAATGTCGAGACGGCCAAATTAGTTTATTTTGCATATTTTCATAGTTTTTTATCGTATGGCGTTTTACTGTGGGGAGCTGCAGCAGATATAGAATCTATATTTATATTACAAAAAAGAGCAATTCGTGCCATTTATAATATGGGTCCTCGTGAATCGTTAAGGGAATTATTTAAAGATATAAACGTTATGACTTTACCTTCACTATACATATATGAAAATATAATGTTCATACGTAAAAATATAGAATTGTTTAAATCAAAAATGGAGGTACATAATATCAATACAAGACAAAAAGATAAATTAGTTGTTCCGTATTTTAGATTAGCCAAAGTTAAAAAGTCATTTCTTGGAAGTAGTGTACGCTTTTATAATAAATTACCTCTCTCAGTTACCAAGATGACTGATTTCAAATTCAAATCTCACATTAAGAAAGTTTTGAAAGAAAAAGCCTATTACAAGGTAGCTCATTACATTGAAGATAAAGATGTCTGGAAATAGCTGCACTCTGCACAAGTGCACCTTGTTCATACTTATAAAGAAGCCAGTACTTAGTATTTTAGAGATACTATATTTTTTTTTTTATAAATTTGAACTTGTTCAGGTTATTATTTTTTATTTATTTTTCTTGTTGTTTTTTTTTTCATCTTTTGTGTTTATGTGTATTATATTTGTTTAAAAATTGTTAAAAATTTAATGGAAAAAAGCCAAAATTGTCAGATTGTCCAAAAAAAAAAAAACAAAATATATAAAAAATGTAACCTTGCTGAGTTTCTTGCCGGTTCTTCTCAGTTGAAGGCGACTTCCGAATCGGTGGTAACTTCAGTAGTTTCGACGTTCATAAGTGCCCTCTTAGGGCCTAAACTGAATAAATGGCTTTGACTTTGATAGCCTACTAGCTGTCCCGGCAGACCTTGTTCTGCCCTATTTCTCTAAAACAAAATATTGATTTTTACTGATTTCCTCGTATTTTTACGCCTTTTCTCTCCATAAGAACCTTCCATAGACTTCATCAAACACAACAAAAAATAAATCAGCCAAATCGGTTCAGCCGTTCTCGAGTTTTGCGCTTAGCAACACATTCAGCGATTTATTTTTATATTATAGATATCTGCCCACTGCTGAGCACAGGCCTCCATTCACAAATAAGGGAATGGGCAAATAGTCCACCACGCGAGCCCACTGCGTATTGGTGAAGGTCTCCTACTAGCTTAACGACTATCACAATTATGTGATAAATGGGACCAATGGTTTTACGTGCCTTCCAAACCCGTCACTTATCCCGGTACCGGTTGACTGGACGTTGCGTAACTTTGCCTATCGTTTAAGAAGACATCCAAGTACTATAATCAAATTATTTTTTCAAACACCTAATATTGGGGTCTAAAGTTGCCTAGGCCTAACGTCAAATAAGACCCATGGACTTAGATGCCTAGCCATTTTTATTAATTAATTTAACTGGGGCAACTAGGTCCATAACAATCCGCAGAATCTTGTTATTCATACGTTTGAACAAAGAACAATTCCAAAGTTCGTTGGTTTTCCATGAAACTTTTCCAAGTGAAACGACTATTGCCCTAACAAATGTCAACCTGGTAGAGGGCAAACTACTAAATCAATAAGGCCTCAGTATACAGACAGACATAAAATCCTTTTTCCATCGAGATAATTTAATATACGGACTGATCGAGTTAACGCTGAAGCTTTTTGGCTCCTTTTGTTTTTTCTACTTTCACCAAAATGGATGGAGACGTGAAAAATGGTTGCGGGTATTTATTTAATCTTTTAAGAGTTTTTGGCCCTACAAATAATATTTTTTATTCATTATGTATTATGTATGTATAATATTAGAAATGCGAAAGTGAGTTTGTTTGTTACCTTTTCACGCTTAAACCGCTGAAGCGATCGCGATAAAATTTGATACGCAGATAGCCTATGGTACGGAGAAGAACATAGGCTACTTTTTATCCCGGGAAAACACAAGATCCCTGGGGAACGCGGGTGAAACCGCGGGGTGAAATTAGGTATAAAAACAAGTCATCAATTTTATTAAGTAAAATTTAAAACAACTGTACAGTTTTACTTATAGTAATCACTATTTTAAAGCAATGGGTATTTTATTACTTATTTTTAACGTTTTAATTTATTACGTTAATCTCAAGCGTTGATGAGAATTAATTATGTAATTTTACTATCCTAATCCTAATTAATATTATAAATGTAAAAGTGAGTTTGTTTGTTTGTTCCTTTTCACGCTTAAGGTGACGCCGCGTTAATTAGGCTTAAAAATCTGAAATTCAACGTGCTGCGTCCCGCTCCCTATTATAGCGTAAGCGTAAACGAAATGGGCGTAGGTATGCGACAAAATGGTTTTTATTGTTTAATTTAAAATCTTCAAATATATTTCATAAAACCTATGTACAAATTATAGTATCAGTTTCGATAAAATTGGAATCTCTTATTTTAAATAGGTCTTTTTGATTAATTATTTTGTGTTATAAAAGTTAACCAATCGTGTTATGCAATGGTCAAAATAAAGGCAAATACATGATGAATTCTTACAATAAATTTCATTTCGTTCGGCAATAGCATATAAAGTATATTATTATGCCATTGCCATATCTGCACCTATTTTACCTTTAATCTAAGGCCTTGTCGACAAACAGCGTACCTACAGGCTATGTTAAAAAGCGCTGCAGCTTGATTTAAGTATTTTACGAATGCCCGTCTTTGTAACTTGGCCGTTTTGTTGGTGCATACAGTTTACGTTAAAGTATAAATCCTTTTTTACTATGTAGGTTTGTGAATATTTTTTGTGATGCAACTCAAGTACACGTTTTATTTACCAGATGGAAACTTTGTAGAAATTGCTTGTTTATCACGTATTAGTTTGTATTGCCTGGCTTTTATTTCTACTGCTCGATGAAGAGGCGCCATTACTCAATTTTATATACAAAGTGACGTCTCTCATAAAAATTGCACGTGAAAATATGTTTGTCAAGTTGAAATATAAATTAATGCAAAATTATAGTAGAATCACTAGTATAAGATTTATGAATTTAAAAAAAATATCCTGAGACATTCCTCACACACGCCCACCTGTTCTCAAACTAAGCAGCTTGTTCTAAGGAAACTGGATAACTGATATATTACATATTATACTACGTATTATTGTCTTCTTAAAATACGTACCCAAGCTCAGGACAAGCAGACATGCATGCACAAATGTCTATCCTGGGTGGGAATCGAATCCACGACCAATCACATGATAGGTACGGTGTCTTTTCATAGCTGTTAAATAAATAATATTCTATTCTATTCTATTCTATTCTATTCTATTCTATTCTATTCTATTCTATTCTATTCTATTCTATTCTATTCTATTCTATTCTATTCTATTCTATTCTATTCTATTCTATTCTATTCTATTCTATTCTATTCTATTCTATTCTATTCTATTCTATTCTATTCTATTCTATTCTATTCTATTCTATTCTATTCTATTCTATTCTATTCTATTCTATTCTATTCTATTCTATTCTATTCTATTCTATTCTATTCTATTCTATTCTATTCTATTCTTACCAACCACACCAATAGGCCCGACAAATTAAGATTAGGTAAGTACATTTTAGAGAAGTTAGACATTACAATTTTCCAAGGAATAGCTTGCATTTTTTTTAAGATTCCAGAATCAAAAGCAATTCCAAAAATAAACGACATAGACTACAAAAGGCGCCAATAAAATAAATAGTACAGTGGGGCATTTGAAATAGCACCAAGTTGTACTTCAACTATAAACTCGTACTGGAACGCTGCGGTAAGCTAGAACTATTATTTTAACTTCGAATAGAGGAACCATTCCTTGGTATTAAGATGGGATAAGTCTGTTATAAAAAGAGTTTTTTTTTTTACTTTGTATAGGCTTGTGTGGTCAAACACAATCTCACTATGGTAGGTGATGATGTGGCTGACGGTGGTAAGCACACAAAGCTTTGAAGGAACTGGCTCTCAAGTGCAGCTGCCGGAACACACCAATAGGTGTTTGGTGACAGATTTTCAAATTGAGGGTGGTAGCCAGCCAGGCGGGTACTACAAAGTACCCTACCACGGTGCTATGGTTTCCTCACGATGTTTTCCTTCACCGAAAGCTCAAGCTCATTGTAGGATTCGAACCCACGACCTTCACCGCGGCGTCCGACGTCACTACCAATGAGCTATCATCGCCTTACGAGTGTTTTATAATGAATGTCTTTTGTTTGGTCATTGATCATGCTGGGACAATGTGTGGGAAGGTAAAGATATTTTTTTTTCATACTAACCTTCTCCTTACAATTAACAAACATATAAAAGAAGGATTTATCCAATTTGGTGCAGTCTGTGGCATTATTGAAATGAAATCTCCCTTTAAGTGCCTAGTGCGTTTTTTTGATGCTTACAAAAGGATTATCGCATTTGCGTTAACTAAAATTTTGTATGCGCGAAATTAGTTCCGTGAGTATTCCGCGAGAGGCGCTGTGCCAATTCCTATGGAGAAATGTCAAATACGTAAAAAAATTGCACTAGGCACTCAAGTTATTAGTACTCACTCACTCACTGTCAAGTATAAATACTAGTCCTTATTAGGTAATGCTGATGATTCATGTAATTTCTACAATTTTATATGTGTCTACGTATGAATCAATACCGAGTATAAAATTCTAGAGCTAATTATAAGTACAACTTTAATTACTAGAACGAGGTGACAAATTAAATACAATGTCTTTACTATTGAAATTTATTGTTTTAAATGAAATGTGATTGATTAAAATATATTCAATGGGATTTTATAACATACTAGCTGTCTCACTCGCGTTCTCGAGAAAAAATTCTGTTCGATTTAAAAAAATATATTACTTACAAACCTTCTCTTGACAATAAAGAACACATAAAAGAAAGATTTATCCAAATTGTTGCAGTCGTTCGGAAGCTATGCGCGTACAAACATTTCGGCGATCCATTTTTATTTACAGGTATAATATATATGTGTTGTATTAAATTAAGACAATGAAATCAACAGTCAGACTATCCAAAAAATTTAAATAAGTATAAACTCACACTTGAAGGCTGACTTCCGATCCGGTAGTAATTTCAAAAGCTTCGCCATCTATAAGTGCCCACCTAGGGCCTAAACTGAATAAATAGACTTAAATAAATAGATAGATAGGCTTAAATAAATGGCTTAGACTTTGACTTTGAACAATCAATGAAATACAAACAAATAACATGTAGGACAAATCCTATAAAATTAAAACAGTTGGCCACCCGTTCAAGTCAACTTGACTTGCGTTTTAGTATGGTTGATCCAAGTAAATTGAATTAGTACCCAGTTCTTAAGTTGCAGTGGTTTGTTTGACTGCATGAATATTGTGGTACTGTGCTTACATATAAAAAAATAGAAGTTTTTATTGTATTTGAAAGCTGCTTTAATCGGAATAATTCTTTAGTTTTCAAAATATTTAGGTTAAAGTATAGCCGTGTACGGATCTCGTCTAATATTAGTTAGAGGATTCTGGTTTGAATCCAAATGATCAGGCAAAGAAGTTTCAGGTAGAGACAGCGTGAGTAAAAAATAAAAATTAAGGCGCTGTAGCGTGACTGAGCGGGTCCACCTACAAAATGCGAGGCCGCGTCCACACATTTTGTAGGTATTTTGAATTTGTGTTAAAGTGAAGAAATAAAAACCCAAAATAAAATCGTGCTGTGATAGATTATGGTATGACTATCATTGTAATATTTTTTTTTTCTATTTTGAGAAAAGCTGTTTATTACAGCCATACAACGCGATAAAAGTAAGAAAAAGGTGTAACTTTGCGATTTTTTTTCATCGAGCGAAATTATTTCAATCGTGTTTTGAAGCCCGCTGGAATGTAGGATATACTGTCAACTGTTATATATATTTTTTCCAAACAAAAACTATATCATTTTCGTCACATACAACTGAATCAAAGAAACGCATTTGTTCTCACAGCGCTTTAAGACGTGCTGGTTGGCGTGGTTGGTATTACGAATTTGGTAATATTAGGACAGACATTTGTGTGCATGAACATGTCTGTTTGTCTTGAGTCTGGGTGTAGCACAAGCTCTGCTTAGTTTGGGATCGGATAGTCGTGCGTATAGAATATGAGACCCTTCTGCATTTTTAGAGAGTCCAACAATTCATAAGTGCATATGAAGCCACATTTGAATAAATTTAAATATTTTTTTATAATTTCAAAATAACTTAAAGTTAAAAATAAGTGAACAATGAGGTATTTCAAATATGCAAAGACTATTCAAACGAAGACGGAGCCAAAGATGGCGCACGCTTGCCCAGAAGAAACCTTTTCACTCTGGCCTTGAAAAATTCTACATTGTAGGAGTCAGGAAACAGACGCCAGAAGCAAGTTTTCCTTTGCTATCCGTATTATAAAAGTGAGAGTAAAACGTGTCCGTATGTTCGGTATGTCAACACACTAACGGGTGGAAATTTTCCCAACTACCTTTTACTTGCCTGGCGCCACAGTGACGTATTTTTGTTTCACAGCAGCCATTTTATTTTATGAGCATTTTTGCGATAACAAGTCTTCATCGAGTTATATAGAATGTTTACTTAGTTTGATATATTGCTATGGTATAAGAGGGTTTTAGAAAATCATATAATGCTCTTATAGTGCTCTATAAACAACTAAGACAATAAAGATAGATATAATATGCTGTTTATTAATGTTTTGAATAATGCTATAAATAATCAACCTAAATATTCTATTACCTAAAATTATAAATGGATTAGAATTTAATTTTTCACATAGATCATACTCTGGATAACACATAGGATTGGCTTCTGAAAAGATTAGTTTATGTTAGTGAAGTCAGTCAATGCTGCGGCGAATGTCGTCGGTTCGAATCCTACAATGAGCTTGAGCTTTCTGTGAAAGAAAAAATCGTGAGGAAACCGTAGCACTGTGGTAGGGTTCTTTGTAGTACCCGCCTGGCTGGCTACCACCCTCATGTTGAAAATCTGTACTACCTATCACCTACTGATGTGTTCCAGCAATTGCACTTGAGAGCCAAATTGCCTTCTAAGCTTTATAAAGGTTGGCAACACATTGGTATAAAAAAAATATATTCAATGCAAATAATCTTCGTGATTCTCTTACATGGGTAAATGTCCCTACGTCTTCCTCACAAATCCAATTTAATTATATATGCGTTAATATCTCCATTTGCGCGATATATATATATATCCATATCTCCTCAACACGAAGTTACTCGTAAGTATCACGTGACGTTGTTCACGTAAATTGATATAAAATGTCTTACATGAGGTGTGGGACAAGTGAAGAGAGGCGAGCGAAGTTAGCTTATGTTTCTGTTTACATCGTTAGGTGGACCGTTTGCCTGCTTGTCAGTCTACTGACTTAAACTTTCAAATTAGGAATGGTTTTCTTCACCCGAAAGCTCAATTCATTGTAGGATCCGAACTCAGCTACACCACGGTGATCGACGTCACAACCACAGAGCCATCATCGCAAAAATAAATAATAATTTTCCAAAAAAGTATTTAAACCTATGACTACTGTATGACTTACTACGTTTACGAGGTAAGCTAAGGAAATTGAGACAAACATTTGAAATTCCACAAGCAAAGTGGACTGAAAAGTAGAAATATAAAAGAAACTGCTATACTAATTAAATAAAAGAGAAGAGTTTGTTTGTTTAAAGGCGCTTATCTCTGGAACTATAAAGTGGAATCATGCTTGGGTTGGGACCAGAGGTACTTGGTATTATTAATAGTTTAGGCACGGTGCAAATGAAGTTTCTAGAAGGTCATATTATACAGGATGTAAGAGACAGCCTTCCGCAGACTAATGGGATGAATACAATATATACGTAATACTAAGATGTCCGGTACATGAATTTCAGGAACGTTATGGGAATACGCAATGAATCGGTACCGTGGCAAGACGCACGTGGCGAACTGCAGCGCAGCGAGACGTCGGCCGCCCTCCCCGCGTCGTCCGTTAGAGTATTTCAAAATATGGAGCTGCACCCTGTCAGTTTGCGGAGTTAACTGTATAGCCTATACTAAATACTGACCAATAAAAAATTGGTTAAATTGTAGGTCTCTTACTGACCACTATATTAAAGCCACAATTTGCTCACCTCTTCGAGATAAGTGATTTTTAATATTAGCCCCCTATTCGCTTCAACGTATGACTTGGACTCAGTAAATCCCTGTCGTCTACCAACCGTGCAGATTTATCATTATCAGTGTAGACGACACGGGCTGGCATAAAAATCAGCCGAGTGCGAAATAAGACCAGCCATCATAATGTTGTCGTTATGTTGGTAGTTCTGGACTTGGCTGTACAGAACTATAGGCTTTTCACTCAATTAGAAAATTTACCTTTACATATTCTTTAGGTTACTTGAAATTAGTCTGACCTATGAAATAAACAAGTTAAGTGTGTATAGTTTGTTTTCATATTGTTTTTCACTGTAATTTATTGTACCTATTTCTGTTTTGTTGTTCATTATTGTTCAGTGTTATGTCCAATTTATATTATTATCATGAATAGGAAATATCACCAACAAGATTTTTAATAAAAAATAATTTAATCTATAATTGGGGCAGCACTTACAAATGATGTGTTGTAGTTGTAATGTAATTTAAGCGAGTGTATGTCACGTTGGTTGCCCTAAATAAATAAATAAATAAGTTACTTTTTTTAGTCTTATGTTAGACTTGTTTGGTTTTTCTTATGAGAATAGAGATGATAAATAAATATAAAATTACATTTTGAAGATTAATCTGACTCTGTTTTCTTTCAGACGTTTTGAGGGTTTCGTAGTCAAACAAGTAACCCTGGTCTTTTAAAAATATAGATAGTTGTTTCGGATTTTTTTTGGATATAAAGGTTTGTTAACTAAAAATATTCACAGTAGTAAGAAGTATACATCATGATAAATTTAAAAGAAAAATATCATCGATTTGTAGCTTTTACTACTTAACGAGCAATAGTCGATGTATTTTTTCAATCTAGTACTAGCGACTTACTGGATTTTGCACGGATGCAATTTACATTTGTGCATGTCCTTCCTCGTATATTGCTCTTTCTATGAATGAAAACCGTATCAAAATCCATTGCGTGGTTTAAAAGAAGTAGTCGGAGAAACAGACAAAGGCAGATAGCGACTTTATTTTATACTATTTAGAGACAACGAAAGTATGAGTAAGATATATTGTACTGACTACGGAACCCTATACTGAGCATCATCCAACATGCACTTGATGGTGACGGCGCGTTAAGCTTAAAAAACTGAAATTCAACGTGCTGCGTCCCGCTCCCTACTATAGCGACCGCGTAAACGGAAAGAGCGTATGCGACCAAATGGTTTTCAATGTTTATTTTAAAAACTACAAATATATTTCATAAAACCTATGTACAAATTATAGTATCAGTTTCAATGAGTAGGTATTATGTAGAAATTTTGGAACCTCAAATCGATCCTCAATGTCGGTAAAATTGGAATCTCTTATCTTAAAGAGGTCTTTTTGATTAATTATTTTTTGTTATAAAAGTTAACCAATCGTGTTATGCAATAGACAAAATAAAGTCAAAGATATTAATACAATAATATTCATTTCGTTTGCTTTAGTCATTGTTGAGAAAAACCCGGTATCCTTGCAGCCAAAATTTTCAAGGCGTCGCCTTTTTATCCAAGAATCTTTTTACTCCGGCCTTGAAAATCCCAAAATTATATGAATTTCCACAATAAATAATCTTGCGTTATAACTGATATTAATATTTAACCATATTTCTATCACCATAAAGTATTTTCAAAACGTATTTCCGAAAAACAAAACAGTGAAAACAAAACATTAATGGTTTATGAATGAATCAAGAAATCTCATCAAAGCATTCCATTCACGATAATTATCACGATTCGCTTTCATAAATAATATAATATAAATATATTTAAGACTATCTATTATTGATAAAATCTTACTCATAATGTTGTTAATACATTTCATAAATTACATTAAATTAAATATTGCATATATTAATATTTGAAATACTTATGTAAGACGACCTCCTTATTGTATTTTTTTTTTATTTGAATTTAAATTATAAATATTTTTTGATAGTTCCGAGGTTTTTTCTCGCTGCCAGTACTCTCACTTTCTTCCTGGTTTTTCAATACCACATGGTTGGATCAGTATAATTTATGGCTCTTCTACTTTGCCCTTTGGCCATATCACTTACAATAGAGAGTGGTCAAACCAAACCCATACAAATAAAAAAAAAAACTTATTCTTCAGAAAGAAGCATCTAACCCATCCGGATTTGGGTCTCCTGAATCTCCGATCAGCCCCTAAGGGGTAAAATAGGGGATCGCAGGAACCGCAGAGCGGAATGATAGTTATGTGTAGGTACCAAGGCTCCCTCGTACGAACTCATCGCATATTTTAACCCACCTAATACAGTTGGAAATTGTCGTTGTGTTATGTAAATGTAAATGCTATGTGTATAGAACTGATCTTATGTACATTTGTCCGTGAATTACCCGTAGCTTCAGTCGAAAATCAGCGATGCAGTGAGCTGCAGCATATGCAGAGCTGGGGCTGTTTGGACCCTAGACCTTGTCAATTGTTTTAGTTTGTCTGTGTTTTTGTTTTATCATTTGTCCCTCTCGATACCATAGGCTATCTGCGTACCAAATTTCATCGCGATAGGTTCAATGGTATGGCAGCGCATAACAAACAAACAAACATAGTTTTTAATAAATATCCTATGTAACAAATCTGTATCTTCTTCGTCTTGTGTGTATCAGGAAAACGTGACTGACTGACTGATCTATTAACGCACAGCTCAAACCACTGGACGGATCGGGCTAAAATTGGGCATACAGCTATTAAGATGTAGGCATCCGCTAAGAAAGTGTTTTTGAAAATTCCACCCCTAAGGGGGTAAAATAGGGGTTTGCCGATGAAACCGCGGGGCGGCAAGCTAGTTTTTTTTATTTTATTTTGTCTACAAAACTGAGTACAAATAAACCAAGTAATATAAACCTCGTTACAAAAGAAACGTTGACATAATGTACTCTTATTGATGTAGACACAGCGTGCTTACAGTCGTACTAGTACTAAAATACTAATTATACTTATTATCTAGGTAAAATTTTACAAAACAATTTTTTTTAATGAAAATTAAAAGAAAACTAAGCAAATAACACAAAATTAAGTTACTGGCCAACAGCAGCCAGTACTTTCCTTTTAATTAAGGTCACGGAACCGGTAAACAAATTAATTTCCGAACGGATAGTGTTTGATGATGAAGACATGCGATAAATAGGCGAGTGCTGTCCGAGAACAGTCTTACAGAACGGAAGGTTAAAGGTGGTGCGGTTCTGTAGGCGGCTACCAGATTAATAAGAGATAAATAAAAAAATATTCAAAAAAAAAACCTGAAATTGTACTTCATAAATAAAATAAATAAATAAATAAAATAAAAGTAGGTACTTAATGTATTTTAAATACTTTTTTATTTTTTAATAATAAATTTTACACCTGATTATGCTGTTAATGGTTTTAATTAATGCTTAGTAGTGATGAAGCACAATTTCAAGTTTTTTTTTTTCATTAAAATTACGACTGAATATTTTTATTTTATCATTTTCGGAATACTTATGACCTATACTATCATCCCTCAATAGGACCGTACTTCATTTATTAGGACCATTTATGCTCGTAACACCATGAGGAGCTTTTGGTCACACATAAGCATATCCTACTATTCTACTTAATATAAATGTGAAAGTTTGTATGTTTGTCACTCAATCACGCATAAACGGCTGAATGGATTTGTATGAGACTTAGCACATAGATAGATTATACTCTAGAATAGAAAACTTGTTATCCTGGAAAAACATTAGATACCAAGAACGCGGGTGAAACCGCAGGGAAGAAACTTCTGACGGACAACAACATACTTGGAATTGTACAAACGGATTCCTTATATAACGTAGGGAAAACAGAAGGGGTTTTCAAGTTTCAACCCCTAAGGGGGTAAAGTTGGTAATAGCAGGTAAAACCGCGGGGTGGAAAACAAAACAAACAAACATTCATGTTCAAAACTGAAATAGTCAACAAGAATTGCATTACGTCGATAATCGGTAGCACAGTAAATAAAACCATACGTCAGTTTAAAACTTCAAGTAAAGCCTTGGATAGGATCCACAACTTTCCGGTCTTAAGGTAAGCTTTCAATAAGGCTACGTTGGCTTCAATAAGCTTATAGAATATGTTCAGTAGATATACGCGGAAGCTCATTATAATAAAGATTGGAAAAAGATAGTGGCTATGCGCATGCCGTCAGCAAGAAAATCATTGTGATATCAATATTTTTTAAACGCCCGGTTATTTACATGTATTAAATATTCTGGGACATTCCTCACACACGGCTATCTGACCCCAAACTAAGCAGAGCTTGTACTATGGAAGCCAGATAACTGATATACTACATATACTACTTTTCTTTTGTAAATACATACATATATAGATAATTACACCCAGACACAGGACAAACAGACATGTTCATGCACACAAATTTTTGTCCTGTGTGGGAATCGAACCCACGACCTGCGGCGTGATAGATAGGGTATCTTACCAACCACGCCAACCGGCCCGCCAATATTATTATGTTACTGTCTCTAGTGTCAATTGTGGACCCTATATGGTCGAAAAACATCTTTGAACAAATTTAAAAAATATTTTGTTTTCTTTTACTAATACTAAAATACCTAATCAATAAGTCGTAGTATTAACTTTCAAAATACTACATTGTACCCTTAAAGGAGCCCCTTTTTTTTTTAATTCTTGGGATTATGTTCCCTTCTACGCTCTATGGTTTTGTTGGTCATTGGTCGGGTCGATCGATCGATACAGTATACTCTCTATACCAATTATTTTTCCAAAGAAACTTAAACAGTCGTTATGATTAACGTATTCTTTTTTTATTGTGTACAGGCTTATGTTTACTAAAATTTCACCGCAATATGCGACCTAGGAGAGTTATGGGTCTTGAGTCAAAGTAAAGAACTTCGCGCCGTGGTTTCCCCAAGGAAGTACCTATAGCATGGGGTTCTTCAAGAAGGGTAAACAATTTTTTGCAGAGTCAACATCGCGCTAGTAGTTCCCCTAGTGTAGGCTACGGTAACGTTTGCCATCAGGCGGGCCGTATGTTTGTTTGTCACCTTAAATATATAAAAAACATAAGATCGAAAGTAAAGGAAGTGCAGTGACATGATTTATTTATTTACAAACTCCTTAAACTATCATTAAATATAGTTATAGACGGGCCAGTTGGCGTGGTTGGTAAGATACCCTATCTATCACGCCGCAGGTCGTGTGTTCGATTCCCACTCAGGACAGACATTTGTGTGCATGAACATGTATGTTTGTCTTGAGTCTGGGTGTAATGGGTCCATAGCACAAGCTCTGCGTAGTTTGGAGTCAGATGACCGTGTGTGAGGATTAATGTCCCAGAATATTTAATGTCCCAGTTACGTTTAGGCAACTTTGTATTTTGAAATGTATATAGGTATATATGCACGCGGGGATAAACGAGACAGATTAAGCATGCCGAGATGCATGTCTATGAAGCATGCGTGTCTATGAAATTTCTATGCAACCTATTATCTTAGACAATGTTTAGTTTCGTTCAGGCTATGTGAACTTACCACCTTCGGCCACATCATCACTTACCATAGTGAGGATCATGATCAAACATAGGCCTAAACACAGATAAAAAATTCAAGCGAAGATTATCAAGCGCTGTCGTCATACATTTTACAGTCGTGCGCCCAAAGCGCTTGCTACAAAGATTTTTTTTTCTCTTGAACTCTTTCGATAAATTTAATAAACTTAAGTTGTTTTAAATAAGCAACTCTTTTTAACAAAGCTGCAAAAGGCAAACTAAACCTACTAGTAAGTACATCGAACGATCCATTGTTCTCGAATAAACAGCCACGTAACCCACCCACGCATTTCTAGGTGAACTTTTGCATTTTTAAACATGAATTTGATATGAAGACATACTCGTTTTTATTTTTTAACTAGCTTCCACCCCGCTGTTTCACCGGCGTTCCCGAGGGATCTTATGTTTTCCCGGGATAAAAAGCAGTAGCCTATAGCATTCCTCGATAAATGGGCTATCCAACACTGAAAGAATTTTTCAAATCGAACCAGTAGTTCCTGAGATTAGCGCGCTCAAACAAACAAACAAACAAACTCTTCAGCTTTATAATATTAGTATAGATTAGTATAGATGTGATTTTTTATCTTTAAATAACTTATAATAACTTCAAAAGAGTATCAAAACTGATAAGTTGTTTTTACGTTGAAATTCTGTCTCCAAGCAACTATCTGTGTGTTTTGGCAACTATGCACTTGAAAACCTTCGTATACTTACCAACTTCGGCCACATCAGCACTTACCATACCATGGTCATATTGTGGTCAAACGCAAGCCACCACATAAATAAAAGAACAAGTAGGTATAGTGTTCTTCCACTTACCATAGTGATAGGTAGAGCATAGCGATATGTCGCTCAAAGAGCAGCTCGACTGGGGAAGTACCTCCACCTTATTAGAATACCGCAGCCAAATAACTTTAAGTTGTGTTCCTGCGCGTGAGTAAGGTCGCCAGTGCTTATCGAAGAGGGGGAAGGGTTGACAACGCGCGAGTGATACCCCTGGTGTTGCAAGCGTTCATTGGCTACGGTAACCGCTTACCATCAGGCGGGCCGTATGTTGGCCGACAATGTTGTATAAAAAAAAAACTTTGTATTTGTGACTTATCACACTTTACTCTAAGGCTACCAAGTTATAAAATACATGGTGTATTTTTAAACACTCATTAAAACCCCGTAGTGACAGCTTAATGGTCTCAATGATATACTGTTGTGTTAATTTGTGAGAAAAAAAATGAATGGATTTTTTAAATTCCCTTATTAAGTAGGCACATTTCTCATTCCCCACTCTAGTCTTGTCTAAATTAATGGACTTATATTCTATGTACAGATATCAAGTTTATATGGTTGGGACAGAAATACTAGTACAACATTTTCTTTGTTAGTAACATTATAGTTGGTGTGAGGGTCAAGGCCTGAAAGTATATTAATACCTTCTAAAAAATAAATAAACTAAATCAAAATTATATATTTTTTCTAATTTTTGACGCGCAGTCGGTGCAGCCAGACCACCGAGGGTGGGCAAATCAAAACTCATTTATTCAGTTTAGGCCCTAATAAGGCACTTATGAACGTTACAATACAATGAAAATGATTCTACCACCGGTTCGGAATACACTGGACTGAGAAGACTCCGGCAAGAAACTCAGCAAGGGATATTTTTAGTTTTTTTTTTTTTAAGTAATATAATTTAATTACTAATTATAATGTTTATAAAGTTATTTTGAAATAGCTTGTTGAGCGAACATTTCATTTGAATGCATTCTTGTCTTCCACAAAATCAGAAACTCTATAGTACCCTTTCTTACATAACTTTTGTTTAATTAGCTTTTTAAATCTATACACAGATAGTTCTTGAATTTCTTTGGGTATAACTAATTACCCCTGATTTAGATATTTCTTGGGAATACTGACAATTTCGTGGAAACATTCAGTACGTTTCGCAGAAGTACTGATTTGTTCCAACTCATGTACTATAAATCCCACCATATGAGGATTTATTTCATTTGCATTATGGATAGGTATAAGCCTCACTAGCTTTGTCTACAACTTGAACTTTGTAAGTATTTGTCGCTACACAAAAATATAAATCTAAAGTCCACTTTTTAACGTAGGCTACATTTTTTATCCGTGTTTTTGGGATAAGCCCGTCCTACCTTTTTATTTATGTTTAAATGAAAACAGACTTGTTTCGTTACAAAAATTGAATTAGACTTTTTCTGTTTTATTTTGGAGGTGTAAGTGAAAAATGAAGACTTTATTTTTAGTCTGTGGTAGTACAGTGAGCAGCATAACTACGTAAGAAATAGTAATGTAAATTATATTTTACATAGTTTTTAAAATTACTTTTTGCAAAAAAAAAAAACTTAGTTGCATTCATAGTCAAACTTATGAAGGATCTCTACGGAAGTGATCACCAGTTTAGAAGTCGGCTTTCAACTAAGAGAAGCACTAACGCTAACACTTTGTTTGAACGCGCTAATCTCAGGAACTACTGGCTCGAATTGAAAAATTGTTTTAGTGTTGGATAGCCCATTTATCGAGGAAGGCTATAGGCTACTTTATATCCCGGGAAAACACAAGTTCCCTCGGGAAGGCGGGTGAAACCGCGGGGCGGAAGCTAGAAATTTTATAAATCTGAAGAGTTTATTTATTTGTTTGAACACGCTTATCTCAGGAACTACTGGTTCGAATTGAAAAATTATTTAGTATTGGATAGCCCATTTATCGAGGAAGGCTACTTTATATCCTCGGAAAACATAAGATCCTTCGGGAATGTGGGTGAAACCGTGGGGTGGAAGCTAGTATTTTTAATAATTTTCTTACTTATTCTACTCTCACTCTCGAATAACTAATAAAGTAGGTAGCCTAGAAAATATCTAGTCTAACAGATGTTTATACCTAATTAATTTTGTAACAATGTATCGAAATCGCGACAAATTGAGTGGACTATCAGTCCATTGTTCTCAGAGTTTACGACCAATAAATCTACTGGACGGACGGGGAATCGAACAGAGCGATTTTATTGTTTCACTTTTTTATAGTATTATATGGATATTAAAATGGATGAATAATTTGTAATACGGTCGCATTACCATTAAAATTTATCATAATAATCTTCCTAACTATCCTAATTAATAGGCATTATATATGCGAATGTGAGTTTGTTTGCCACTTTTTCACGCCTAAATGGCTGAACTAATCGCGATGAAATTTGGTACGCAGATAGCATATGGTATGGAAAAGGACATGGGCAATTTTTTTCTCGGGAACGCGGGTGAAACCGCATGGGACTGCTAGTTTAAAATAAAATCACTATTGAAATTGCAGGATAGTAGGTAGGTACTCTTTGTAAACAATAAATTAACAAATAAAAAATACTCTATCATTAAAATAATAAATAATCGTGCCTGAACCATAACCATCTCAAAATTTAAAAAGTTAAGATTTTTTTACAAAACAAACAAACAAACACAAGAGTTATATTTATCATCAACATTAAGATCTCCCTTAGGTACTTGGTGTAAATATTCTTACTAATGTAAAAACAAATTTAAATATTTTATTTTACTAGGTACTATAAAAAGGAAATAATAAATCATTTACTTAAAGATTAAAGAAAGCAATTACTGATCACGTCTATAGTCCATTTAAAAAAAAAAGTTTCCCAAATCTCACTGTAAAGGTTTTTACACTCTAACAAAAAAGGGAATCAAAACTACAAGCTTTGGTGTGGCAGTTAGCTAACCTCAATGCTATACTAGCAACCCGCCCTAGTTTTGCACGAATAGCAGAGCATACGCCTACATTTTTTAATAAGCATATAAATCTCACGCCAATAAATCTCCCAGTCGGAATGATTATCATCGTCATATAACAGCCAATTTACACAAAATTTTAATGAATTATATACCTAAACCGTCCTCGTGAATCACTCCGTCAATTGGTTATATCTGTATGAAAATACTTTTATTAGTTTTTGAGTTTATCGCGTACAGACAGAGAGACGCTTTTTTATATAGTGTCAATGCTCTTAATTTTAAAAATATGTGTAGTGCTCAATAACAAAAACTTTATTTCTCATCCTATATAACAGACATAAGCACATGAAACCGTATCGTTGTATTTGTGCAAACGACCCTCAATTATAAGGGTTGATGAGTGCTAACGCAGTAATTGATCTCACGAGTAGGGTAACCATTTCAAAAATTAAAAAGTACCGACTAAGAAACAGATTTAAAAAAATGGGTCAGTATTTTTGTTAATCCAAAATCTCCCGTAGTCAAAACTCTGAATAAATTCAAAGTCCAGAAGGAAGGTCCAAAAACTGAACGTGTCCAAAGAAATCCAAATGTATGGTAACCATGTCCCAGAGTTGCCACTAATGATCCTTTGTTCCACAGATGGCATATGTGCGGTCTATGTGAAATGGGAATTTAAGGCGATTTGTTTATGAGAACTAATAGTGCTTAGGTCTTTTGTATGCTTTCCATTCAACTAGTAGATGCTACAATGAAGCATCGGTCAGCCTTGTATATCATATTTATATTAAAAACTAGTTCTCCTCCGCGGTTTCACCCGCGTTCCCGGTAGGTATATCTTTTTCCATCAAACATTAAGTTGACCGACTATTATTCGTAAACTTGTAAAGCGTACTAAGCTGTGATAGTGAAAATGAAAATATTTTTTATTCAAATAGGCCTTCACAAGCACTTATGAATAGTCTTACTCTAACGCACGGTTCGGAAGGTTGCTTTTACTAAGAAGAGCCGGCAAGAAACTCAGCAATTACTCTTTTCAAAACCAACTCTAGATTCATTACATCAAATTATTTATCTAGTCTCACTGACAATATGTGTGTGTTATATGACAGTAAGGAAAAAATATATCAAAATTATGAGTAAGTTAGTAAACAAATTGTTTGCAAACTTAAGCAGACCAGCCCCCACAAGCAGCACCTGTTCACAAGTATGACGCATGTGGCAGCCATCGTTTTCCTTGTTAACTTCGTTAGTGTATAACCTTTTTTTTTCGGTATCAAAAATCTACCATTTAGCCTGCAAGGGGAGGACACTTGACTAGCTTAATATTACACTAACGGATCACTGAATTGAAAAATTGTTTTCACAAACCCGCATTATTTTTGAAAGACTGTGTTATCAGAAACTAGTGTTTTCATAAAATGGTGTTATAATTTACGGCATTATTTAATGGGGATAAATATAATGACCACCAAAAAGAACGTTGTGACCATAACCTCTATTAATACTACTAAACTCTACTAAATTTAGTAAATGATCACCAAATCACTATTACTTACAGAATAATATTGTGAAAATATTGTAAATCTCTTCCAATTCAGAAACTACCCGGATACTTTAGGTTAGAAGTGTCGCTCGCTGCGCTTCACAATCGGCATACACTTCGTGGTTATTTTTTTTTAACTGCACGGATACCCTTTTTGGATTAAACAATCATATAATTCGGCGTTTGTTGTTTTAATTAGGATCGACATTTTTGCTTCTAATTTCACGCTAAAATGGGGATTTAATTTTGGTGGTCATTTACTATTTTTGGCAATATGAAGTGATTTTTTCTGGTGGTTAAGCCAAACACCACATAAAATCACTATACTTAGGATTCCTCTAGAATACGCTACCTACATAGACTAAAGATACATATCAAAATGTTCAGACAATATTTCGTCTAGCATTCAGATTTCAATATAATATATATACATCGCTATCTCCTTCACACAGAGATGTACTCGCTGAGAAGGGTACTGGGGCAACCTCTGCTGTCATTACTGTAACTCAAGTACAATGCTTTAATTTTTTTAAACAATATCATATACACATATTTTATTATAGTAAAATAGAAAATCTTTTTTTTTTCAATTATTGGATCTAGCTTATTTAAAATTGTTTTATTTGCATTGGGCTTTGTTTATCCAACCACTAGAGTTGTGTGATGATGCGGTCAAAGGTGATAAACCCAAAAGTGGCTCTCAAGTGCAGCTGTAAGTAATTGGCGACACATTTTCATCATGAGGGAGGTAATCAGTAAGGCGAGTATTACAAAGCACCATTATAAAATGTAAATTTACATACCAAGCAATGTAAAAAGGAAAGGAATTTCAAAAGGAATTATTTTATCAGAAGTAAAAAAATATATAGAAGCAACTGGGCAAGAACGCCTATGCCCAAAAATGCTGCGGCCTGATTGCCCTCATTCCATGATCTAAATCACTAAAACCACCCCTGTCTTCATACAGTACAAGACGTATGCATACATTTGCAATGCTAAACATGTTGAATGAAACATGTTGGTTTCTTAGGCTAAATTCGTTACAACAAGCGTTCTTGCACGCCACTTCACTTCAGTATGGGTACTATAATGTACTTTCTTTTGATTGGCAGCCATTTTTGGATTTATAAAAATGGATGTGGTCATGCTAGAGCTTATTTTGATGTTTGTTTATTTTTTGGACACATAAATATTATGATTATTTCAATGTATGATATCTTTGAGTTCTATCCATTAGCTCTTCTTCGAATTAAGAAATTAAAAGAAAATTCCTCGCCTTCCTACTACTACTACTAATACTGTTATTTAACTGACTAAAGCTTAAACTGATTATTTAGGTACTCTAAAATGGTTATTAATAACAAGGTATGGTCAGCAGTGTAGGTACTGAACTGATTCACTTTTACAAAATATCTTTTATAGATATTCTTTTTTTTAACGCTGACCCCTAAGATACAAGTCGTTGTACTTAGTTTAGGGATCAGAAGTTCGACACTAATTATAACTCTTATATACATGTATTTTGTCATAATATACCCCTTGTGTAAATTGTAAATTGTACAAATAAACATTTATTACTATATTATTTATTGTAGGTTCGTTCGTATCCGTTTTTTTATTGAGAAAGAAGTTTAAATAGGGGACCTAAAGTGAAATCACGTAGTGGAAAGCTGGTAAGTTAAACTTCTTCACCTAAATCAATTCAAACAAATGTTACTTGGTAGGTAGGTATCTTAAAAATCAATGTAATAAATAGACATAAACTAACTATCCTAGCCGGTCTCCTCTAAAATATCTGGATGTTCCATTCATGCAATCAATACGTATACGCTCCTGAGCGTTCAACTATCGTACAACACTGCGAACATTCATCTAAAACAAGATCCGTCCGGATAGAAGATAATCTGTCTATCCGGACGTCCGTCCGTCCGGGCAAGCCAGCCATTGTCTAGTTCTATTCCGAATGCAAACTATCTCGTTTGTATCGGGCAGATTTAGCAGGGTCGGGTGTAACAGACTTAGTGTTGTGCTAGGTCCAGTTTACACAATAGTCACGGAGCTTTGGTAGAATCAAATAATGCATACGGTGGAGTTTCTTGCTTGGTTTTATTCTCTCAGTTCAATACCTAATAACATTCTTCTTTTAAAATTTTAATAGATTCTATGAAGACAAACATTTGTGTCTATGAACGAACACGTAGGATTACTGTTTTTTTTTATACCACTATGGTGGCAAACAAGCTTACGGCCGGCTTGCAACACCAGGGGTATCGCTCGCGCGTTGCCGACCCCGAAAATATCTCTTCACCCCCTTCTTGAAGAACCACATGCTGAAGGTACTTCCTTGGGAAAACCAGGGAACGGCAAAGTTTCCAATAAACTTAGTCTATTATTATATAAAAGTAAAATCCTGACTAACTGACAGCTAATATAAACGACGCAGAACCTAAACCGCTGGTCCTTAAAACACGAAAGGAGGATTCCTTTTGTAAAGTAAGGATGTAAGCTAGTGGGTGAAACCGCGGGGCGGTGTCCCATAAAAATATCAATACGTAAGTAAAACAGCATAAGATCTTGACGTGAACGTATTTTTCTATTTGTCAGTTTTATGAAACAAATCAAGATACTTAGATCTAGTTTTTTTTTTTTTACTTTGTATAGGTTTGTGTTTGACCATAATCTCACTATGGTAAGTGATGATTTGGTCGAAAGTGGTAAGCACACAAAGCCTAGAAGGAACTGCCTCTCAAGTGCAGCTGCCAGAACACACCGATAGGTGCTTGGCGACAGGTTTTCAACTTGAAGGTTGTAGCCAGCCATGCAGATACTACAAAGTACCCTACCACCGTGCTATGGTTTCCTCACGATGTTTCCTTCACCCAAAGCTCAAACCCACGACCTTCGCTGCGGCGTCCGAAGTCATTACCACTGAGCTATCATCGCCTTAAAAAATAATATAAAATAAAGTCTTCTACTTGCTTTATTTCCAATATATATGTATTCATCAGTTCTATCCAGTTGAATCCTTTATCTCATCGAATTCAAGAAATCGATTACTCATTGCACAAATAAAATACTGTTACGATTCACTTGAGAAAACAATATTGTTAGTTTTACAAAACTAATGCAATGCTTAAAGATAAATACGATGAGGAATTGTATTCGCTTTTGATGTTATATATAGCGACCGTATCTGCTGGGAAACTGGATTGCAATTTCCTATACTTGATATTGTAGAATTGACTGTAATATACTATTTATGATTTGGCATTAAAACTCCGATGACTAGTGTTTTACATCATTATTTAATAGACTTTTTATTCAAATATCACTTTACAAGCATTCAGAATAGTCTGGCTCTAACGCATGGTACGGAAGGTTTCTTTTGCTGCAAACTCAGCAATTACTCGTTTTAACGCATTTCTCGACGCGATCGAATCAGAAATGAGCAGATTCTTGACGAATTAGGGTCACCGACATAGCCCAGCGGATTGGCATGTTGAAGGCAAGGCAATGGGCAGGGCACATAGTACGCAGAACGGATGGCTGATGGGGCCGAAGAGTTCTGTAGTGGATACCAGGAGACCACGAACCGGCAAGCGCATCGTAGGACGTCCACTTACAAGTTGGAAGGACGACTTTGTAAAGGTCGTCGGAAAACGCTGGATGCAGGCCGCCCAAGACCGGTCCTATTGGAGATCCTTAGATGAGGCCTATGTCCAGCAGTGGACGTCTTGCGGCTGAGATGGTGATGATGATTCGTTTTAAAACCAACATAGATTTATTTAGACTGATTGCGTATTGACTAGAATATTGACAACTAATATTACCTATAAATGCCAATCAGTTATGTAACAGCTGAATTGATTTGGATAAAACTTAGTAGACCTAGATATTCATACGCTGGAATAACATATTGGCTACTTTTTATCCCGTGAAAATATATGATTCCCGTGAAAAACTTTGGGCAGAAAAATGCACCATGGGTGACAAAAACGGCCACTCGTGCAACGTCATCAAATCTGGAAAAATGGAATTGCACAGGTTCTGTTGTTTAGGAAGTTGATTTAGCAATATTGCTGGAATGGCCTTTTAAAGTCGATTTTAGTTTGACCAAACGAGTGAATTCTGACCAGTCTGTGATCTCGCAGTCGCATACGATCGTTTCAGAAATGAATTTACACCTTATAGCTAACATCTTAAAGATTATTTATCGAAATAGCAAGATGTGAGTTTCCGAACAAAAGACGTTCACGAAATTTCAATTTTGACTCTTATGCATTTAGCAATAATGTAGGATTCGAAATGCCACAGCATCTAAGTATTACTGGGCAACGATGATCATGTGACAGTTATAGGTCTTCATTTGTATATATTATGTCGTCGGTCACTTAGCTGCCCCTGAATTCATGGGGGTGGAAAAAGTTACAGTTCAATGACCTGCAGTCTAAAAACATGAATAATAAAGAGCGTCGAGCTTGCGGCGCAGACCTGTGTTATAGTAATTACGTTTACTTACGACCCAATACAAAACTTAATTTTCCGCAGTGCTGCGTTCCGCCGAGATTTCGGCCCGACTTGATTGGCTGAGAGTTAAACGAGACAGTGTAGTATAATATTTTCTGCAGGTCAAAGGACGTGCGTTGATCTTTTATTACTTTTCGAAGGAACAGTTACTTTATTTTTGTTTTTTCTAACCTATGAACCGTATATTTAGTTTGATTAAAAATAAATTTACATTTACAATCAAGTAAGAGCATGTAAAGAGTAACAGACGAGGCCCGCGCCGCCAATGCGATAAGAAGCAATCTCTGAATTGTAATTTCCTCACACATTTAGACTGGAGGGTAGCTTAATCAAGTATTTTATTGCATGATTCAATGACGTTACATGGGTAAATTTACATATTACAGGTAAATCATCCTGTATAATCTATACTAATATTATAAAGCTGAAGAGTTTGTTTGTTTGAACGCGCAAATCTCAGGAACTACTGGTTCGAATTGAAAAATTATTTTCGTATTGGATAGCCCAATTATCGAGGAAGGCTATAGGCTACTTTTTATCCCGGGTAAACAAAAGATCCCTCGGGAACGCGGATGAAATCGCGTGGCGGAAGCTAGTAGAGTTATAATATAGTCACGAATATACCCAGTATACATACTCTGCTACCCGTGTAAAGCCGGGGCGGGTCGCTAGTCTATATTATATTTAATGTATCCACCAATACGACTATATAGGTTATTATCGTCCCGTAGAAACTCACTCATGCGAACCAATCAAATCAATTTCAATTAACTCAACGATCTATGTATGTAATCAAAATCAATGTCTGTCTGTTTATTTGTTTGCAATGCATGCGCTCCTATACCATTCATCCGATTGTGACGAAACTGATGAGTTATAATGCGCACGCTCACGATTCTTACTGATAAAAAAATAACATTTAACAAAAAAGTAAAACCAACTTCAAAACGGGTTTGAAAAAAGAATTTGAGATTCTGGAACACGTGCTCCTCTTTCCCTGACTTCAAAACGAGTTCTAATATAGTTACTCTATACTTTTTAGTGCAAACCGTTTTAAAGTTGGTTTTACTTTTTGTTAAATGTTAATTTTATTTTTCGATTTTTAGTTCCAATCTTATGTGTATTGAATACCTATCAAGATTTGTCTCTGATCGAGGATATGCCGCGATATTCGTGCTCCTTTTCGTTGAGAAACTCCGTCATATCTTCAAAGTTCATGATCAAATCATAATAAAATTTATATGGGACCACCTCTGAAGTATGACCTACCAAACGAAAAAAGAATCATCAAAATCGATTCATAATTGGCGGTGTAATCACGTAACAAACATACAAAAAGAAACAGTCGAATTGAGTACCTCATCCGAAGAGGCATTTCAATTTGCTAGTCTTATTATAAAAATGGTTGACATATATTTATATAGGACTTATTTATTGTTGTTTGTAACAAACATGCTATCAATAATTGTGGGTTATCAGTTTCCAGCGGTTTGCGACCTCGGTGTGATATAGGAAGATCAGAATGTCGGTTTCAATGGCGGCTTTATTGTTGAATGTGAGTGGGTTGCGAGGATAAACAAAAAAAATCCTATACCTATATTTATTCACTACTAGCTGTTCCCTGCGGTTTCACCCGTGTTCCCGGTATAAAAAGGAAATAATTGGGATAAAAAGTATCCGATCTCGATCGTCGATCCGAAAAGAAAATACGTTAAGATCGGATAATAAAATTAGTTTCCGAGTTCATGGCGACCAACATCGGGACATGAGAATTTTGTAAATTAAAAAGATTATAAATGCGAAAGTGTGTTTGTTTGTTTGTCCTTCAATACACGAACAATAATAAGGTACTTAGGTACCATTTAAAATACCCAGGAATTGCTAATATCTGTAGGCAGCATGGAGTTATTTAAGAAGAGTGTGAATAGGTTTTTGCAGTGTGGCAAGCATCAATAGGCTACGCTACGGTATCCGCTTACCATCAGGTAAACCTTCTGCCTGTTCGTCAGTCTACTCACATGAAAAAATAACATAAGTAGTTTTATTTTTTTTCACAAGAAATACAAAAACACAATAACCATAAAATCAGTGGTCAATGAATAAAACTCTCACTCAATCAATTCTTCTAATTAAGTAAAAGCGTGATACTGAGCTGTTATATAGGTCGAACACAATCACGGCAGCTCATTCTGTGTGATCGAAATCTATGGGTGCCACATGACCGGGACATCCGGGAATATTTGCTTGTGAACCTGTGCTGCTTTGGGGGCTGGTCTGCTTGAGTTTATTATTTACCATGTCACTTATCATTTATATGTCTAGATAAACAGTTAAAACTGTGGAAAAAATAGCGCCCACTTGTTCCCTCCTAGGACAAGCAGTATGACAAAGGTAACTTCAGTAGCTTCGACGTTCATAAATGGCCTTCTAGGGCCTAAACTGGATAAATGGCTTTTACTTTGAAGCGCGAGCGTAAGACTTAGCTGTCACATACACTAGCATAAAAAAGTTGCCCTGATTGTTTAAGTACAGTAGTAGCGCGACTGTCCATCTAGACAATAGGTAATCAAAGCCACCATAATATGCAAATACTGACACTGAAACTAGAAGTTATTTGAAAACAATAATTGTTGAGTTTCTTGCCGGCTCTTCTCAGCAAAAGCAACCTTCTGAACCGTGTATTAGAGTCAGACTATTCTAAAGTGCTTGTGAAAGACTATTTGATTAAAAAATATTTTCATTTTCATTTCATATCCTGTAAACGGAAAAGGCGTAAAATCGTATCCCGTTTCCAGTGATAACACGTTCCTGTCCTGGTAACAGTTCGGATTTATCGCTTTTGCAACACATCGACTGATAAACACATGTAAAAAATATTGTCAGGTGGCTTGATCAATAGAAAAAGGCCAACATTGTCAGACTGTCCAAAAACATAAAATAAAAAATGTAACCTTGCTGAGTTTCTTGTCGGTTCTTCTCAGTTGAAGGCGACTTCCGAACCGGTGGTAATTTCAGAGCTTCCATAAGACTTTCATAAGTGCCTCTTGACTTTGACAAGGTAAAAGCTACGAAGCTAAGTCGAATGGGACACTATAATTATATCCTGTCTGCCATGCCACAGGTCTTGAATTCAATTCCCATCGAAAACCAACATAAAATTTTGTGAACATGAACACGTCTGTTTGTTCGGAGTCTAGATGTATTTATATTATAATAAAACATTTACAAATTACGGTTTTTAAATTACCTACAAGCTTTACTTAGTTTGGGATAAAGATATTTATTTACCATTTATTTGGGATCAGATGCCCGTGTAAAGTATGTATTTATTTTATATAATTAATAATTTCTACAAATGCTATTATTTTTTTTGTAAACCTAGCTTATAACGTAATTTAATCATTAATTCAAAAACATAAAAAAAATATTTGGTAGTAAAAATATAATTAATCAGTAGCATAAAATATCCGGAAACTGGTAACCCTGATTCGGGTCGGGCTATAAAGTGGTCGCACGACCTCACTCTCACCTAGCCGGGAAGGTAAAAGTCTGATACATTACGTGATAGAACTTCCACCATTGATCGAACTATACCTGTTATTATTTTATATTATAGAATAAAGTATACTGTACAGAAGCGACATTGAGTAAAGGTTAATTTACTTATCAAAAATTTTGTATAAATAAACACTGAAATACGTTGACTTTAATTTTCCACCAAAAGACTATTTAGCAATGTAGATTTATCTTTAAAATACATAAAAAAAAATATATACGCGTCGACTTGAGAACCCCCTCCGTTTTTTCGTCGGTTAAAAAGAACGGGATTCCAATAAAAAATATATTTCTTAGAGTGACGAAACTAACATTCTCTATTTTGCCATCTTAGGCGTAGAAATTTGATGACTTCTTTCAGAATACACGCCTACGTTAATAAAGGAATATTTCCAATAAAAATATGGTTTTATGGTGACTCTGCATTGATCTAAATGATCAAACATTGATCAGAGAGGTCAATCAATAAATCAGTCTGACAGAAAAAACAATTATCTTACTTAAAAAAAAATTGAAATATACAATGTAATTATTAGTACTATACGAGACAACCGATACACTACACCTCCACAAGAAAAGGTTAAAAAATTATCCTTACTAATATCACTTCCTCTGTATTATATATTATAAATGCGAAAGTTTGTGAGTATAGATGGATGGATGGATGTTTGTTACTCTTTCACGCAAAAACTACTGAACGGATTTGGATGAAATTTGGCAAAGAGATAGATTATAGTCTGGAATAGCACATAAGATTCAAGATAAAAAGTAGCCTTCCTCGATAAATGGGCTATCCAACACTAACTAAAAGATTTTTTCAATTTGAACCAGTAGTTCCTGAGATTAGCGCGTTCAAATAAATAAACAAACTCTTCAGCTTTATAATATTAATAATATAGTATAGATAGGTACATATAAAAAGTCCAATCTTAACTAACTGATCTATCAACGCACAGCCTATAAACCACTGGGGTTAGAAACATGAAAATTTGCACACGATTCAGTAAAATAGGGCGCGGTGACGCCAAAAAAGTGAAAATATTACTGAAGATGATAAATAATATCGAGAGCTGTGTCGAAGGTCGAGGGTTCGAACCCTACAATGAGTTTGAGGTATCGGTAAAATGAAATATTGTTAGAAAACCATTGAACAGTGGTAGAATGTAGTAGTACCTACTGACTGACTACCACCCTCAAGTTGAAAGTGTCGCTCATAACCTAGGTACCGGTGTGTTCCGGCAGCTACAATTGAGAGCCAAATCCCTTCGACCATGCCTACCATATTAAAACTGTCGTAGGCATATCACACAAAAAAAAACTTTGAAAAAATAAAAAATAATATTTATACGAATTAAAAATCATACAATAGGTATATTTCAAGGTACAATTATTAAGTGTCTATCTGCGCGTATATGTGCTCTATGATATAATCCGACTACTTTTAAACACGCAATCAAATCATTGAGTATAATCGATTACAGGTCACTTCTTAAAATAGAAACACTAAATAGTACTTTTGCATAATCGATCCAGCCTAAGTTTCAAGCTTGTATACAGGTGGATAAATTTTAAATTAGAACATTTTAAAATCCATGTTAGGTTTGCCTCGCTTTTTACTATTGGAAGAATTCTGAGATCGCAAAAAAAAAAAAACCTACATTTTTTTGAGTTAAATCATAACAAACAAACAAATCTTTCCTCTCTATATATTAAGTTTAGATTTAGACTAGCGGTTTTGTAAAACAGCAGATTCAACAATCCATCTTCGACATGTATACAGGGTTATTTTTAATTATATAGCTAAACATTCAGGGTTGAATGTACTCATTAATACAAATAAATTTTACTATGGGACCAAATATTAAAGCGCGATATATAAATTGTACCCAGATATTTAGCTGATCAATTTAAAAAATCCTGTATAAATATTTATAATATTTACTCGATCTATATAGATAGGTAGGTACTAGCTGTTTCCTGCGGTTTCACCCGCGTGCCCGGTATAAAAAAAGGAAATAATTGGGTTACAAACTATCCTATCTTTTAAGTTCGAACAAATCATACATTTTGAAAAAAAAAAATACTTTAACATTGGATAAGTAGTTTCGGAGTTCATCGCCGACCAACGTCTATACAACTGAAATAAAATGGTTCCTTCATACATTTTAGTCGAGTAGGTATTGAACTTTTGTATGGAGCAGCTGATATTTTGGTTAGTTCCATGATGAAAGTTGTTCATATTGATGAGTACTTCCACCCCTGCAAGTATGGCCAGTGACTAAAAAATCACTCTGTATATATAAAACAATGTCGTGCTAATTACACCATTTATAACTCAAGAACGGCTGGACCGATTGTTATGATCTTGGATTTGTTTGATTTTTCTCCGCCCCGAATAGTAGACTCATCATTAAAACATTTCTTTTTATGCCGGGAACGCGGGTGAAACCACTGGATACAGCTAGTAATATAACTAACTAGCTTCCGCCACGCGGTTTCCGAGGGATCTTGTGTTTTCCCGGGATAAAAAGTAGCCTTCCTCGATAAATGGGCTATCGGACACTGAAAGAATTTTCAAATCGAACCAGTAGTTCCTGAGATTAGCGCGTTCAAAGAAACAAACTCTTCAGCTTTATAATATTAGTATAGATTATAGTATGTATAGATATGAAATGATCGATATCTCTGATATCTTCAATATCCGATTACTAATTACTCGATAGGTACTATTACAATCTCAAGTGAAAGTTGAGAGGCTTGTTGGTTATAAAGCCTCTAATATTGGTATCATTATGTAATAAGACTACCTACTATAAAGGGAAGGGTTACTTTCCTATTTGTAATTGATACTGTATGTTTGTTTCGGGTATTCTGAGGTCGGGTCTTGAGTGATGTTAATGTGCAACTAGTTTCTGACCTGGGTTTCTACTGATTTATGAACTTTTGCTAAGTATTTAAATATGAATGCTTTTGACGCACATTTCATTTTTATTTTAGGAATTTTATTTGTTTTTGTTTAAATAACGTCGGCACTTCACTTCTTGTTTGAATGGCATCAAATGTGTTAATTTCACACAAACTACATTTGCAAAATATTTTGTTGTTTGACACTTGTTTTTTTTGTACATGTCTGTCTTTAGTCCATAGATGATACATAATAACTAGAGGTCTAGCCTATGTATAAAGATTTAACTTTTACTTCTTTTGTCAAAGGGCAGACAATGGCTCAGAGCCATTCAGCCTAGTCGTATTTTTTATTGTTATTTATTTATGTAAAAATAAAATCTATCATAGTGTCTCTATTCTGTTTTTTTTGTATTAGTTCATAATATTTTTTTTATGTGTTGATGCATATTTCGTGTTGAAATGTTGTTGAAGTTGTGTGCGTTGGATGCGTGCATAAAATAAAATCTTTTTCTTTCTTTCTTTCTTTCTTTCTTTCTTTCTTTCTTTCTTTCTTTCTTTCTTTCTTTCTTTCTTTCTTTCTTTCTTTCTTTCTTTCTTTCTTTCTTTCTTTCTCTTTCTTTCTTTCTTTCTTTCTTTCTTTCTTTCTTTCTTTCTTTCTTTGAGGGATGAATATATAAATCACTAGCTTTTCCGCGCGGTTTCACCCGCGTTCCCGGGATAAAATATAGCCTATGTTACTCGGTGAAGATGTAGCTTTCTAACGGTGAAATAATTTTTTTAATCGGTCCTGTACTTTTTGAGCCAATTCGTTACAAACATACTTACTTACAAATCTTCCCTCTTTATAATATTAATATAGCTTTTCCGCGCGGTTTCACCCGCGTTTTCGGGATAAAATATAGCCTATGTTACTCAGGGATAATGTAGCATTCTAATGGTGAAAGAATTTTTGAAATCGGTCCAGTAGTTTTTGAGTTTATTCGTTACAAGCATACTTACAAACATACAAACCATTTCTCTTTATAATATTAGTATAGATTACTAGTTTTTGCCCCGCGGTTTCACACGCATTCCCTAGGGATCTTGTGTTTTCTCGGGATAAAAAGTACCCTATGTTCTTCTCCACACCATAGGCTATCTGCGTACCAAATTTCATCGCGATCGGTTCAGCGGTTTAAGCGTGAAAAGGTAACAAACAAACACTACCATATTCATAAACGAAGACAAAACGAGACATTCAGTCTCAGTACTGTAGGTATAGTAAATTACAAAGAATTTTATTTTCACAGCGAAATTGAATAAAAACACATTTCTATTACAATTTTACTTGCAAAAAAACAGTTTTTCTTTCCCTACACACTCTATTTTAAACGTTAAATAATTCACCAAATACACTGCAAACTCACCACAATCCATTTAATGGCCGCGACCATTCTCTCGCGTGGGTACCCTACAACAACTATAAAATACATCCGCGTTAAACGAAAATATGTTCTATTGTGAACGTGTTAAGGTCAAAAGCGATGGTGGCAATTAAAGTAATTTGCGTTTTTTAAAGTAAGGGTTGTCATTTACCTTGTTTCACGAGGGCCGCCCACGAGCGCTAACCAAATTTATAGAATTAACGGACTCCGACATTATTTTATTCATGGAAAACCTCTTTTGTGACGTAGTTTTATAAATATTTTTTATTTTTGTAAACATTTTCTATGGACATACAATAGGCTCTCATTGCATAGAATTAAATTCATATAATGGTGTCCAGGCGAGGTCGTAGACTCTTGTACTGAATATATAGGTTACTATAATATATAATAATTCATTTTTTTTTTTTTTTGGACTGGAACAGGAAGGTGGTGGGTCCAGGGGACCTTCTTCCACCGTTACGCGGACTTTTGCGGTGAGCGCTGAGGGCTCTCAACCGCTACTTAAAACTAAAACTAAATAAATTTTGGGCAACGGTAGCCTGAGGGTGCCCCCTGTGGGGCTCGACCTCGGCTCAGGACGTTGCCTGGGGACTGAGGGAGGGCTTAGCATGCAAATATAATTATTTGGGGATCGGTCGGATTGCTAATATGCAGCTCGGGCCGCTTAATCGGGACGAGACTGGGAAGGACGTCGCGACGGTCCTCGCCGGCGAGGACGAAATCTAGGTTGACGATTTCGCATCTGTATTTGTTTGCGGGCTTCTTCGGCCTCGATCTGCGCTAGGGTAATGGCATCGTCTGGTTCGCTGAGGGCGAGCCTAGGCCTACGGATGCGGGAAATAAGGGACGGGGTGTATGTGATAGTGTTGACTATCAAGGGATTCGCGTGGTGCGCTGCGGTATCAAAATATCGGCGCGAGGCGCGTTTTATAAATTGTTTGATTGTAGGGAGACCTAAGTCAAGGTGGAGGTTTTCATTGCGCATGTATCACGGGGCGCCCGTGGCTTTGCGCATGAAACGGTTTTGAATCACCTGAAGGGTGTGGAGATGTTTGGGAGCAGCGTGAGCGAACACGGTGCTCGCATACGTCATGACTGAAATAATAATTCATTATTATCATTGTTTTAAAATAGAAAAGAAATTGTTTTTTTTTCTGAAGGGACACGAAGGTGGTGGGTCCAGGGGACCATCGACCACCCTTACACGGACAAACGGTGAGCGCTGAGAGCTCTCAACCGTGCTTTCGAACCAAAAAATTTTTGGGCAACGGTAGCCTGAGGGTGCCCCCTGTGGGGCTCGAACCTCGGCTCAGGACGTTGCCAGGGGAATAGGGGAGGAATTACCATGCAAATAAATTATTATTTGGGGATCGGTCGGATTGATAATGTGCAGCTCGGGTCGCGTTCAAACGGGACGAGACTGGGAGGACCGTCGCGACGGTCTTCGCCGGCGAGGACGAAATCTAGGTTGACGATTGGTGGTGTAAAGACATTAGTAAGAAAGGAGTGAATAAAGTGATGGTTCTTATGGCATAGAAGAGACGACTGTCAAGAGAAGAGAACAGACAAGAGACATGCGGTGACTCCATTTAAGAGCAGAAACAATATGATCAGTTATCATCACACTTCATCACACCTTTATGATTTTTGCTCGAGATCACAACAATTAAGATAACCTATCTTTAATTTATCGTGTCGTGTGAAATTCCTTTTACATCCAGAAAAATATAATATAAATTATTTAGTCTTATATTTCAATGAAGTTAATGGCTATTTATAATTTTCAAAATTTAAATCGAGAACATAAATTATTTTTTAAATAAAAAATCCTTTGACAGTTCGTTCAGAAATGAAATAAGCTGCCGCGTGCGACGGCATTAAGCATGCAAATTGGAATTGGCTGCCGTTCGGAAACCGCCAAGTGACGGACCCTGGATTGACGACAATGGGACGAGACTTTAGATTTATAGTAAGATTTTACCGCGGGTTTTCCTGCGAAGCAATTATTATTTAAAGTGAAAATTCTAGTCTTCTATTACATAAATGCAACTGCTCACTTTGAGGCCTTTGCTTGCGGCGGCGTCGTGTGGCGGGTCGCTCACTTCCCTACAATATGTGCGAGGAAGGCGATGGCTGCCACATGCGTCATACTTGTGAACGGGTGCTGCTTGTGGGGGCTGGTCTGCTTAAATTTGCTATCTATTTATTAACTAAGTCACTTATCATTTTGTTTCTTTTCTTTTTTTGTTATAACACACATATAGTGTCAGTGAGACTAGATAAATAATTTAATGTAATAAATCTGAGTTGGTTTTGAAAAGAGTAATTGCTGAGTTTCTTGCCGGCTCTTCTCAGTAAAAGCAACCTTCCGAACCGAGCGTTAGAGTCAGACTATTCATAAGTGCTTGTGAAGGCCTATTTGAATAAAAAATATTTTCATTTCATTTGCATTTTCATTTCATTTTCATTCATTTTCATTTCATAAACTAAATAGGTACCTATTACAATAAAATATATGAAAACAATTAAAGATAAATAACTGCGTTTAGATCGCCACCTGCAGGCATTGTTCCCAAAAAGTTGGCGACGCGACGTTACCTCGTTGAATTGCAAGACTAATTTACGTTGCCCGACGTAAGCGCCAGCTGAAGAGTCTGTTTGTTTGTTTCTTTCTTTGTTGAGTTGAACGCGCTAATCTTAGGAACTACTGGTTCGAATCGAAAAATTATTTTAGTGTTAGATAGCCCATTTATCGAGGATGGTATAGATATAGGTTTTGTTTGTAGTAGAACTCTTAGTGCAGAGTTCGCCCGGGGAAGTACTACCACCATATCTAATTCCGCTGTGAAATAGTAGTGCACTTGTATTACTGTGTTTCGGTTAGGAGGGTATGGGAGCCGGTGAAATTACAGGCACAGGAGACTTAACAACTTCATGTCTCAAGGTTGGCAACGCGTGAGTGATACCCCTGGCAGGGAAAATATAATATTGTATTTTCTTTGCTGATGGTGTTATGAGCGTCTATAGGCTACGGTAACCGCATACCATCTGGTGGGCCGTAAGCTTGTTTGCCACCTAGTAGTATAAAAATATATGTATATATATATATAGGTCGAGATAAATTGGATTATATTATTAGATTTCAGTTTTTTTTAATTAAATATGATGTTGTTTTCGACATCTCCGGGTCGAAGATTTATAAAGTGGCAACCCTAGTTTTATAATATCATCTTATTATGAAGTGCCCTTGTTGTTTGAGAAAAATAATTTTAACATACATATTTTCGTTGTTTTTATAGTACTTTGTAATTAAATAACTAATCACAATTTTTTTGTACATTTCTTTTCCTTGGTACCTAAAAAAAATATGGTAAAATTTTTATTAGGGTGTATTATTTCTTTGATAGGTATACCTATATGTCGTGGCCATATCTTAGAATTGACTAGCTTTTCCGGTTTCACCCGCGTTCCCGAGGCATCGTGTGTTTTCCCGGAGAAAAAGTAAATCTTCCTCGATAAATAGGCTATCCAACACTGAAATATTTTTTCAAATCAAGCCAGTAGTTCCTGAGATTAGCGCGTTCAAACAAACAAACTCTTCAGCTTTATAATATTAGTATAGATTAGATTGAAGTGTTCGACCATTTTATGAAATGGTTGTTTCATGAATTGGCCAATTAAAATTGACCATATCGTTCAATTCGTTTAATGATAATAAGTCAGTTGACGTTTGGCCGTATCATTAATGTAGGGTGTCCATGGTTTAATATTGTAGTAAAAATTCTAAATAATACTTATACAGGGTGATTTTGTTATCACTATAAAAGTTGTTCACATTGATGAGTACTTCCACCCCTGCAAGTATTGCCAGTGATAACAAAATCATCCTGTATAATAAATTCTAAAATCTCTTCCTATTCAGAAATGACTCGGATACTTTAGAAGTTTCACTTTTGATCGAGTAAGGCTTTAGCATTATTTTTCATGATTTCAGAGTTGTTAATGTAAATGAATACTTCTATCAGGTGAATTAAAAATAAAACTGGTTAGATACGTCATTGATTTTTAAAACCTCTTATCTGTAGATAAGAGGTTATAAAAATATTTCAATATTCCTATATTATTTTACTCTTAAATATAGTATTTTATTGATATAGGTAAATTCTAACATTTTTAATGCAATCAAATATAGGTACGACTCTATTATTATTATATTTGTAAAACTACAATCCATTAAAAACCGACAATTAAAAATGATGTCAGGACAATTAAAGAAGATTATGTAATAGATCTTTTTATACCATTTTAATTCGTTAGATACACAATAAGCGGCTCAATATCTTTGTAGTTTTTAACTGGAGTGAACTAGGTACGATAATTTTACTATCCGTTTTAAAAGTAAATAATATCGTAAGGTTACCTTTAATGGTTCTTTTCCAAGAATAATTTCAACACACGGCACTTAAAAGTTTAAAAAAAAACTTTATGAAAAAAATTGTAACTCAGAATTAAAATTTATAAAATATAAAAAAACAAACACTGTTCACTTTCAAAATAGCAAATCCGAATATTATTTATTATTAATTTACTCAAAATCCAAACTCTTTAGTTGCAATCAAAAAATAAATTTAGAATACGAATTAAAAATGATCACTCTTTATTTTTTTAACGCCAAATAATTTCACGCAAAAGTTTATTCGATCGCGCGCGGCGTATTGTTTTAAATTGGAGACGTGAGGCGCGCAATTCTCTACACTCCCTTGCCACCACTGACGGCAGTTTTACATTCACACGCATGCGCAAAAGGAATTTTATTGTCATGATATTCAAATGCTTTATTTTTAGTTTCGTTTTGCCTTACCTGCGCTTACAATTGATAGGCTATTCGTATTCTGTAGGTTGCAGTATTTATTTGCCTTTAAAGAGAATCGTTTGTATTGATAATGAATGAACACAATAGTGTTGTAAGTTTACGGTTCAAATTAATATCAAATACAATAAAAAAGCTGCCTTAATATGTAGCTAAATACGATTTATTTAAGAAATTTAAAATTACAATTCAATAGCAGTTACGATAATCTTATAAAAATACTTCACGATTTAAAAACGTATTCCAAAATTTTAAGTATTTATCAAAATTCGAAAACAATAAAGCCTAATCTATAAGATAAAGAAGAGCACTGGAATGAGATCTCTCAAATAAGATTGAACTTACTTCTTACTGAAATAGAGTTTAAAGTATAATTTGACTAACGCGCAAGTTCTTAGTATATTCATGAATGTAATCATTCGAACCACTGATCTTGAAATTTACTTAAATTAAGTGTATAACTGATGTTTGAGACATAGCTTGGATGTGGCGTTACGTTTGACATTGATTATAAAATACAATAGTTGCGTGACACTGATATGGAAAAAATAGTTACTGATTTAAAAAAAAACGTACCTAAAGTTTCATAGCAACATTTTTTCATACATAACACCTTTTTTTTTACTAAATGACAAGGTTTGAGCCGTCTAATTTTTTTCTAAAATATATAAAGGCATATTATTTCTTAGCGTTAAAGTTTGAAGACATATTTTCAACTTGAGGGTGCAATAACTTCAAAATACTTCTACTTTGTGTATGTGCGTCCTTTTCCAGCAGATAAATGTTTTTCTTTCTTTCTTTGTTTCTGCGAATGGTAATTTTCTGGGCAATTGTGCCTCCGTCACACCCCTTTTTAACTAACTATTCTATCATCTGAATATTGAACAGCAGCCAGTAGGTATACATGTTTACGTATATGTGACACCACTATTTTATTTTACTTGTCACCAATTGTTACCATATTCATGGAAATAAATCTTTATCTACTATGCCCAGGCTCGGATACGCACGACTGAAGTACTTACTTTTTTTTCTAAAGCACTATTTAACTGTATTTCTCGACAGCAAATGCACTATTGGTTTCTATATTTTCTAGAAAATCTAAAATATAAATTATGACACAAAAATGCCCCCTCCCTCCCTGAATGACATTCCAAGTCCGCACCTGACTATGCATTAGCCGACTCTCTAGTGACGTGTCTAAGCTGTTAATACGCTGGTGTTGCAAATGTGTATTTTTCTATCAAAGCTAAGCCTGGAATGACGTCTACTCAGTGCTCCGCTGTTTTTTTTTCCCCTAAAGTCAATGTCTTTATTTGTTTAAATGTGGTACCTAAGTATAATTATAATGTTGTTCCTATCACAAATTTTGCCACTTTAGCTAAAAAAAAATTTTTTAAATTAATTAATCATCACATAAAAAAAAAAACGCTTTTTACTTTGTATACTTAGGCTTGTGTTTGACCACAATCTCACTATGGTAGGTGATGATGTGGCCGAAGGTGGTAAGCACACACGCACACTTATTAAAATAAAAAAAAATAATGGAGAGCAAGAGAGTGTTAACTTGGAGTCTAAATGAAATGAAATATTTTTTTATTCAAATAGGCCTTCACAAGCACTCATGAATAGTCTGACTCTAACGCACGGTTCGGAAGGTTGCTTTTGCTGAGAAGAGCCGGCAAGAAACTCAGCAATTACTCTTTTCAAAACCAACATATATTTATAAAATAAAACTATTTATCTAGTATTTTTGTCTATTACTTTGTATAGAATATCAATGTATAAGTCAAATATGTTTTTCATTTGATTGCTAAATCTGTTCATCATTATTACAGGGTATGTGAACAAACATACACTTGATACACTTGAACTTTCACTTTTATAGTATTATAATAATAATAATAATAATAAGCTTTATTTAATTCCATACATAGTACATTTTAAACGATAACAGTTATTATTGGTAGCTTAATAGCCTATAAATAATTCAATTACATTTGTTACACATTGACGAATTTGATATTCTAAATTTTAATTCTAATTTTGTAATTAGTTTTATTTTTATTTGCTTTAATTATCAACTACCTAATTATTTAATGCATGGACCCCGTTCGGGTAAAAGCCTCCCCCAAGGAATGCCATCCTTCTCTGTCATTAGCTCTGTCCAGCCAGTTTACACCCGCGCACGCTACAATTTCGTCTGCCCATCTGGCCTTTGGTCGACCTCTTGATCTGGTGCCTTTTGGCCCAGACCACTTTACTGACCGTAGAGTCCATCTATCGTCCTTGTAGCGGGCTACGTGACCCGCCCACTTCCATTTAGCCTTCATTGCAAAAGTTAAGGCATCGCATACTTTTGTCTTCTTTCGAATGTCAACGTTCTTTATCTTATCCTTCAATTTTATACCTAGGCAACTTCTTTCCATTTTTCTCTGGGTAGTCTGAATTTTATTCCTCGTTTTGAGATCAAAGGTCCAAGATTGGCATCCATATGTCAGGCACGGTAGAAGTCCTGTATCCATGACTATTTTCTTGGTCGGTAGCGGAAGTTGCGATTTTAGTATTTCCTTATGGTGCCAGAACTTGTTCCAGGTAATCGCCACTCTTCGGTTAAGTTCTTCAGTGTTTCTTTCCTTGCTAAAGGAGATTTGCTTTCCTAAGTATATGTAGTGGTTGACATACTCGAGAGGTGTGTTATTTGTTAAGATGGGCGTTGCACTGCGGTTAGACATAATTTTAGTTTTATCCAAATTCATTTCCAAACCAGTTTTTATACTAGCCTGGTTTAGTTCATTAACCATTTTGTTTAATTGGTGAGGGGTTTCCGAAAATAAAATTATGTCATCCGCAAATCTGAGATGACTTAAAAAATTCCCATTTACATTAATACCTTTATTGGACCATGGCAGCTCTCCCATTACGTGTTGTAAGACGGCAATGAATAATTTTGGTGAGATCGGGTCTCCTTGCCGGACACCTCTCTTTATGTTGATTACTTCGCCTACTCTATCCAGTTTGACTCTACTTGTGCTGTTAGAATAAATATTTTTTAGGATGTTGATATACTTTTCATTCGTTTTTAGTGCTTTCAGTGATTCCCAGATGCTCTCGTGTGGAATTGAATCAAAAGCTTTTTTGTAGTCGATGAAAGCTAAGTACAGGGGTTTGTTAAATTCTGAATATTTTTCTATAACCTGGTCAACCGCTTGGATATGATCCATCGTGCTGAAACCACTTCTGAAACCGGCTTGTTCGATCGGTTGGTGAGCATCGATGACTGGGGCTATCCTTTCAAGTAGACAGGAGGCAAAAAGTTTATAAAAACAAGGCATTAGGCTTATAGGACGGTAGTTGCCTATATCAGCTTATAGTATTAGGAGCACAAAAAAAAATACATAAAAAATAAACTTTATAATTTTCTTTGAAAATTTTGCTACATACGTAACTTTTATAAAACATAAACTAGATCGCTAAGTCGTTTTAAAAGTCTTTTTGAAACTCTTTCAAAGGTAATAATTATCTTGTTTCTTTCTCCACCATTTTATTTGTAACTGATTTACAACAACAACTGAACAACAACATAAAAGGAAACTTTTTTGTCAATATCATCATACATGGCTGAAGGTAGGTACGCTCAAAGCGGCTCATAATGTAGGTTTCGTAGCACACTGGTAAGTGCTTGAGAGCAGATTTTTAACCAGGCGGGTAGGTACTACACTGAGCTATGGATTTCCCATATTTTATTCTAAAACCAAAATAAATTTAATCATTTCAGAGCTGATCCCATCTATACTACTTAATATTTAGTAATGTATTTGAAACAAAGTCAAAAACCATGAAAGATAAACTTTAATTTGACTAAATAATCCGAGAAGAGAGTTCCATTACTGTGAGTGAGTACTTAAACAGATTTAGATTACAATAAACATTCGAGTTTCTATAGGCACGGGCGCGGACGGTGAGTTATATCGATAAATGGAACTTTTTTTAACTCGCAAACTAACTATGTATTTTTGAGTTGCTTTCCATCCTGCGGTTTCACCCGCAGTTCATTATTTTTTCATATTATTTGATAAAATCTCTATTTGATATATGGTACTAAAGGAATATTTCCACCGAATTACAAAACTATTTACATAATCCAAGTACAAGATTCTATGTAGACAGCTATGCGTTGTCTGTCAGCCAGTCAGTTAAGTCGAGGTACTGTATTCTTATATATTTTTTTATTTGTTACAATTCATATGCAAATTATAAAAACATGTTTGTTTATCATAAATAAAATATCCAAACGCCTGGTCGAAGCAACTTGTGACCAGAATGCTGGCTTATATCTTGGTCAGAGAATCAGCTATGCCATCCAAAGTGGCAATGCCGCCAGCATTCTGGGTACGCTGCCTTCTGATAGCGACTTTTTTAATTTAGACTATTTTATTTAAGCTTCTTACTTTTAGTCATAAGTTGGTCTTGAATTGTATATTATATTTTTGTTGTATTTTAAAAGTATGTAAAGAAAAAAAACATACACTTATCTTGTCTAATAAATTAGCAATAGTTACAAAATCGACAGGTTGCCTTTTGGACTTTTCACGTGATTGCTATGTAAATGACAGAGATAGAGTATAGTGACAGCCTGGATCCGTCGTCGAGTTTATGTTATTTTCTTTACAGGGCTGAACGAAATGAAGGTAGTCATCGAAGGACAATTGGTGTTCAGGTAGAATCGACGTTGATTAAAAATAAACGAACAGAACAGCTCTTGTAAGCGAATTCCAATAAAGTTAGCAAGGTAGAGCGTTTAGTTTTTGTCAGCTATTTATTATACATTTAGACAGAACGTTGTTTTATAGGGAAGGGCCTAAAATGGAACGTTTGACCGTCTGCCCGTTAGTTTGCTTATAATTTGAGATTTTGTTTATTATCAAAACTCAACGAGCCTTCGGGAGACCGACGGGCGGGGAGCTTTTTCTGCCAACGCATTAGCTTGGTCATACAAAGAGAAAAGGCTGCCGGGAACCTTGCCTATCGGCAGCGGCGGTAGCATGGAGGACACAACCAATAAAAACTATAAACTTGAAGTCATAGGATAAACTATCAAACCTAATTTGATGATTATTGCCAGAGAGGTAGTTTGAAACCACCACCATTCTATCCGGCCTTACGTCAATCTCATGTCCTGGAGGTGGACAATCCACAATTTGGCCGCCTTTTAGACTTTATCGTATGACCTTCAGGCTGCTGGCCAAATTGTCTATCATTTGATGATGTACTTTGTTACAAGGGAAAAGGAATAAAAAACGCAAGCATTGCAAATATAGAACGTATGAAAAATAAAATGTTCTTTTTTTCAAATTTAGAGCAGCCATTAATTTACCCATTAATTTAAGCCAAATTAAGACGCTTCCTAGATTATTGCTCAATTTTAGTCACAATACCTTCGCAGTGTAAGTTTGTTTTGCAATAAAAGGAATTGATATACGTGTGCGGACTGTACAAGTGGTAGGTTTTAATCCACTGCGAAAGCGAACATGGTGAATAATGTTGTGCTTATTTTGCAAAATTTATAAGATTTTTCGATTCAAAACTGTATAAAAAAGTGTTAGGGTAGTGTAACAAAGTCAGCAAGGTACATCATTTTTTTTATTTTGGGGCAATCTTGACTAGGTACCTATATTGTTTTTTTTTATTTTATTATTTAACAATTTTAAAATAATAATCACAAATACTTACCAAAAATATTATTAAATCAACTGACGACAAAATAGACGCAATTTTAATTTTAGTCGTATAACAGGGATTAAAAAAAGTATAGATATCTTTAAATATAACAACAACAAAATGTGATACTATTTATCCTTTCAAAATCCTATTCATACCTACCTCTTCCTCAAAAATGATTCTAATCCCTATATGTTTTGAGCACATTTTCGCTTGCAGTGTACAAAGTCTTCAACTCTTGTCGAGGTGGCGAAAAAACCGCTGCTAGCTATTTTCCTTCTCTCTTAAGGTTGAGATTACGTGGAAATATTTATCAGTTCCTCGTGGTCGATCGGAATATTGTTTCTGCTGAACACTTCGAATATATTGATTCGCGATTCGCTCTTTGAGATGAATAAAATGTTTGCTTTTGGTTTATTGGTATATTTGACTTATGGTAACGGCATATCTTGGGTATATAGGTGTAGGTACCTAATGTTTATACAGGGTTTATCACAGGTTGTGAAAAAAAAACATTTCATACACTCTTGTTCTTTTGTAAAGTTGTTCATGTTGATGAGTACTTCCACCCCCTAAAGCACCGGGTAAATATTTCGATTTGGCTTATTTTCATCAAATCTATGCTCATTTCATTATGCTAAATTACTTTTACTATGGGACCAACTATGAAAACGCGAAAATATTTTTATTTCATACATTTTGAACGACTTAATCTTTACTATGAAAAGTTTTCAACCATTAATCAAAAGGTTCAAAAAATAAATCAAATTCAACCAAAAAGGTCTATGTTCAGTAGTGGACATCCTTGGTCTGAATATGATGATGATTATGGGAGTTAGATAGATAGACAGATTCACATTCGCAATTATGTAATACTAGCTAATGTAGCATTCACCCCGCGATTTTACCCGCGTTTCCGAGGGATCTGATAAATTTTCTGGGATAAAAAATGTCCTCTATGTTAATCCAAAATATATTTTATCGGTGTACTAAATTCATCCAAATCCGTTCAACCATTACGGAATTGAGTGGTAACAAATATCCAAATTTCCACAGTAAGATTAGAATGGATTTTATAAATAGAAAACACAATAAGTAGGTAATGAATATGCGAGATAAATAGAGTAAGCATTCTACCCCTGAGATGAAAACAAATAAAGGAATATACGGTACACACTCACGTCGCGTAATCAAGAACTGGGCCTCTTCAAACTACACACAAACACAGCAGCAGCTAGTCTACAAATCTCTTACAATGGAATCATTATTAAATTTGAACAGTCTGCCAAATGATAGACAAGAATAAATACTTATTTACTAACTCACTCACTTATAACACACAAATATTGTCAGTGAGACTAGATAAATAATTTTATGTAATAAATCTGAGTTGGTTTTAAAAAGGGAAATTGCTGAGTTTATTTCCAGGTCTTCTCAGCAAAAGCTACCATCCAAATCGGGCGTTAGAGTCAGACTATACATGTTCAAGTTCTTGTTAAGGCCTATTTGAATAAAAAAAACGTTTACACCAAAAAACACTGGTACCTCGAATCTCCCTTTTTTGGTTTAATCTAAGCCTACCCAAACAAAGACATCGTTAAATAAGTCAATTTAATTGAGTGTACTTTGGAATTCTCTTCCGAAGCTAAACAATTATTTATGTTCGCCGGGCAGGTATTACCGAAGCGCTCGATATTTGCATAATGTCAATATTGCTGCTGCGATACTTTGCGTAAACAAAATAATTTACGAATTCCAGGTAAATGATTGTCTACGTTGGTAAATAAATTAGATACCTACATTTTATTTATTACTAGCTGTCCCCCGCGGTTTCACCTACGTTCACAAGAGAAAAAGTTTAATAAACTGACTATCTAACGCAAAAATATCGGTGTCAAACCCAAAACTTTCAGATTTTCCCGAATTTTCCAATTTTCCAGGCAACATTTCCAATTTTTCTCTTCATAAGAACCTTCCTTGGATTTCAATGAATATTTTTAAAAAAATGCCGAATTGGTCTACCCGTTTTGCCATTAATTTTTATTGATATAGATATTATTTATTTATTTGAGAAATCAACAGCGATACAAATTAGTATAATATACAATCTTAAACAAAAAGTAAGGCTAATTACAGATTTCTACAGAATTTCAAAATGCTTATGAGTATTTTGATTTTTTTTTTAATATATAAAAACAAAGAATGGCCTGCTCAAATCAATAATTTATAAAGTATAAAAGAAGCAAATTAATTTGATATTGTTGATATACGAAAAATTCACTAACTTTGGTGCCCTCAAGTGTAGCTGCCGGAATACACCGCTAGGTTTTTGACCAACTTGAGTACCCAACCAGGTGGGTACTAACTACCAAATACCCTATCACAATGGAAAGCTCAAGTTCATTACAGGATTCAAACTCACGACCTTTGCCACGGCAAATGTCGTCTATAACTAAGTTTTTTCACCTTAATTAAAACATAGCATTAGAGCCGAGAGCTAGACTAATATTTTAAATTGATGCAAACAATCGATAAGCAACCGTAGAATATTTCACAAGAGATTTTTATAATACAGCACAAATGTGACGAATTTTAATTATGCCAACAAATTCTAATAAACTAACAAAATATTAAATTTTCACCATTAAATTCATCTGAAAACACTTTTTTTTAAACAAAACAGCTTCCATTAAAATCCCGCAAATGAAGCACGGTTTCGAGTAAATATTTACACAAATTTATCGAGCGATGTTGAACATGGCGCCGTTGTAACAAAATACTGATTGTGTTGAAACGTCTCCTGCCTGAAATGATTAACGATGCTAAAAACTAATAAGAACTTGGCCGTATTTATATCTACTTAGGCAATAAATACTGATATAAGTATTATGTAGGTCGTTATTTAGGTTACTTAGTTAATTTGATTATGTTTTGTTTTAGTTCTAATTAGCTTAAAATATAAGCTACCATAATTTATTAAGTATACTTATTCTTTTTGTTTTTTATGTCCGAAAGCAGGCAGGCGGTCCACCTGATGGTAAGTGGCTACCGTCGCCTATAGTCTTTAGCCATACCAGTGGGATTACCAATGTGTTGCCGACCATTATAAAGGCTAGAAGGCGTCTGGATCTCAAGTGCAACTGCCGGAACACACCAGTAGGTGCTTGGTGACAGATTTTGAACTTGAAATGAAATAAGTATTTATTATATATTAAATTAATAAAACAAATTAACTTCAAATATTTTACACTTAATTTTAAATGTTATTAAGAAAAAAGTAACCTAACGGGGTTAGGAAATAAGAATCGAATCGATATCCTTAATATTCTAGGCAGCACTAAGCCACTTAGCAAATAAAATTCTTCACAAAATTCATGAGCGCACAATTCGTGCGTTTATCCTAACTTATTCTAAAATGGGTTTAGTAATTTGATAAAAATCTGGATCACGTCGTAATCCGCCCTGAGAGCTTGTAAATATGTTACAGAGGCCTCTGGGGCTGAATTAGGACGAATCAATTCGGAATCAAACCCACGTACCGGCTGTACAAAGACCTGCATTTACTTACGTGGGACACTTTAGGTCTGTAAGCTAAAATAGGTTAAGAAAAATTGTACATATTTTTTTTACTAGGTTTCTGTTTTAGGCGAATATTTAATTAATGGTTATGAAAGTGTATCAAGCAGTCTGATTGAAAATAACTAAGAACTTGAGCTTGAAAATATCGAGAGGAAACCATAGCTTGGTTGTAGGTACCCGCCTGGCTTTGTAAAGTTGGCAATACATCGGGAATCCTTGCCAATGTCCATAGGTGATAGCGGCCACATAGAGATAGATGGACCGTCTGCCTACTTGATAGCCTTATGACATAAAAAAAGACAGACGACCAGACAGCTGGACTTACGTGAAGGGTGAGGAACTGGAAAAAGTGATGCACCTGGGTCTATGATTAGTAGAGGATGCAAAAGGTTGACTTTCATCATGATGATAACTTTGTAATATAGCGTTTCAAAACTCGAAACGTAAGGGGTTGTGAATGATCGCCAATATATCTGAGGGTTTAGATTACTTAATTTCACCCGCATTCCCGAGAAAAAAAAGTAGGCCATGTCCTTCTGCATACCATAGGCTATCTGCTTAACAATTTTCATCGCGATCGGTTCACCGGTTTAGGCGTGAAAAGGTAACAAACAAATTCACATTTATAATATTATATTATAGTTAGGATATTCATACCGAATAATAAAGATACCGGTTCAGTATGGCGTTTCAGGCATGAAAATTGGGTTCGTACAACAAACTTAAGGATACCAAAATATAATATATATAAAAGAAAGTCGTGTTAGTTACCACTTGCCTTAGAGCCTAAAACTGAGTCGTCCTTTTCGACATCACACAATAATACTGAATTTTGTTGTGTAATTTTTGTCTTCGTTTTAATTGTTGGTCTTACCAATGTTTTTATAATTCTGTAATATTGTGTGTATGTTACATTCATGCTTTTCTTCCTTTCTTTCATTCTTTAGTTACACCATTTATAATATGTTGGTAGCAATGTCTTTGTTGTAATATGTTGGTATTATGTTGTAGGACCGATTTTATGACCTTTGATTTGTTGGATTTGTCTCGTCATCGCCCTTCGCCTTCGAAACTGCGTGGAACAACTAGTGTTTCCATAAATGTATTTCAAATTTGGTACGGAACATTAAAAGTAGCAGAAAAATTTACTTGTAAATACAATTTCTTACAAAAGTGTACCGATATTTTAAAAGAAAGACATTTCCTAAGCCCAAGAGGGACGGCAAGCAATTATAAAAGGTATTACTTCACTTACATTTAGATATTGTCCCAGTGGTAGGTAACCGTACCCAGCATTTTTCTCTCTACGGTATTTTTTTTTTTTATAATGACACACAAAGGTCATATGAGTATTTAGGCTCCAATTATGTATGTATTTGATCCTTTAAAGCTAACGTGGTATAGATTAGGTATGTTATGGGGATAAAAATCATATTGCAATTGCATATGCGCAAGCTCTTTTATTTATCTATACTATTATATATCCACAAATAAATAAAATTAAAAAGTCTGTTTCTAATGTCAAAATAACAGAATTTTACTAAATGCATATGAAAGTATACAGTAATAATAACAAAAAAAAAACATTTTTTAATTTTTTTCTATCTGTATTGTTTGTTCCAGCTAATCTCCGAAATGGCTGGGACGATTTTGACGGATTTTGAATTTTACTGGCAGATAACTGATGTTATATAAGGGGAAACTCAGGCTTTTGTTGGTTATAGGTAAGCGGCGGGTGCAACCGCGGGGAACAGCCTAGTTATAAGAAAAACATAGATTACCTACGTATTGTGTAAGGGACTAGATTATTTTTTATTTATTTAATGTTTTTCTGTCTTTCTTTATTTATATTTTATTGCCAGAAAAAGTATTAAGTAATATTAAATTAAGGTAGACTTTTAATTTAAAATATTATTAATACAATAATTTATTTTAAATAAATAAAAAAAGTAACCAATTGGGTCTAGGAAATGGGAAACGAACCTAAGCAGCGCTATGGATTGGTATACCATATACCAGTGTATTCTGATGGTAGCACTTAAGAGCCAGTTTGTAAAGATTGGGGGTTGTATGGGAATAGTTCAAAAACTTAAATAAGTATTATTTAAAAAAAATGTCTCACTTAACAAACTTAAAAAAAAGAGGTTCTCAATTCGACTGTATGTTTTTTTTTAATAACATTTCTGAGAAGGCTGTAGTGGTATTATACTATTGGATTTTAACTAAAAAAATCTTCGTAGCAAATTGTTTTCTAAGCTCTTGTATTTATGTAGCGGAAGTTGGCAAAAAATATTTTTTTCGTTGAAAAATATATTATCTTTCACCAAATCCACTACGCATGTTTACAAAATTATATTTCTTGAATGAATTCTATATCACTACTAGGCGCTCCCGGCGGTTTCACCCTGAAAAAAAAAGTTATAATCGGGATAAAAACTATCCTATTCTTTATGTTGGAATAAATCACACATCTGAAAAAATACTTTATGATCGGATTAGTAGTCGGTGTTCATCGCGGACCAACATCGTGACTCGGAAATTTTATGTAACCTATTAGATACCTACTATTTTGAACATATAATTCAATAGTCTACAGGTTGTGGTTTTACATTCTCACAATGTTTACCGAGGGTAATAGGTATTATAATATATCTATCAATTCCGGGAAAATATTTTAAGATAGCTACTTCTCGAAAACTATAGGTACCTACTAGGTTGAACAACTTATACTACGGGACCAACTCTGAAAGCTTTTGGACTCAGTAAAAAAAACAAACTTTTACTTGAATCTTAGAAAGTATTGACCTATTTTTTTAAATATTACAATCTATGCTTTCCAGGCTACCGAGTAATTTATATTTATCCTAATCTTCATAAAAATTGTTTAAGAATGTCCACTGAATATTCCTAGTTTTGTTTTACTTATCTTACTTTGTGTATGTGTTCTTATTTATAGCACTAACACACTCTCTTCACCTTGCTTCTCTTGTTCAAGACCGTTCCCAAAAAAAAACAAAATGGCGACTGAAAAGTATGCCAAAATATTCGAACCCCTTTCCATTCATGTACCAAAAAGAGACAATCCTTTTTCCATATACCTTTTAAAATTTCGAGGATCTTGTTTATCATACTCAGAAATTAGGTGAAACCGTAAAAAAACATAGCTTGAACATAGTTTAAACGATAACAAAGCATTCTCGTTCAATAATACCACTATGACAATACAATCTGTCGTGAATGGAACAATGTCCGAACGAATGAATGAATGCACGAGTTAATGATTCATGCTATATTTGTCATCCATCTTATTGTGGACATTAAATCGATAGTTCTTTTGTAGTTAAAAAGAAATAACAGTCACGAATAATCTTAATGTGATGAGGGTCGTGAGTTCGAATCCTACAGACCCTTCTACTGTTGAGATATTATTTTATAAAGTTAAGTTCAAACCCTACAATAAAGAGGTTTCAGTGAAAGAAAATTTCTTGAGGAAGTCATTGGTAGTAGGGAACTTACTACGTATCAACTACCTAGCTGGCCGCTCTTGTATTAAAAATTTCTTTCCCAGAACACGAGAGCTAGTTACCTAGGCTTTGCGTGCCTACCACCTTCGGCTACATCATCACTTACCGTGGTGAAGTTGTGATCAAATAAAAGCCTATCTCTTTTTGAAAATTTGTACTTACATATCCAATAAATTTTAGGAATCTCTTAAAATAACTCTTGCAAATAGTCTTGGAGGTCTAAAAATGCCAACCGAGCAATATTGAGCTGATGATTATTGAGCTGTATAAAATTAAAATTCTCGAAAGGCCTTCATAGACTTCACAGACAAATAACCTCGCATCAATGAAAGACAATTTAAAGCCCTTACAAAGTAAACAAAAAGACCAATCCACATTTAAAGGGATCATTAAAAAAAGACAACCATTGTTTACGGACAATTTAATGTTATCTGTGAACACAGAAACTGGGAAACGGTGAAAAAAAAAAGCAAAAAAAAAACACCAAGTTATGAATAAAATAATCTTCTATAACTCTCGAATCGTGATGAAAAGCTTAGAATCGTTTTCTAGGTCGGTCAAAGTGCAGTTGACGTTTTTTTAAAATGCGTAGTCTGGAATTGGTACAGCTCGAACTCTGTTGTTAATGTGTGAGTCTAAATAAATGTTTTTCTTTCTTTCTTTATATACCTATGTACCAAATTTGGGCGATCAAGACTTTATAGTTTACAAGTAAAATGGCTGTGACATACGGACGTTAGAAAGTGATGGATGAACTAGGTTTTATTTTAAACCATCCACTTAATTAGGGAGTAAGGGTTCCTTATTTCACTACGGAACCTTAAAAAGAGAAAGATAATTATAGAAAAACATTTATTGGTTACTCAGATACCACTACGTAAAAATGTAAATAGGACAAGAGACTACGTGCCTTCTTACCCATTCTAGAATACATAGATTGGCACGTAGCAACCCTTTCATATAATCTTCTTCTGTGTATATGTATATAAAAGGAAAAGGTGACTGACTGACTGATCTATCAACGCACAGCTCAAACCACTGGACGGATCGGGCTAAAATTTGGCATACAGATAGTTATTATGATGCAGACATCCGCTAAGAAATGGTTTTTGAAAATTCAACCCCTAAGGGGGTAAAATAGGGGTTTATTAACATAATCTTAACAGTTTGTATGAAAATTGTGAATTGTGTAACATAAAACGGTACTAAAATGTCAACCTACTTTCCACCCTACTGGCTGTACTGTACAAATGAATGAAAGATATTCATTTATTTGTGAAACGGAACATGCTCGTGGAACTAGTATAGAGAACTCATCTCTTAATGGTACCGACCTATATTCAGATACTAGCTTCCGCCCCGCGGTTTCACCCGCGTTCCCGAGGGATCTTGTTTTTTCCCGGGATAAAAGTAGCCTATAGCCTTTCACGATAAATGGGCTATCCAACACTGAAATAATTTTTCAAATCGAACCAGTAGTTCCTGAGATTAGCGCGTTCAAACAAATAAAAACCCTTTATTACAGTAGTGTAATGTAGAAGTGTGTAGGCACTTCTACACTACTTTAAAAGCTGTGTAGCTTTATTGTAATAGTATTAGATTATGTAAATACCTACTATAGTCTACACTTATCCTAGCATCCTAATTTTTTATAACATTATAAATGCGAAAGTGAGTTTGTTTGTTTGTTTGTTACCTTTTCACGCTTAAGCCGCTGAACTGATCGCGATGAAATTTAGTGCGAAGATAGCCTATGGTATGGAGAAGGTTATAGGCTACTTTTTTCCTCGGGAACGTGGGTAAAACCGCGGGGTGGAAGCTAGTAATATATTATTATAAAACTGAAAAGTTTTTTAACCCGGGAAAACATGAGATCCCTCGGTTACGTGGGTGAAACCACGGGGCGGAAGCTAGTTATGAATAATTTCTACTTTCGGTTCGTCAGTAAACCTTACCCTAATATAGGTTTTGTTTTTCATCGAATGTACGGAAGTCTATAAATTACTTCAAGGTGACTATTTCGATTTAAGACCCTTTTACCTTCAGCATTATGCTGAGGCGGGACCTATTCTGGCATCGCACAACATTGCATTATTATCCTGTTTATTGTTTGTTTGTTTAATAAAATAAAAAAAGTTTTGTCTGTGTGTATAGTTAATTAAGTATTTAATGTAATTTGTTGTATTTGTTGTCATGATTCAATGTTTTTTCATTCTTTTTTTTACTTTGTATAGGCTTGTATTTGACCATAATCTCACTATGGTAGGTGATGATGTAGCCGAAGGTGGTAAGCACACAAAGTCTAGAAGGAGCCTTTCTTTCTTTAAAAATAATCTCGAACGACGGCATAAGATACAGTTAAAAATACGTCGCTAATCTGCTGTGGCGATCTCCATTAACAACCCGCCTAGCCTTAATGTAGTGGAAATAAAAACGGTTCTAACATTTTGTAATGCTTTTGTTCCGGGATTTTATGGGAAATTAGAGATTGCTTCCAGTTTCCAGAAAGGGATACTTCAAATAATGGTGTGACAATAATTTATACCTAAATCTTTCGTAAAATATTAAGATTTTGTACTTTTAAGGACGGGTTTTATATTTATAGCACTAGCTTCCCCCGTGGACTTACTCGCATTCCCGTGGATCATGTTTTGTGGGAAAAGTATCCTATATAATACGTTATCCTATGTTATGATCTAGGTATATACCAACTTTCATCCCTGGCAGTGTGTGTGTGTGGTGTATGTTTCATTTCCACTCAGCTCGTAGCAGCTAAACGATTTCGATGACACTTGGCTTTTTATACCGCATTCCCAGTATAACACCAGCTATCTGCCGGTGAAAGTCCCGTCAAAATCGGTCATAACAAACAAACAGACAGACAGACAAAAATTCAAAAAAATGTTTTTTTGTTATAAGTACCATATAATACCTACTTTCAAATGCATTTAGTGAAAAACTGTTATTTTGATATTACAAACAGACACTTCAATTTTATTTATTTGTATGTATATGTACATATGTATGTAGGTATGTATATATAATGTATGTATGCATGTATTATTTGTATGTATAGATTTTATCATGGAAAAGCATGAGTACCATAAGTAAGTTTTGACGGTAAGACTTACCGCAAAAGGTCTCTGGTATTCTCTACAGTGTGGTAGGAATAGTATGTCCCGCTGTATAGCCTTTCCGTTGGGTAAGGCGCGTCGCCCACTTGTAAGTCGAGGCGGTGTCACGGCGGCGTCGCGGCACGGTCGAGGCGTGGAGTCGAGGTGTGGGCGGCTATGCGTCCTTCTCTCTTCTAAACGTAGCTTACGAATGACAGCGAATAATAAAATGGAAAAGTCGCGACGCGGGTAAATTTTGCGCCCCCGCCGCGCCTACGCCTTGCCCGTGCCGTAACTCTAGTATGTGAAAGCACTGCCATTTATTCATACAAAACCTAGATGCGGCGCGCCTCTTGTGCGCCTGTGCCTCGACGCCGCGTCGACTCTTGATCGTGTAGGCGATGCGCCTAAGTGTGGCCACTAAAATTAATCTCAGTAGTTTGTCTGTCTATCTAGACATTTAAATAATTAGATAATGTTATAGTAGCTTTGTAACCGTCCAAATATGCAAAAGCAGTTCACCGTAAAGATAACCTAAAACGTCAAAATAGCACACGAGTACCTACATCTTAAGAGATGGTGCATTAATATGTCAGCCGGAACCGAGCGCCATGTATGGTGATTTTATATAATTTATGGTTTGTCACGACATTACAGGGGTTTCTAAATTGGTCATGAGTTTTGTATCTACTTTATTGTCTTTAGTATGTCCGTATGCCATATTATTATAGATATGTGAATAAAATAATAATGAAGATGAACCGCGGGTTGTAAAATAAATGCAAAAGTTTGTGTGTACGTTTGTTTGTCAATCACGCCGTAATTCTAAACTCCAGAATAAAAGATAAGATACTTTTAATCCTGGGAAATCAATTGTCTCTCGGAAATGCTTGTTAAACCGGGGGGCAAATAAAAGGAAGAGAAACTGTTTCCAAAAAAAAAACAAAATAAATAATGTTGCAAAGAGTACGACGCTCTATTTTTACTTATTAACTTTTGCATGCTATTTGCAACTCTATTTCAATGACATAAGCACCGTTCATAAGGAAAGTAAATTATTATGTGTGAATAAAAGCACATTGTAAATGGTAGTTTGTCTGCTAAGAGAAGATTGGATGAAGAAAATATGTCTCTTTGATTAGGAAAATTATTTCATCATGTGTCCACTGGTGAATCCCGTTGATTCCCTAGCATCCGGCGGCTCTTTGGAATTTTTATCTTTCGTCTTAACTCATAAATTGATCTAGAACTCTAAAAACAGTTATACACCTAAATACTTGATAGGTAGTACGTAGTGCCGTGTACAGAGGTCATTACAACACGATGTTCATGCAAAACGGTTTGTACCATAACGCCACGGTGCCGTTTGCATGCTAATGCCACGTGAATACACCCATTATGTGCTTATATTGTTTATTGACGATTATTGTGACGTAATTGACGTTATCTTGGAAAGGATTGGCGTTTAAGAGACATGCAAATGTTTGTCATTCATGGTTGGCAATTTTAAACTCAAGCTATCTATACTAATATTATAAAGAGGAATGATTTGTATGTAAGTATGTTTGTAACGAAATGGCTTAAAAAGTACTGGACCGATTTTAAAAATTCTTTCACCGTTAGAAAGCTACATCTTTACAGAGTAACATAGGTTATATTTTATCCCGGCAACGTGGGTGAAACCGCGCGGAAAAGCTAGCTTAAGTAAGTCACCAAGGGTAGATCCAGCGTTCAAGTCAGGTCATGTAGTCGAGGTATAGTCGGGACAAGCTCCAATTCGATTACAATAATAAATGGAATTAAAAAGAAATAGCATATGTCATTACAAGTCGAAATAATTTTAATAAAATAAAAATTATTGTAATATTAAAATAAATGTTTTTTTCTCTTTTATCTTCTCGCGAAACGATACTTCCTTCACTTGAATGGGTGTGCTTTTGTGAACGTGAAGAAGTGCCAGTCCAGTTAGGCATTCTTCTGCCAAGTTTTAAGCCTCCTAAGAGTGAAAAAGGACCTTTCTGCCGTCTCGCCGCACTAACTGGTAGTGTAGCAAGAATACAGAAAAACCGAGTCGGACCCGCACCGAGGGTTCCGTACAATGTAAATAAAAAATCTAAGAAAAAATCCGATCTATCAATATTTTAGTATTTGTTCGAAAATGTACGTACCTAATAATAAAAACTATCACCAAATTTCAAGTTCATAGGTCAATAGAAAGTTAAAAAATTCTTCAGAACAAAATTGTGATAGACGATGGACAAACGAACACGTAAGTGACAGCGATAGGGTTCCGTTTGGACCTTTTGAGTACGGAACCCAAAAATTAGTTTTATAGATACTTTCACGAAAATTGGTTCCTATAATTTGTTTAAAACTAAAATATGAAAAAAAACATCATTTTGCAGCATTTTTGTATCCACAACGCATTTATAGATCAATGCAAAGCAACTTTTCATACAGTCTGATCGTGTGACTCACCTTTGGTTAAAAAATTAAACATGAAAAGTCCATAAACCGAACCGTCGAAGTTGAACCGACTCGCAAGCTTGGTTCAACCGACATTTAGTGATGAAGTGCACTTGGAGCACGGCGGGTATCGAATCTAACGATCTATCGATTTTAACTTTATTTACAACTTAGAAATTTGCACACTGTTCGTATAACTGGGGAAGTTATAAACCCGTGTCCATGGTAATATGTAATGGTTAATGTAAACAATTTTTACTATAGGACCAATTATGTCCCTATTTTTGCCATACATAGATTTTGTCGAGTAAGTTAAGTTAGTTTTTATTCAGTTTATGAACGTCGAAGCTACTGAAGTTACCACCGGTTTGGAAGTCAGCCTTCAACTGCGAAGGACTGGCAAGAAACTCAGCAAGAATGCATTTTCTATTCTTTGGCAGTCAGTATTTTTGCCTTAAAATTGTTCAACAATTTTAAAATAATATAACATAAAAACAACATAAAATAAATAAAAAAAACCGGCCAAGTGCGAGTCGGACTCGCGCACGAAGGGTTCCGTACCATTATCTTTAAAAACGTAAAAATCACGTTTGTTGTATGGTAGCCCCCCTTAAATATTTATTTTATTTTGTTTTTAGTATTTGTTGTTATAGTGGCAACAGAAATACATAATTTGTGAAAATTTCTACTTATCTAGCTATCGCGATTCTTGAGATACAGCCTGGTGACGGACAGACGGACGGACAGACAGCGAAGTCTTAGTAATAGGGTCCCGTTTTTACCCTTTGGGTACGGAACCCTAAAAATAATAAACTAAACAAATTCAAATTTACAAAAAAAAACCTTTTTTTTTTTTGGCAGGAACAGAAGGTGGTGGGTCCAGGAGACCTTCTTCCACCCTTACGCGGACTTTGCGGCGAGCGCTGAGGGCTCTCAACCGCTACTTAAAACTAAAAAAAAACTAATATAAGTTTAGGGCAACAAAAAAACAAAATCCAATAGGCTTTTGTTTAAATACTCACGATGAAAGACTCACAAGCAATGATGTGGCTGAAAGTCGTATCACACAAAGCCTAGCAGAACTGGCTCTCAAGTGCATATACCTGAATACAACAGGACACTAGACGATAGATTTTTTACCTGAAAGTGATAGCCAGCCAATCAGGTATATTTATACAACACGTGCTAGTTTACATTACGATTTTCTTCATTAAAAGTAGCTCATTAAAGTATATACTCAGCGACCACCATTCATTACTATCAGTTTGTAACCAGACATTCATAATGTAAGGTAAATTGAACCTAAAAAGCAAGTGAATATGAGTGAACATAGCTTGAACTAGTATATATACGACTTAACCCTTTTGGTGAAACTTAAATGTTATTTATGACGATCAAAGGTGGAGTTTGTCCGACTTGGCCCATAAATCGAAGGGACAGGTTAAATGTCCTGGAAGAATTAAGGGCGAAATCACCAGTGTTGCCCTGGGTGGGAATTCTGATATCGGACGATGTAGACGAGCGACTTATAGTGAATAAAATAAAATATTATTTTTATTTTACTTATACAGTTTTGTTTTTGTCTGTCGGCTAATCTTCAGAAATAGCGGATAAAGTAAAAGAGTCCAGACTGAAATGGTACAGTCATATACTTAGACGAATAGATGACCATGTCGTAAAAAAGTACTTTTCTATGATTATAAGGAAGAGGGGAAGAGGAAGACCTCTAACCACATGGATGACGAAGGTCCAAAAAGACATGAGGGAGATGGAACTTACAGAAAATGACGCACAAGACCGAAAAAAATAGCGTCGCATGATTGGGAAAGCCGACCCCGCGTAACGGGAAAAGGCGAGGCCAAAGAAGAAAGTCTGTCGGCTAATCTTCAAAACGGCTGGACGGATTTTGACGGAATTTTCACTAGCAGATAGCAGATGTTATAAGTAGTAACATATTTTTTATTGGTCATAGGCATTTTTTTATACCAGGAATACGGGTAAAACCGCGGGTAGCAGATAGTAAGTAAGTAAATAAATAAATAGTTAGCTCAAGCAGAACCAATCATTTGAATTCACCATTCTAAAATTCAAACAGTTGACTATTCTAAACATCCTCATCTCCATAAAGGTGAGTATCCACTTCCACGGTGCGCGTTTCATGGACGTTTGTCTTCATCAAGAAATAAAAGGTCTGGAAGTAACCGCTATAATGATAAAACCTGTACTATGTGGCGTACAAATAAAGTACATTCTACTAAAATCATCATCATCATCTTAGCCGCAAAACGTCAACTGCTGGACATAGACCTCCCCTAATGATCTCCAATAGGACCGGTCTTGGGCAGCTTGCATCCAGCAGTATAACATAAAAAATATATTAGGAAAAATAATTCCAGCAGTTCAAAATGTATCTCGTCTACAACTCAACAATTTAGTATTAAGAAAAAATAAATTCGGGTGACAAATCATACTCGGTGTGAACACGTCAAAAGGCGTTTCTTAGAGTGCTGCGAAAATCTTTGAAAACGCCTTTAGGGACGTTTGAACATCGTAAAGGACTGTTGAGATACAATTAGACGAGAAACGCACCTTAATGGTCCTTATTTAAGTCTTCTTAGGGGTTTTGGTCAGAAGGTTAGTTCTTTTATTAGTAAAAAGAAAAAGTTATAGTTTTTTACAAATATCTTTATTATTACTTACGTCATCACCACAGATGCGAATGAGTAAAAAAAAACCAATACCTACTCGGCTGCATTTTTTACATCCATGGAGATGAAACGCTTCGAAAACATAACTCTGTCTTTGCTGATGCGCAGTCAGGTAAAAAGACCTAGACCAATATTTGTAAACGTAAATATATATAAAAAAACTATATAATTTACAAGTTTATAGTAATTTACAAGTAGTTTGCAAAACATCTATTAAAAAGTTATCGCATAATCCTGATAAAAATGTAGCTCTATTAGAGAGGACCAGACACGATAGAATAAGCAAAACTAAAAACACGGAATCGACAAAAGCTTTGAAAAAGGAACGTTCAATGGCCGGCTTACATCGATATCGGTCTACGGGAATCGATACCCCACTCGTCCTTTCCTGGGGTGCCCCGGGGTGGCTTCACGCATTAATGGACAAGAGTCGACTATTTGCTTGCCTGTATCGCGTTGAACGCGATGCAATTGTATACTCGATTTTATTGTTATTTTATAACAATCTAAATTTTAGATTCTATAAAAGGGAGAACATAAAAATTCAAATAAAATAAGATAAAAAAGTGAAAGTTTGTGTGGTTGTTTGAAAGTGAATAGGCACAAATACTTATACCGCGAGGCAGAAACTAATATTTTTAAGCTATTGTATAGCTTTTATCGCGGGCTTCGGGATTTGAGCGCGGCGACCGAATCAAGAAATTTTGATTTAAAAAAAACCGTAACGAAAAAACCTAACACCTCCCACCAGTCCAGCGTTCGCTAACGTGTTTGTATGTGTGTGTATGCTGTTTGTGAGAAGGTATATAGGTGTATAGGTATCTATTAATATCAAAGATAAAAAAAAAGTAAAAAAAAACTGCCTAAATAAAAAATTAATAATAATTATAATTGCATAAGTTGATAAAAAAAATGCTTTGCAATAGCTTTACCGCGGCAGTCCCCGAGTGCCACACGTTTTTTTTTTTATGTCAGATGGTTGTCAAGCCGGCAGGCTTGATGGTAAGGGGCTAGGGTTGCTTATAGACATTAGCAATACCAGTGGAACTGACAATAAACTAATGATAATATAGTATTTTATAAAGATCCTTACATATCTCTTCACATCCGTAACTAAACAGAACTAGTACAATGGTAACTAAAAATAAAATTTAAAAAAAAATGTCCAAAATTTTTTAAATAAAAAATTAAAATACAACATAAAATGCTTCTATCGACGTTAATCATTCAATTCATCGACCGTGCAGAGCACAACACTATTCGTCCCGTGTCCATTTGTCCTAGTGATTGTCTCGTGCAGTGCAATTCAGTGCAATGCTACGGACGGTTATTGTTTGAGATTCACGTCCAATATTAATAAACCCGTTTATTTACCGATGTTTTGTTACTACAACACTTTTTTTCTATTTAGTACTAGCTTCCGCCCCGCGGTATCACCCGCTTTAGTATAAGTTAAGTAGCCTATAGTCTTCCTCGATAAATGGGCTATCCAACATTAAAATAATTTTTCAATTGAAACCAGTAGTTCCTGAGGTTAGCGCGTTCAACCAAATAAACAAACTTTTCAGCTTTATAATATTGGTATAGATAGATTATTAGAATATAATAGAATTTAATGATTTTAATATTATTAGTATTCAAAAAGTAACATGCAAGAAAAATAAACTAAGTTCGTAACTAATCAATCAAAGAGATCGCAGTGAAAGAACCCTTTTTCTATTTCGCTAATATCGAACGCGAACGCACGGCGCACTGAAATTCAAATAAGGTCACGTACCACGTTATTTCAAACTGGTTGGCGTGATCTGTGACAAATACATATCGCATGCCAATATCAACTTTATCTCCCGGTATCAGAGTGAGTTATTGCTCAGTAGGGGATATTTACTTTAGAAGTTAAATTATGTTGGGTTTGTAATTCACAATCTTTTCGGTCTTGTACCGAGGATAAGTTCGATGAATAAAAAAGTTGTGCTCGGGGAAAAATCTTCATTCCAACTCGTTTTATATGAAGAGTTAGAAGTTTTTGATGAATATCAAGAAATAAGATTTTTATTTCGTTCTTCCGGAACAATTGTCTTTGTGTTGTAGGTACTTTTAATTTGTCTAAGAACTTTGTCAAAATCAAAGTCAAAACCAGTTTTTTTCAGTTACCACCGGTTTGGATAGCTTCCTACTGAGAAGATCCGGCAAGTATTGACGTAAGTGTCGTGGTTTCCTACAATGAGCTTGAGCTTTCGGTGAAGGAAACCATAGCACGGTGGTAGGGTACTTTGTACTACCCGCCTGGCTGGCTACCACTCTCAAGTTGAAAATCTATCGCCAAGCGCCTACGGGTGTGTTCCGGCAGCTGCACTTGAGAGCTAATTCCTTCTAGGGTTTGTATACTTGTACCATAGTGAGATTGTGGTTAAACACAAACAAACGCCTCATTTTTGGAAGTTGGTTAACAAATATGATTAAGTCAGAACCCGGTGAGTAGTTCAGTAATGTTTTAGATAGATAAACTTTAATCTTAACCAAGTGACAAAGTTCGACAGAGAGATCGTTATTTTAAAAGCTCCTCAAATCCCACTCTATTAAGGAATAGTTGATGACCTAAAGTCTGGTTTAACTCCTAAACTTAACTTAAATGAACTAACAGACGACCCAAAACTTTGTGAACCACTAAGTTTAATGAATCACACCGATTTAGTTTATAGATTTTTGTATTTGTATTTTGTTTATAGATTCAAATGAAGGAATTAAAAAACCATAATCAAATCTTTGGAGGCAGTTTTTACTGTTTTCTAAATGGGAGGAAATAAATGGGTGAATAATAATTATCATATAATTGATTGCACATTAAACTTATTTTTTACATTTACAAATACCTATAGATATAATCATTATTTAATAGTAATAGTGAAGAATAATAATGTAAAACCTTCTTCATGATTTTATGCATTTATGATTATGCGGGCCGGGACACATCGGTAGTACAAATTAACATACTTAAATACAATACATGGGGTACCAAACTATGAAATGAAATGAAATAATTTATTCATTCAAATAGGCCTTCACAGGCACTTCTGAATAGTCAGACTCTAACGCACGGTTCGGAAGGTTGCTTTTACTGAGAAGAGCCGGCGAGAAACTCAGCAATTACTCTTTTCAAAACAAACTTAAATTTATTACATAAAATGTATCCTGCAAGAGCGAGCGCTACACCCAAGCATTGTCGTCATTTAAATATTCATTAATGTTATAGTATGCCTTTTGCACTAAAATGGACTTAACACGTTCCTTAAATGTATGTAAAGGCAAATTCAAAAGTGCAGGAGGGATCTTATTATAGAAGCGTGTACTCAGTCCCAAGAATGAGCCTTGCACTTTTTGGAGTCGAAAACTAAAATCGGAGCTAGCCGTTGTGAATCATCTACAACTAATACTTCGGTTATAAAACGTAACATCCGTCGGTAAACACTAACTATTAACACTTCATTATGCTCAAACGCTTCCACGGGTCATATCGCAGTAGTATAGTGGCTTCCGTTAGTTAATTTAGTGATAATTGCCACGAAAATAACTATACGTTTACTAGATAGCACTAATATAATCTAGAATATCCGATACTTGCACATTGTAAGCTGACTGTGAAAATGTGTGGTGTGCTTGGGTGTATCTCGGTCTTACGGGATAACATCTTGTAATAAATCTAAGTTTGTTTTGAAAAGAGTAATTGATGAGTTTATTGCTGGCTCTTCTCAGCAAACTCAACTTTCTGAACCGTGCGTTTGAGTCAGACAATTTGAATTAATAAATATTACATTTTCATTTCATTTATCGTCACAAATAATATTATAATAATCATTGCCGATGTGATGGCGACAAATAAAGCCTAGAACTTAGAAGGCAACTGAATCTCCAGTGGAACTGCCTAATATATAATATCTGCCGGTAGATGTTTGGTGTCCATTATATTTTTAACTCGTTCATTTGAAACGAATATTCAATAGTACATACAAATGGAAAAAAGAGGGTATCGATTTCAATAAAAAAAAAACGTATTCGACTCGATCGAGGCGAATACAAAGTTTTCAATATTGCAACAACCGAGAGGTTTGAATACCCATCGCTGATAGACCTACGAATAGAATAGAGTAGAATTATAACTTATTATTATTATACACAAACCTTTCTCGTTTATTGCTCATTCTATTAGTGAAAACCGTATCAAAATCCGTTGCTTGGTTATAAGAATCCGTTTGAAGAAGTAAGCGGAGAAACAGGCAGATTTAACGACACTTCCTTTTACCCAATGGTTACCTGAAAGATATCAAGTGAAAAGGCCGCCTAATACTATGTTATGTTCTATTCTTTTATAACCTTTTTGTTATTGCGATTTCTTCACACAAAATGAAATCAATCATTTCATGGACTCTATGCTTATAAAAATAATGCGCTTGAGGGAGGTTGGGGGTGTTCGAGGGGGGAGGGATTTTGGAACGAAGTTCGAAAATTCTGAAGTCGACGAAGTTTTCTTTAGTGACCCTTTCTTTAGTGTAGACGGTAATCCATAGCGCGTATGATTGTCTGTGCCCAGTCATAGATGCACGCGTCTTCGTTCCAACCGAGTGTTCCATGACACTAACGTTTTTGTGTCTAAACTTTGCATCCAAATGTTTTCTGGAAGAGATCGCTTTTTATCGATAAAGAGTTATCTATCTCTATACCATGGAAAAATAAAAATTATGTTTTACTATCAAAAAACTTAGAGCAGTTCTAGTAGATATCTTGTTCTACTCGGCCTACGATGCCAAATATCGTGGCAGGTACGATATCCCCGCATTACTTTTTTATTACAAACGCAATGAACCGGCGATTTGGTTACATTAATTATGAACTGCAATTCTGCCATTTTTTAATTTTCAACTCGCTTTCTTCGACGTTGGCTAGAATTTCTCAGGCTCTTATGAATAATTTGAATCTACTAGGTAGATTTAGATGGTTACATTCGCAGACGCAAGCAACACAGCCCCCACAAGCAGCTCCAGCTCACAAGTTAGACTCGTGTGGCAGCCACTTCCCTCTTCGCTAAATTAATATATCTAATATATTTAATATAGCTTTTTGTTAATGTTGTGGACACATACTATTAGTGTTAGGTGCAAGAATTATTGACAAATTAATGTATATTTTATGAAAGTTGTGTACGATACATACCTACGCTGTTTGTGTTCCATAATAAATTTATATATTGGAGTTTTGTAAGTCATTACTTTTTTTCAATTTTTATGTGGAAATAGCTGTCCCCCGCGGTTTCACCCACGTTCCCGAGAAAAAAGCCTAAGCCCTTCTCCATACCATATGCTATCTACGTACCAAATAACATCGCAATAGGTTCAGGCGTGAAAAGGTAACAGAGAGTTACTTTCGCATTTATAATATGTGTATATTAAGTATAGTATAATATGGATTTTTTCTCTCAATCATACCATAAAGTATTTTTCATCTATGGAAATTTTCTGTGGATAAAACTGTGACTCGAAGTGAAACAAAATCATAATTATTTTACAGCAAAACATACCATATTTAACCCATGTACAGAAAGTTGAAATTTTATTATATTTATTACATTTCCCTAACTTATATGCGAACTCGTAAACGAGTGTATTGTCGTCATAAACTTGGTAAATGACTTTTGTTTGGTTCAAACACGAATAATATGGTAGGTACATACAATTATGAAAATGACGTGTGTTTATTATTTTCTTGTATTCCCTTACTCAATATGCAGTTGAGTACTAAAGGGAGTACTCGTCAATATGTTTTTTTTTACTATTTATGGTCTTGGGAACTGGCTCTCAAGTGCAACTGTTAGAACTCTCCATTTAGTGCTATTTTATACAACCTTTTATTTAAATTTAAATGTTAGTTTTTTGTTTAGTCCCGTATTTGATCACAATCTCATTATGGTTAGTGATGATGTGGCCAAAGGTGGTAAGAGCACAAAGCCTAGAAGGAACTTCCTCTCAGGTGCAGCTGTAGGAACATGCACGGTAGGAGTTTGGCGACAGATTTTAAACATGAGGGTGGTAGCCAGCCAGGCAAGTACCCACTACAAGGTTGGTACCCGAAAGCTATTGTTTTTAACCGACTTAAAAAAAGGAGGAGGTTCTATGTTCGACTGAATTTTTTTTTGTATGTTCATCGATTTCTCCGTCAATTGCAAACCGATTATGAAAATTATTTTTTTGTTTGTAAGGGTATGTTCTCGAAATGGTTTCATATAAATTTTATTATGATCTGATCGAGGACTTTGAAGATATGACGGAATTCATATATTTGTTTAAATATCGTGTTTTTTTCTATAGGTAAGATACCTATTGAAAAATTTCCTTAAAGAAGAAATTGAAAAATTTAAGAAACCGTACCGCATAGAAGCAGACATTAGAGCCCGGGGAGGTAATACGAGATACTGGGTACCTACACTTTTTATAAACTTTTTTTGTCTTACGTCTTCGTTTCAAAAAGTTTACAAAAAAACTTTGGAAAAAACATACCTACCTGTTGAAAAAAACACGATAGTTAAATTAAATTGATTTTAATTTGAAACATTAATATTTGTTTGTTATCCGCAATTAGCTGGCATTATTACTTTTTTTTTTGTTTAATGTAAAAAATAAAATAAAACTCATTCAAAACCAAACTCCAGAGGTGTTTCGATTTTTTTGATGAGAATATATCTAACATAAAGTAACATTTTCGCTGTTACAGTCAGTACCTAACATAAATAACTGAACAAATCCAAATTTACAAAACGCCTGTGTCCTGTACACATAACTAACTACCTATGATGTAAAAATGTATTAGATACTTATGTAAATTTTTGTAGACACAATTTCATAACACCTTTATACTTTATCTTTCATATTATGTATAGTTATAGGTAATAGTGTACACGTTATTTGTAAATTTGGATTTATAAGTACTTATCAACACAAGTTACCGTAAATAATTGTTACTAAAAACCCAAAAAATTACCTTGTATTCGTACAAAAATCAAAATTAAAATCTCCCACAAAAGCTAAACTGAAATAGTTTCGACTTACGTTGTTTCCAAATGAAAATAATCCAATTAGCCAAACACGTATTAATATAAATAAACAACTTCTGCGACGCTAAGAGTGTAAGCGAAATGTGCTCAGCAAATCGCTTGTCGCACAAAACCAAACGATACAAGGACTTAGCGTAATGAGCGAACCGCCTCCGCGACAATTTGCCAAATCCTTCGAACGACACAGCGCAGGGAAAACAGCTGCAACGATTGTAATTTTTACTTTCTATAAATTAAAGGCCAAGGCTCCGAAAATTATGAAAGTCCAAGCTGTCCAATTTAGTGAAAAGACAACTGGCTCTCAAGTTCAGCTGCTGGATCTGCCAGAGAGGCGCTAAGGTTCTTGAGTTACCAAACTGACGTAGCTACCAGTAACTAGAGAAGCGCTATAGTAGTCATGAACAACAAAACAAGAAGTGCGACAACGAGGCTAAGACCTCAGATAACGCTCTTTTTGAACGTAAAAATAGAGCGCGAAAAATGTAGGCAATCGAGTCACCGCGCGCAAAAAGTATGTCACGTTCTCACGTGGCAAATCTGGCATAAGCTGTGGCACCCGTCAACAAATGAGGGGCAGTTAGCCAGCTCGATGAGCGGAGATGGTACCAGCGATAACTTATTTTCTATTTAATGAGACACTCCATTTAAAGGAACGCAGTTAAAAGGCCTCCAGTTTGAATTTTTCAGCAAGAAGTTTTATGTGTAGTAATGGTTGGTTAAAAATAATTTAATTTATTTTGTATTTAAGTATAAATTTTATCAGCAACTGTTATAGGAGTTAATTAGTCATCGTATGTATTATAATTAAGTAGCAAAAACACACGGAAACAGAACGATCATTTGTTTATTCTGGACTTATAGAATTCTGGTACCCTTATTTTAAAACGTTAAAAGTAAGCAGTATAAAGACTTATGGTAGCTTTTATTCGATGTTTTATAATAATATTTTAAGAAATCTATCTACTCGTACATATATCTAAAACAAAGCCGGGTTAGTTGCACCATTTGTAACTCATGAATGGCTGGACCGATTTTTATGATCATTGATTTGTTGGATTTGCCTCCACCCCGAATAGCCAACTAAACATTGGATTTTTTTATACCGGGAATGCAGGTGAAACCTAGTTAAAGCTAGTTTTTTATACATATATGTACAGATACCTACACATTTTTTGAAGAGGACGAGAATTTTATCTTATGACCATTACAGTAAGGGACAGTTTCTTTCTTTCTTCATTTTATACATATTTTTACAAAAACGTTACCTAAAAATGATTATACTTTCATAAACAAATTAATTTTATCAAAGAGAATACTCACAATCAAATAAGGCCTACATGCTGGCAAATTCAATTAAATTTCACCATCCTACCAGTACCTACATCCGGTATATTCAATTGTAGGAATGAAAGCACATACGTTCAACAAGTTTAATAAAGACATTTTGTCAATATGAAATGGTTTGTTGCTTGTATTTAATTAATTTAAAATATGTATATACTTGTATATAGGGTTTATATAATTATTTAACTTAACTTACAGAGTTCAAAAAATATATTTATTTTATGAAAAATATTGAGTAGGTTTTGAACTTTATTAAACTCCTAGCTTCCGCCCCGCGGTTTCACCCGCGTTCCCTAGGGATCTTGCGTTTTCCCGGGATAAAAGGTAGCCTATAGCCTTCCTCGATAAATGGGCTATCCAACACTGAAATATTTTTTCAAATCGAACCAGTAGCTCCTGAGATTAGCGCGTTCAAACAAACAAACAAACAAACTCTTCAGCTTTATAATATTAAGTATAGATATAAATATTAGAAATAATGTCCCAGATATTTTTATTATCTACCTATTATACAAAACTATATTCATTTCTTTCTTTGTAACGGCGTCTGTATCCTATACTATTAAATATTCATCCGATTGCAATGAAACCTGCGATGGTTTCTGATAAAGAAAAATAAAAAAAACCAGCCAAGTGCGAGTCGCGCACGAAGGGTTCCGTACCATTATCCATACAAACGCCAAAAAAAATCGCGTTTGTTGTATGGGAGACCCACTTAAATATTTATTTTATTTTGTTTTTAGTATTTGTTGTTATAGCGGCAACAGAAATACATAATTTGTGAAATTTTCAACTGTCTAGCTATCGCGGTTCTTGAGATACAGCCTGGTGACAGACAGACGGACGGACAGACAGCAAAGACTTAGTAATAGGGTCCCGTTTTTACCATTTGGGTACGGAACCCTAAAAAGAGTTTGCAACGCACGCCAATGATTTACTGGTAAATGATATTTTTTTATAACGTCCAAAGTCTAACAAGCAGGCAGAACTTGATGGTAAGTAGCCACTGTAGTCCAGAAGGATTGCCAACGTGTTACCGACCTTAAGGCGACGCCTTGAAGATTTTGGTTGCAAGGATACCGATTTTTCTTTTGACTTTATTTTGTCCATTGCAAATCAATTGGTTAACTTTTATAACACAAAATAATTAATCAAAAAGACCTCTTCAAAATAAGAGATTCCAATTTTACCGATTTGAGGTTCCAAAATTACTACATATATTAATTGTAACTGATACTATAATTTGTACATAGGTTTTATGAAATATATTTGTAGTTTTTAAATTAAACAATAAAAAAATTGTCGCATACGCCCTCTCCGTTTACGCAGGTTTTCTATGAGAGGTCGCTATAGTAAAGAGCGGGACGCAGCACGTTGAATTTCAGATTAAAAAAGCCTAGAAAGCAACTGCCTTGCATCAAATGGACTTCCATTTTAGCCCATTTTGAACACCATGTAGGGTATATCGCTTGATAATTTTATTTATTTAACTTCCATGAGGAGATAAACCCAAACAAGAAACAGACGGTAATATAAAATTCATAAATTAATAAATAAATTCAACTGCAGCAAATTTAAAAAGAGTTTAATTAAACCTTAGATAAGATTTTCCTCACATAAGTCTATACAAAACAAATACTCGTATCTAGCCACTGAAAAATCAAGCCTAAAAGAAATAAATAAAAGAACAAACTCTTTAATTAAATAAAAAATCTGTTAATTTAAAACTCTACTACAAAACGCAATCACACCTATAGAATTCTTCATCAATTCTTCAACCCTGTTTAAGAATTTACAAAAGCTCCCGCCAGTTTGCGTTCTTATTGACAATAAAAAGTGACTTCCGCTTCTCGAAACATCTGCAGCAAAGATTCAAGGCATCAAATAAAATCTTATCTACCTCCAGACGTACGCGTCCTTAATAAAAGTCAACGAGCCCTGAGACCGGGGGCTAATTTATTTTAAAACTAACCGTCCCCACAATTCCAGGATAAAAATAAAAAGTATAACCATCTCGGAGTTTTGAATCACCCTTCTGTTAGTTTACATCAAAATTGGATGAGTAGTTTTATCGCGAAATTGTAACAAACAGACAAACATATATGGGAGTTAATATCTGAACATTTTACTATAGAATTGTAAGTAAAATAGAATTCAAGACAGTAGCTCGGATACAACTTTGACAGCTATGCTCTAGCTCATTGTACATTATATTTATTTCAGCATTAAATTTAATAAAAACTTTATTTTCATTTCAAAAAATTATAATATAATAAATGCTTTGAGGATGTTTTCTATATATCATAGTTTGTATTTTTTACTTTAATTGTAAATATGTAAATAAAAATTATAATTATAAAATTAAAAACATAATGTTAACTTGGCTTAAATCATTTGAATATAATATTGGTTTATAATATGGTTAGTTAAAAAAAAAAACAACAAAAAATATTGCAAAAAATATAGTTTTTTTTTTTATTAAAGGTGATAAGAAGGTACATAGAGCTATAAAACTAAACCAGAACACACCTGTTCCTATGTGTGTGTGGGAGGCGTTAGGTTTTTACGTTACGGAATTTTTTCGTTACGAATTTTTTTGATTCGGTCGCCGCGCTCAAAGCCCGAAGCCAAGGAACATATTTACTCCTAGCGCCCGAAGCCCGCGATAAAAGCTAATAGTTCATTAAAAAAAGGATAAGTAAAAAGGATAATAGATCATTTTTAATTTATAAAATTTTATAAGTCCAATTGAGACTAATATCAGCGCATTTATTTACTTACAAGAGACCAAATAACGTCATGACCGTAGAGTAACATGGCGTCCAGCGTTTTCATCAAACCAGGCGCGAAAATTGAAAATGTAAAATTTAAATGCATTTTTATGGCACTTATCGATTGAATAAAAATTTTGAGTTTTTTTTTGGGGCTTATTAGCTCCTTAGGAACGAATTGAGACACTTTTCAAAAATGGGTGTAATACCCTATTTACGGAACTTTAAATAAAATATATATATTATTATTACTAACATTATTATTATTTAAATTATTGCTGTTTGTTGTCCAAATATCTAAATAAAATCTATATTATTATATAATAAATAAAAATTAATTGCCGCATGCATTAAACCATCACTTGATAACAGCTCGACAGATTTGGGCGGTTTAATTTTGTCTTTGCAATTATAGAGACAAGGTTTGTATGAAAGATTTTTTTTGAAAAATTCACCTGGTATTTTTATATGAAAATCTCAATAAAAATAATGTGATGTTCAGTTTGTCAGTTCTGCTTTTACGTCATTAAACATTTCTCATTTTCTTCATTAGTAAAATGCAACCGAGCAAAGCCGGTCGGGTCGCTAATTCACTAGTTAAAAATTATAATACAAAGTACCTACACTAAAGAAGACTTCCAATATTTAACAGTTTAACCAGAAGTATTTTTTCTGATCGTTACTGCCTTAAAAAATAGCCACATAGGTTTTCAAATAGCTGTCATAAAATCAAATGCCCGTCGTAATCTTTAAAAGGAATGTGAGTCACGTTGCCTACCGACCTATGATAACCTTTATCACAGAGTAGATAATAGTGGATAACAACAATAGCTTTACTGTATATAGTTATACTGTGGCATGACATTACTCTGTATTCCTGAACCTCGTGTTAATGTGATAGCATTAGGTCCACAGAGATATAAAATGTTTTATTACCTACTTTTTTATAGCAACTTTACTTAGAATTTGATGACTTAGGGCTTCTTTTTAACTTTATCTTTGATAGTTAAGTGTCATGAAATTATACGTAAATATACTGATACTTTATTTACTTTTTATGAGAGGTAGAGCATAGCGATATGTCGTTCAAAGAGCAGCTCGACTGGGGAAGTACCTCCACCTAACAGAATACCGCAGCCAAATAACTTATAGTTGTGTTCCTGCGCGTGAGTAAGGTCGCCAGAGCTCATCGGGGTGGGGGGAAGGGTCGGCAACGCGCGAGTGATACCCCTGGTGTTGCAAGCGTTCATAGGCTACGGTAATCGCTTACCATCAGACGGGCCGAAAATGTTGTTAAAAAAAATAAAAAAAAACTTGGTTGTTATAGTGTGCGTAGTTTTGATTTCTAGTAATAATAAATAAAGGTTACCTGGTAGAGATCACTTTTAGTGATAATGCCGTTGTTAGGGCTGATGGTAAGTGGCTTTCGTCTCCTATGGACACTAGCAATACCAGGGGGATTGGCAATGTGTTGCCGACCTTTATAAAGCCAAAAAGGCAAACTGGTTCTCAAGCGCAACTGCCGGAACACACCAGAAGGCGCGTAGGTACCCTACCACCGTGCTATGAAAGCTCAAGCTCCTTGTAACGTATTCACTGTACGTTAAGTTTTTTATTATTACTACAATCTTATACAACGTGTTCTTTTTGATATCCCATAACTCTAGAGTATTAATAAGACCATGTAAAAGAATCGACTGGCATATGAATTTTTTTTTCAATTTTTTTTTTTTTTCGTTTTCATTTTTCATACAAAACAATTGACGATTACTTATGTATAACACCTTTACGTGAAATATGGCAACGTCGCATTTTCTTAGCTTTAAATATGAATGATTTTTGAATGAAAACGATGTACCTACTCGTACTTATCAATGAAGCATAGATACACACACATAGAGAGTCTATGTTTTGTTGTAAGTTTTGTAGCAACGTAAAATAAGGATTCGTCATACAGGTGACAATTTTATTATTAATTTATTAATGATTGATGATATCTTCGAAGCTATGTATTTTGGAACACTTTTTTGTATTTTGGAACACTTGTTTGTATTTTGGAACACTTGTGCATGGACTATTTGTATCATTTTTACTTATAAAATATAACCTTAGAGTTATGGGATATCAAAAGGAACACGTTGTATGTATGGAGTAGCAGTAAAGTTTTGTCTATCTATCTATCTATGTATATATTTATTTGATATAATCCCCATATATTCAATTACACGAATTGATATTATTCTCAGAACTTGACACGTGTCACGCGCAAAGTGATAAATTAACATCTAAGTGATGATCCTTGTACGTTACACCTACAATGCTTGGGTATTTAATCACCAAATAGCTTTATAATACTACAGGGTGGTCTAATAAGGCCATTAGCTTAAAGATATTATTTATTACTGATCCACATTCAGTTTGCTGTAAGTAGATCATTACTTCTCAGAAATTAATCCTAATTTGCAACACTTATCGGATGGTGTAATAATACAGTGTGTTTTTTTTAATTTCAAAATCAACCGCTTCGATTCCTGGCTACAAATATTGTTTTCATCAAAATCGGGCTCGATATTTTTCGTTATTCCTTTTACTTTCGGATTTGGCCATCCACTCGGATTCGAAAAATTCATCCTGTATAGATAAATACACTCAGACTCAGGACAAACAGACATATTCATGCAAACAAATGTCATTCAGCTCTAGGATGAGCGCGTAAAATCGAGCACTTTCTAAAACAGTCGGGTACCTGGTCATAAGTATCTATCCACGTAAGTATAAACTGAACTTTGTCTTTATAAATTGTTGACCTACGCCTTTGTTAGACTTAAATAATTTACGTTAAATTTGTATAAAAGGAGGTTTTTTTCTCAGTGATAACGTAACAGCGTTACAATATATTGGCAATAAAATTCCTCGCGAAGGCGGAAGGAAGTTTTTCTTGAGATTTTTTAAAAAGGGATTTATTATATCGCCATATTGCCTTTCCGTTTATTTAGGCGATAATATCATGATCATCCGTCGCGTCTTATCCTTATTTAAGGTCGGCTTTGTATATTATGTCCCTTTCCCATCTCCTAAATCAAATTATAACTGTAAAGAGCCGGCAGGAAACTGGAGGATTTTTTAAAAGTATTTACATTTTTTTAGAAAGGATTTTAATTATGTGAGCAAAAAAATAGCGAAATATATTATTATTATTGTGAAGATCATTTTGATGTAAGTAATTTTGATGCAATTCTATTATTATATTGTTAGACTTAAACTACAGTACGAAGTATCTTCCCACCATTATATAATATATCTACTTTCAGCAGATTTGAGCTATTTCCTCTAATAAAAACGGACTCCATTATCCGTAAACTAAATATATATCACTTTCTAAACAGTAATAACTAATTTTCTACAATAAATTGTATCAAATTGGCAAATCGCTCACGCAAATCTTGTCTCTTAGCAAATGTCAAAATGTTTAGAGCGACGTGAAGTCACGCGCTGTTTGTGGTCGTGTGAAAATGAGGATGAAATATTTATTTCTTCAGATATTATGTAGGTATGTTTATTTACAACAAATATTTACAATCAATGTATAAAATACAAACAATGATATATAGAAAACATTCTAAAAGCCCTCGCTGCTGTCGATAGGTAAGGTTCTCAACAGGCTGGCAGCGTTCCCTTTTGGATGGCCAAGCTTATGCGTTGGCCGAAAAAGCTCCCAGTCCGTCGGTCTCCCGAAGCCTCGATGAGCTTGGATGATAAAATCCGAGCAAATCGGCGAGCCTCGAACCCCCACGGACCCAAGGTTTCCACTGCGAATAGCATGAAAAAAAAATTAGAACAAAGACAAGCGTATTTTTTTAATTTGGATTTTTCAGCACCGGTCGCAGCCGCCCCAGCGACTTTACAAGTCGCCAGTATGTGGGAAGGCGCAAGTGTATCAACACACGTGGCATCCCACACCAGCGGCTTGCCAACACTCCACGGGATCAAAGTCATATATTTATTTCTTTATAATTATGTTAAAAGACTTTAAAAGTATAATAAGCATGAAAGTGTGATTATCGATAATTGTATATTAAAAACTGCCAGAAAAAAATATAATATGTATTTATTTTCGTTTAGTGTCTACACCCCTATTTGTAGTCAAATTGGATCTTTGCGAACAAATATGGCGGCTTGTACTGGCGATGTAACTCTTAAACTATTCAACAGTTACATAAAATATGTATAAAATACCCCAAATGAAAGGTAAACCGAACCGAAATTAAACTTTACACAGGAATTTACACCACTAACTCCTAACGATGTGAACTGTGAACTAATAACGTATACGATATAAAGATAAAGGGTTGTATATTGAATTAACGAAGGTAATATAATTGATGGGCCCTTGAATTTAATTTTTTCTTCATCTCTGTATATATAAAATGGACATGGAGACTTGAAATTTTGCAATTTTTTCATCGCATGAAAGGTAGAAAAGATATAAATCCTAATCCTAACTAATATTATAAATGCGAAAGTGAGTTTGTTTGTTTGTTACCTTTTCACGCTTAAACCGCTGAACCGATCGCGATGAAATTTGATATGCAGATAGCCTATGGTACGAAAAAGAACATAAGCTACTTTTTATCCCGGGAAAACATAAGGTCCTTCGGGTACGCGGGTGAAACCGCGGGGCGGAAGCTAGTATTTTATAAAGTCAGCGCGAACGAAGCCGCGGGTGATAAGCTAGTAAGTACCTAATAAAATGCATTGTTAGCTTAGTAGACGTATTTTTTCTCTTCACCCATGCAATACCTTTTTTTAAAAAGGTACTTAAAGTTCTTTTTTTTTTTGACGGGACACGAAGGTGGTGGGTCCAGGGGACCATCGACCACCCTTACACGGACGAACGGCGAGCGCTTAGGGCTCTCAACCGTGCTTACAAACTAGAAAAATTTTGGGCAACGGTAGCCTGAGGGTGCCCCCTGCGGGACTCGAACCTCGGCTCAGGACGTTGCCAGGGGAATAGGGGAGGACGTAGCATGCAAATAAATTATTATTTGGGGATCGGTCGGATTGCTAAAATGCAGCTCGGGCCGCTTAAACGGGACGAGGCTGAGTTCAAATTCTCCTCCACGTATGCAAATTCTCGACTCCTACCTCCCAGGTAGGTACGTGAGCGAAATCACAATGAGCACTGTAATAATATTGATAGGGCTCACGGCTCGGGATGATCGGGTACCCAAGTGTATCTGTCATGTTTGTGTTGGCTTTTCATTTCGTGATTTGACTATCTTGATTAGTATTGATTGAGTTGTATTAGGTAGGTAGATTTAATGAACCCTAATAAATTTTGTTTATTTATATTTATAAAGTTTGTATGTTTGATAATCAATCACGCCGTAATTGCTATCTCGGTACATATATAAAACTATGTCATGAATGTCAATACAAAATAATTAAATGTTATTAAAAAAAAAGAATAAAATAAAATAAACATGTCAATTTAATCAAAACTACAGAAAATAGTAAGCAACAATTCCAATTTATTCATTTTAGGCCCTCTGATAAGTCACTAAGTAAGAACTTAATTTAAATTTTAAAGTAGGTATTGTTATTATTATTTTTTTATGTCAGAAGGCTGACAAGCAGCCAGGCGTTCTACAGGTTCCAGGCGTTAGCAATACTAGAAGGATTTCCAATGTGTTGTCGGCAAAGGTCGGCCTTTATAAATCCTAGAAGGCAACTGGCTCTCAGGCGCAACTGCCGGAACACACCAGTAAGTGCTTGGCGACAGATTTTCAACTTGAAGGTGGTAGCAGGCCGGTACTACAAGCCCTATCACCGTGCGAATCGAATTATATATGAATTAATCGAATAGATTAAGTCGTCACAATTTATTAGGCCCGTTTTGATACGAGTATATTATCTTTTTTTTCACTATCTTTGTCTCTTTTTGTCACGTATGCATAATGACAAACCCAAAATAGTTTTTTAAAAGATGACATCACAAAACAATAATACCTAATACAAATTAAAACCGGCCAAGTGCGAGTCATTTTTTTAAATTTTATCATTCTCTTATTTTAAAAGCTACACACATTTTACCACTTTGGAAGTGTCTCTCGCGCAAACTATTCAGTTTAGAAAAAACATATATAAGAAACCTCAATATCATTTTTGAAGACCTATCCATAGATACCCCACACTTATGAGTATGATGAAAAAAAAAAATTGAATTTCAGTTTTAAGTATGGGGAACCCCCAAAATTTATTGTTTTTTTTCTATTTTTGTGTGAAAATCTTAATGCAGTTCACAGAATACATCTACTTACCAAGTTTCAACAGTATAGTTCTTATAGTTTCGGAAAAAAGTGGCTGTGACATACGGACGGACAGACAGACAGACATGAGGAATCTATAAGGGTTCCGTTTATTGCCATTTGGCTACGGAACCCTAAAAAGTACGTCAGTGAATATTTTCGCCATGCAGCATTTTCCAAACCAATTCTATTTCTCTTTGCATAGTGACACTATACACATACAGGTTGTACAAATAACTAAATGATTGTTTATTATGTAATTAGTTGGAGCCGGTGCATGCAGGCGGGTCCGGGCGGCGATGCTAGTTAATATTGAGTTAGCTGCTGTACAAACAAACCGAAGTTTGTTACAATCGGGCTATGAAATGTGCGGATTACCTTTATTATTATGCAAAAATAGAATGATTATTTATGTAATGCAATAGTATTTTTAAAAGAACTTGTTTTATATTTCAAATTCGCAGCAAACAAACATATAGTACCTATCCGGTCGGTTAGTAATGATTACAAAAAAATAAAAAAGTATATAATGGGTTACTTTTTAGTCACTGGCAATACTTGCAGAGGTGGAAGTACTCATCAATATTAACAACTTTTATTATTAGACTAAGTGTGAAATCACGAAAAAAATATCAGTTGTTCCATACAAAAGTTCAATACCTACTCGACCAAAATGTATGTACCAACCATTTTATTTTATGCGATCTAAGAGTTGGCCCCATGGTTGGTCGGCGTAATTTTTGTAAAAAGGCGTAGATAAAAAATTTTGCTTCACGTATTTTGATAAATAGAGATTGACCCGTGTTTATAAAACACGGGCTTGTGTTTGACCAGTCTCATCATGGTAAGTGATCATGTGGCCGAAGGTGGTAAGCGCACAGAACTCACCACCACTCACAAGTTCTGGCTCTAAAATGCAGCTATTGGAACTCACCGATAGGTGCTTGGGAACAGATTTTCAACAAAAGGGTGGTAGCCAGACATGCGGGTACTACAAAGTACCCTACCACCGTGCTATGGTTTCCTCACGATGTTTTCCTTCACCAAAAGCTCACGCTCATTATAGAATTCGAGCCTTCTTCACAACGTCACAACCACATATCTATCATCGCAATATAAATCCAATTCGTAATTTTTGAGTTTATCGCATTTAGACAGACAGAAAGACAGGCGCGACGACTTAGTAATTCGCGATGCATTCAATTAGTTCACGTACAAGTGTCACTTACCGCGTCGGGTTTTTAAAAGTGGAGCCATTTAATTCAATTGCTACCCAAGTGTATAGAATAGATATAAATAATTCATAGCCCTTAGCTGCGGTGGGGATTTAACTTTTAAAACCTGATGGAAAGAATTTTACTCGAGAGTTCCAACTTTTTGATTTGATTTTGTTGGGGGTCTGTTACGATTAGAGGTATTTATTATTGTAAGGGGAAGCTACTGCTGAAGCCCCCGACATTTTATACAAGTAAACTAATTTAATTATGTACTACTAATAGCAGAGCACCAGTCTGTTATAGTCCATATCAGTTATATTTTTACAATAATTTGGTAAAAATATTAACAATTCTAGCTTCCGTCTTGCGATTTTCTTCATATTTTTTTTCCAGAATTTTTCCTATATTTTAAAATAACAAGTATATAGTGCAAGTAGGTAATGCAGTTATCAGGTTTCTTTTGTACAAACTCTTTATTTTCACTATTATTTATCTCAATGCATAATCACTACATATTATAAAACAAAGTCCCCCTCGCCGTGTATGTCTCTTTGTACGCGATAAACTCAAAAACTACTGAACGGATTTTCATACGGTTTACACCAATGGATGGAGTGATTCATGAGAAAGGTTCGGGGATATTCATTAAGATTTTGTGTAAATTGGCTGTAATATGACGATTGTTGAAGATCAGTCGGAAAAATTCATGCCGACTATGAGCTTACGGTACTGGCGTGCGCCGCGTTATGCCACGTTATGCCACGTTATGCCACATATACGATATATCATAGCCAATAGTTATGGTATATCGTATAATGTTCTGCTACTCATGCGAAGCCGGAGCGTGCTAGTAAAGAAAAAAGCCTAATTTAAATCGTACAAGACAATTACCTTTACTGATTTAAAATAAAAATAGAATTCAGTATATCTTAAGGGAGGACGTGGGCTGCTCATCTTAGCGGGTATTATTTTTCCATTATTGTCTTGTACAGTCACGAGCATAAACATTATATACACTTTGTTAAATTTGAATCCAATTTTCTCGTTAAATGACGATTATGTCATTAGTATTTGTAACTTTAAATTTCAAACAACACCAATGTACGTACCTAATAAAAATACCTTTTGAATTTTGTTAGTGTTAATTTATTCTCGTGACTGTACCAATTTTAAAAAATGTAGATTCGAGCAATTTTCTCTGTGACGTCATAGCCGGAGTTCAGGGTTCAGTTTTAAAATACCGTATAATGCTAACATCCTACTAATATTAGGTGTAAATGTGAATGTATGGATGGATGGATACAATCGCCTGAACGGAAAAACGGATCTGGATGAAATTTGGCACAAAGAGAGATTATAGTCTGAAAAAACATATAGATTACTTTTTATACCGGTAAAATATAAGATTCCTCGGGAAGGCGCGTGAAACCGCGAGGCAGAATAACTTAAAACCTTCCTCCTGGAACTGCCAAGTAATTATAATTGCATAAAAATTCATGCAAAGGTTAATGAGGTATAAGTACACTGACCGATAGACAGAAAAATGTTTTAGAAGAATGATTATAGGTGATATCTCTTTGTTTGAAGCGCTCGTGGTGTAGTTTTATTAGCCGTTCTTAATCAATCGGCAAAGTTAAGCAACGTCCAGTCAGGTCGGTACCTGGATGGGTGACTGTCTAGTGGTATTTCATCTTGAGCGTTTCCGTACTTCAAAATGCACGTAAAGCCGTTGGTCCCGGTTATCACTTATTGTGATAGTCGTTAAGCTAGTTGGAGACCTACTAGGTGGCTTGACAACTCCAACAGTAGGTTGACCACTAGCCTACCTCCACCAATCCGCAGTGGGCACGCGTGGTGGAGTATTTGCCCATTCCCTTTCACCCATATTCGTGAAAGGAGGCCTGTGATTAGCAATGGGACATAAACTAGCTGTACAGAAAGGAATATGTTGGCGACCTTGATGAGATATTTTAACCCCCATATGTTTAACTTTAGGGAAATAAATGTGGAAATATTTTATTTACTCACCAGTTTTTGTCCCGTGGTTTCATTTCACCAGCGATCCAGTGGGAATCAATATTTTCCTGAAAAAAAAAGTGTCTCACTTATTAAGTTTGTGACCGATTCTAGAATTCTTTTCAAAAGCGTCTAGAATCAAAGGTAAAACGATATTTTTTTCGCCAACTCAATCACTATTTCCTTTTAAGAGCTCTTTTATCTACGGATAAAAAAAAAACAACCTTTAGTAGTAACGAACTGAACTAAAAATAACAGTCTTCAGCGGTATCTCATGAAAAATTATATTCTTCTAGTGAAAAGTCGCAGCTTTTATCTGTGACGATACGACTCCTATCAAATACGATACGATACTTTCTGTACCTGGAACTTTTTTTTTTAATACTACATAAGTAGGTGGCAAACAAGCTTACGGCCCACCTGATAGTAAGCGGTTACCGTAGCCTATAGAAGCTCATAACACCACGGGCAAAGAAAATACAATAATATATCTTCCCTGTCAGGGTATCACTCACGCGTTGCCAACCTTGAGACATGAAGTTGGTAAGTCTCCTGTGCCTGTAATTTCGCCGGCTCCCATACCCTCCTAACCGAAACACATTGCACATACAAGTGCACTACTATTTCACGGCGGAATTAGATAACTGAACTGATTTCTAATAAAAAAGGAGGAATCTTTGATTTAATTTTAGTCCAAGGAGTGTCTTAGAGGAAATTTAAGAAACACATTTTCCCTAAAACTTTATTAAATATGAAAAAATACACTAAGTAACTATTCTTATTCAATTTTATTATGAATTAACCTTGCTTGTTTTCAGTTTTACCGTCGTCGTGTTTTAGTGTTATCTCAAAAACGCGTGTGAAACCACAAAGCGAAGTTATATAGGTTTTTTCGTTAGCTACAATAAAACACCAAACGATTGTTACAACAGCACTGCGGATGCGCACATTAAGTAACTGGAAACATAACAAACTGCCGTAAAATCCGGAAATTGGCGAAGTTTCCCATACGTTTGGCGAGTTGCCGAATAACGAGCCGTGTTCTAAGTGTTGAAACAATACTTTTTTTCATTCGTTCGAGGGAAAATGGGTCGCGGAATGAAATTAATTCAGGAAAAACCTAAGTTTATTTGCCTCGTGGTTTTAGCCGCGTTCTCAAGTGATCTAATGTTTTTCTAAGATTAAAAGTCTTATAGAATATGATCTATCTATGTGTCAAGTTTAATCGAAATCCGTTCAGTTATTGTATTGAATAATAAACATGCACACAAACATTTTATACGAGACAGACATACACAAAGTTTGACATTTACTTTATTACTAGCGACCCGCCCCGACTTCGCACGGGTAGCAGAGCACATACGCGCCTATAGGCATATAATAATATATGCGTAAAAAAAGTAAGATATTTTTTCTAATAGATATAGGTAAGTACTATAACTCTATTGGTTAACGCGGCGCACGCCAAAAAAGCTCCCAGTCGGCATGATTATTCTGTCATCGTCATATTTGAGTCAATTTATTCAAAACCTTTTATGAATTACACACTCTATCCATTGCTGAAAACCGTATGAAAATCCGTTCAGTAGTTTTTGCAAATATACATAAGTAATTACAGACAGACGCGGCTGGGGACTTTGTTTCATAATAAGTAGTGATAATTTGGATAGGATTTTGATATAGTTATTAGGCTTGAATAGGCTTGTTTCATAGCATAATGTTATATTTA